>VXBA01004182.1:213831-246073 GCA_013399895.1 Serilophus lunatus
ATTGTGGTGGGGGGGGGGGGGGGGAAAGAATAAAAGGAAAATTAAGCAAGATTTCCCTTTTATCTTAGGCCACATTCAGAGGAATAGATTTGACTTATTTAATCTAGAGATGGATGTTCAAGAAAAGGGGCAGAATGGTTTGTTGTTCTTGTACATTGGTGGGGATAAGAAGCACTGGATTATGTCACATATCTTTCTGTAATACTAGTGGTACAGAAGACACAGCCCTCTGATCTTTCTGAATACTGTGAACTACAGATGTTGCGTGGTAACTTCTGAAAACTTGGTATTTGTATTAACAAGTTCTGTTGGCTGCACTGAAATGAAAATTATATCCATTAGCAATATGCAGCAGGATTCAGAGAATTTCTTTTGAAAGGAAAGATTTATCATCCTTTCAGTCACAGTGTCAGTTATAGATATTTTTCCTTCTGCATTTCTCTGACTTCATGGCACCTAGTCATCTGTGCCTAGCATCGGGAAAATTTAGAGTACCTACAACCACTATTTTGCACTCAAAGAGAGTCTCTTCCAAGACTTTGGAGTAGGAGCTGATGGAGAGACTCTTCTGAGGAGGAATACAGGGAAGAATGATGTGGGAAATCAATGACTGAGAGATAAGCTGAGCTGAATGCATTCAGGTAATGTGCCCTCATAGAACTAAATCTGAAACTAATGTTGACAGAAATAACACACTTTAACTGATGATGATCAATCCTGAATAATGGCT
The DNA here is from genome assembly GCA_013399895.1 of Serilophus lunatus. Classification (NCBI taxonomy): domain Eukaryota; kingdom Metazoa; phylum Chordata; class Aves; order Passeriformes; family Eurylaimidae; genus Serilophus; species Serilophus lunatus. The sequence continues at coordinate 214,562 of VXBA01004182.1, forward strand.
ATATAATGAGAAGTCTGTGGAATCCCAAATAATATAATTTACAATGCTCTGGAAGCACGAGAGAGTCTGAAATGAGGGAGAAATACCCAGGTATCACCAACATTAGCTTGTGACTTCTATTCCAACTGAACTGGCTTTAACACTTTAAAACCACCTGTGCTATAGCGTACATGTGCACATTGTAGGATCTTCTGAACATGTTCAGTATCCATTGCACTTTTTAGAGTCTAGATGGATGGTAGTGGAATCTTTACAGTGCACCAGTTGATGCACTGGATAAATATTACCACAGCTTCTTGTTATTCTGAATATGGAATTTTCTTCCCTTACCATGAAAAAAAAAAAAATAACTGAAAATAAGCCTACCTTAAGGTAATTCAAGATTTTTTTCCAAAACAAACATATTTTATTTGCAAAATTACACAAATACAAGTATTTCTCCTCTCCAGTATCTTCAGTTTTCTGCTAATTTTATTTTTCATTCATGCAGTGTAAAGTTATCAGATTTAAGTACCCATTAGCTACCAGAATTTGTAACCAGCTATGGCATGAAATAAAATAAAGTCTCAAAGTCTCAATTTTCTTCTCAGTGCTAATGCTTTTGGCTGTCCCATGTGAGCTGTTAGTATGATGAATAAACATGCATTGAATTGATTCATTAGGATGGAACTATAGATCTCTCCTGATGTCTCCTTTATTCTGTGCAAAAGAGGCTTCATTGTTTATATATATTTGGTTGTTACAGCTGTGATGTTGCAAAGCAAAACAAAGTGCCATACAGCACAATGCTTCTGCATATAGAAAATGCAAAAATAGGAAGCAGAAAAGACAAACGTGATGCAATTTCAATGCTTTATCTTGCTCATTGCCAGGCACATTCATTTGGAGGGAAAGTCTTCTGCAAGTTGTGGAGTTACAATGACTTGTAGGAAATATATTTTCATCAAAAATGTGACTTAATATTTAAAGATTAACAATGCCACAGTTTAATAATTGATCTACCCTGCAATCAGATACAGGAGTATTGCAACTATTATATCTATCACTTCTCATATGATGCTGTCTAAAACATTTTAGTCCATTAAGTGATGATCTTTAGCAGCAAACAAAATATCAAAAAGAATCTTAATATTTGGTCTAGTGCCTTATATTGGTTTGTCCATTTCACCAATATTTTTATAACCTTTACAAACTCTTCTGTATATTGACATAACAAGCCTCTAATTTTGACTCAATGACTCTTGTTGACTGTTAATATCTATAGTTTCAGTTCTTAACAAATGCTACTTTCATGCTATTCATCTAGGCTTGGGTGACACAGCTTGATTATTGTATTTCAACAGGGGGCTTATTCAGATGTAGTTGGACATTGTAAGAAACAAAAGCATTTTAAAAGTAGACTATTGCTTGTTAAACAGAATGTAAAAATGAACATCATTAATATGAACAGTGAGGAACAAGATTTCCAAAATGCTTTATAAATACAGTCATACTAAGTAAACTTAGCTTACAGCTAAAAAAGTAAATTGCTATTAGCTGCAAATGAAAAATCCTGAGATTCAGGGTGTAAAAGCTAGAATATTACTACACTACTTAATCAATGGCTGTGTTCCAATTATGCATATTACTGTGCAAAACTTTAGGATCACGAAAAATAGCATCCCAAGTGTGTCTAATAAGTATTAAAATAATGACTGAAATAATTTCCTGAACCTTCTTGATAAAATTCTTTCCTTCCATGACTTAGACCTACACCTGCTTTCCTGACTTTTTAATTTTACTTTGAACACAAAACAGTTCTTGAAACACAGGTAAGGCAATACACTGTGGAATAAGGATAATCTAATACCTTTTTTTAACTTGTTTTACAAAGTTGCAGTTAGAACAGAATCTATCCCTATGCCAGAAAATCAAACATTACATATGTGCCTCTTAAATCTTACTTATCCTGACAAGAGTTACATGGTTTGTAAGTCTTACTCAGAGATTATTTTCACTTTGAGTCTGCAGTTTTGGCAAAAAAATATTTTCACTTTGCAGATTCAATTTCCTCTCACTGTCTTCAGGCTAAACAACTAGCATCAAGGAAAGGTCTCTGTCTCTGTGTGATGGGAGGGAATGGCTTCTCAAGAGAGATGTTGGCAGCAATCTTGTTACATGATATATTAACACCTGCCCCTGGACAAGCTGACATTTTCATGCTCCTCCTTTGGAACCCACAACATTGTGGAGTGTATGATTTGAATAGCAGTTAGGAAGAAACCTTACTTTTTGTTTCATATGTTCTGTGGCATTTTCTTGTGCTTCCTGTGGGATTGAGCTGGAGGGAAAAGGTATGGTGGGCAGGTGCTGGAAGCCTAGACTTACAAAAGACCAACAGAAATATGAAATATCTTTCCCAGTAACCTCACCAATGCATAACAATTAGTATATAGTTTGACACGTGTATATAGAGGATTGAGTACTGTGTACTTGTACTATATCCTGTCCTTGCCATACTGGTTTTAGGTTTAATATGGTGTTATGGTTTAAGAATGGTATTCTCCAATTCAGTAGTTCCGTTAAAAAAACACACTGCCACCTGTTTCCCCTCTCCCTCCCAATTAAAGCAAAAAAGGTAAAGATTACAGGTTGAGAAATGAACAATTTACTGGAAACAGCAATGAGATAAGACAACAAACAGTAACAGCAACAAAATTAATAAAAAAAGTACACAAAAGAGAGTACAGAGCTTGACCCAACTGCAGCCATGCCACCCAATTTGCTGCCTCCAGTCAGGACCAGCACTACTCCACTACTCTGTCCACCACATTTGCTTCACTGGAAAGAAACAGCCTTCTTCTCATAGATGAGAGAGACTCTCCCCAGCCCCTAGCAATGACACCAGATGGAACTGAATAACATTAGGGTCTTGACCATGCCCACAAGGCTACAGGCTCTGCCCCCGCATGTCTACTGCAAAAAAATTAACCCTGTCCTTGGCCAAAACCAGGACATATGACATGGATGTTTCTTACAGCAGGTAGAGAATTCTTTGCTGCCTGTTCCTAATAGCATAACTTTTGCATTGGCTATAGCTAATTGCTTAAACAAATATCCTACACAAGCCAGGACATGTGGAAATTTCATCATGTTTTAATTCACTTCCAAGCAGAAAAGCATATTAAAATACTTTTTACTTTTTGTTACTGTTGCAAAGCTTTCAGAAAAATTTCAAGAGATGTCCCTGAAAGACTTTCTGTCCCATATTATTGTGTTGTTGCTTCTTTTACATCAATTAATGTAAAGAGATAACAGAAGCAAAATTTCAAGAAAAAATATTTTAACCTATTGCTAAGTCCTTTTTAATATGTTTCACATTCAGAAAATGCTTTTTGAGGTGTACAGAACCCACAACTGAATTTTAATGTTTTTTTTCAGGGATATAGAATTTATTCATGTAAACTGAAAAGCCATAACTATTTCAAGTCAGTTAATAAGAAAGCAACAAGAAGAGCAACAAAATTTCCCTCCACACCCTTCTGTCTGTAGAATTTTTATTAAATGCTAGCCCAGGTAACTACTTCTTGTTTGCAGATATGGAAGTATAGAAGTGATCATAAAGAAAATAGCCATTAAAGGAGGACAAAAATGACCAAGAAAATATGGTAATAATATATCAGTTATACAAGTTTCAATGGTGTACATTCCAGCAATAGTAATTATGCTTCTCTGCAGAAATGGAAGGAAAAAGGAAGCAGGAATCTTGACAAAGGTCTGAATATAGACGCTCACCATTAATCAAACAGGTTACCACTTGCATTAAGCCAGAAATACTTCATATTTTAATCTTGTTCTCCAACATCTATCCAGTCAGCTGTCTGCACAATGCAATTGCCAAAAACATACAAGTCAGTACTAGATAAAATATATAGGAATCTAATTGAGTTGTAAAACATTAATAAGTACAAACGAGCACTGTTAAGACCTTTTTCTTTCAAAGAAGGGAGGAGATTTTTTTATTGTTCTGATGCTGGTTGTGCAAGAGGAGAAATAAGGGCAGGGAATCTGAAGAATTTCTTCTTAATTGTTGCTATCTAATTCTGAAGCATATATGATTTCAAGTCTGCCTTACTGGTAGCTTAAGTAACGCTAAGTCTTGTCAGGTTGGTCCTTTCTTCCTAAAAAACCTGCCTGTATTCTAAAAGGCAGAAAAGGAACTTATTCTGCCTCAAACACTATCTGCCTTGCACATAGTCAGAATGGAGGCAAAAAGAAAGTCTGTGATACTTCCTACACTGCAAAGTTGTCCTTTGTGTGAATGAAGCGACAAAGCACTAGGAAGGCTCTCTTGCACAGCAGTATCCACAGTTATACATGACCCTTTTTGGGAAAATCCTTGCCAAAAAAGATATCCAGCTGGCCACATTCTTCCTAATACAGGCCAGGATGCCATTGGCCTTTTTGGCCACGTGGCACACTGCTGACTCATGTTCAGCCTGCTGTTAACCAGCACCCCCAGGTCCTTCTCTGCTGGGCCACTTTCCAGTAACTCTGACCTGTAGCACTGGTTGTTGTGATCCCAGTGTAGGATCAGGAACTTGGTCTTACTGAACCTTAAATCATTTGTCCCATCGCATTTATCTAGTCTGTTCAGAGCCCTCTGCAAGGCCTTACCCTCCAGCAGATCAATACCTGCACCCTACTTTGGTGTCACTCATGAATTAACTAAAGGTGGATTCAATCTCCCTATGCACATCATCAATGTCAATTAATCAATATCAATCAGTCAGCAACACTTGATAAGCTTAATGCCAATCATGATGCAACAGACAACAGATGGAATAATATATCCCATTATTTTAATACTACTCAAGCAACTAGTTCTTGCTGCTCGGCAGGTTGGTTTTTTTCAGATATGTTAACCAAGTCTGAGAATTATCTACTGATTACTCAAGTGGTTATTGATAATTTTGTTCCCTTTTTATTGTAATATTTGTGCTATTTTTTAAAAGAATTGAGCCATTAGGCAACAGAATACGGGAAAGTATTTTGTTCATAGAATTGGACTGTCTGAATTTTGTTTTTAGAATAGTAGAAAATGGATCTTGAAAAACACTTTGAAAATCCACTCTGAGACGTTATCATTTTGCCAAAATAGGTTGGATAAGATGATCCTTGAGGTGCTTTTCCAAGATATTATTCTATGATTCTACCATGTAATCTAGCATGCCAATACCAATGTTAATTAATGTTTATTTGTAAATAATATTTAATTTTACTCAAAAATGTTAATTTATTAATTTGTTGGACTAAAAGTCTATCAGTTATTTAAAACACCATGTCTTTCATGCTGTTTCCTCCATAAATCTAGGATTTGGCTTGCATTTCAAGCAAAAATTTTATCCAAACTATGGATTGTTTTCTCTTCAGGAAAAAAAATTAGAATATGCGTTGGTTGGCAAATGATACATTTCCATCATAATTTTCTCTGGAATCTGTCCATTAGCTCAAAAGGAAGAATTAGCATTGTCCTCCTGCTTGGCAAAGGAAATTAATTAGGATCAGAAACTTTTTTGTCTCAACTATTGCAGAGCTTCCACAATTGCAGCATGAAAAATCAGAGACGCAGACACATGTACATACACCATCCATTAATGAAAACAGAACCCACAGAATATTTTGATCTCAAAACCACTGTTTTGCCCAGCTTACTCAGAAAAGGTCAGTATGTATGCATTCCATTCTTTTATTAGCTTGTGCATGGTATCTGGATATTTTGGTCAAGAAAGATGGCAAGCAGAGAACAGATGTTGCAGCTCCCTTCAGACTTCCCACAGAATGAGCATTCAAACTCAATACACATAGATTCCCCAAAAGAGCAATGAACTGATAGTGATGACCACAGTTATCACACAAAGGTGAAGATTCTTTCTTTCAGTCAACAGCAGTAGCAAACTGCTGCCCTCTCAAGCAAAGTTCATAAAGACTAAGCTATGAGCCACTAAGCTATGAGCCACCAGAGTACCATCCAGCCTCTAGGCTGCAATCCTCTTTGATAAGCTGCAACAAGCGCTGTCCATTACTTCAGGTGGTCCATGCTCTCCAGCTCTGTGCACTCCCATAGTGGTAAGCAGAAAATAGCACTTCTGCTAAGGAGGAGACAATTCTGTTTCTGAAGGGTTCTGGTGCTCACATCTTAGCTATATTTAAATTAGCCAGGCAGTAAAATATTCATGGATATTTCCTTCAAAAAATAAAGTTATGCATTTAGAAAGAAATTATTTGCTGGAATGAGTTAAAAATGAAGATAACAATTGCAAACATTACAGAAGGAACAAAGAAATACAATGCATTGAAGGAATAAAATGCTTTCTGACAAATTAAATTAAATACACTACAACAAAGAAATGAAATAAAGTATCTGACAGAGATTTATGTAAGGGATCAAAAAGTCCAGTAAAATGGGCTGCAATGTCATAAACTTTGACCCATAGAAAGCAATTAATGTGATACTAGAGTCAGCGGGGTTTATGACAAAATTTAACCTCTCTGACCCAGAGAGATGAAAATAATGACCAGAATTTCAGAGGTCATAAAATAATTCAAGTCCTAAATACTCTGTCAGGCACTGTGAAGGTTCAATTCATATCAAAGTCAGAGGAAACTGAGGTCATTCAGGGCTAGACACTCAAAGGTATTTAAAAACTTAACTCTCCTTCCCCTCCCAACCCCAGCAGTGCTTGTGCTTTTCTATATCTGATCATGAAAATCATGTGAGATTAGATTCTCTAACATTAGTAAGATTTTATTAGCAAGCAGTAAGCAACAGCCTGACCGCTGTTGGATAGGTAATAAATAGGACTTGATTGTACTTGATTGTTTTTTCATCAAAAAATGAAAGGTGAAAAAATGACCTGTTGACCAATGCACCTTTGAAATGTTTTAAGTTTTTTGACTTAGAAGATATTTTAGAGATACAACCATGGTAACAACTAAACTGTATCAAATCTCTGTTCTGAAAGTGACTTGTGTTCAGTTTCACTTTAAAAATGAGTGAATATGGACTTTTTTAAGTCAGTGTGTTCATACAGAAACAATATTTTTTGTTCTACTACTGCAGTACAGTGTTTCCTTTTCCTTCTCTGTTCTTCCACAAGGTCTCGGAAAGAAGAAAGATGAAAAACAAGTATGATCTGTGAAAAACACGGTGGCACCAAGTATACAACTAGTAGCATTATGTAGAATCTCTTCTATCTAGGGAACATAACACTCTTCAGAAGTGCTTTAGCTAAACTTTGCTTTGACACTTTGCTCAGGCGTCTTACTCATTTGCAGGAGTGTTCTGAATATATTCTTCCAGATTTGTTACAGATAACTTCAAGTCATTTTGTTTCTTTTTCCTTTTGTTTCACTCTCTTTAAAAAGAATGAATATAGATATCACAAGGAGACTTGCAGAAATTATAACGTATTTGCACTTTATTTTGACACCTTTGGAAACAGAATTTGTTTCTCACACTAATTCACATTCTTCATCTCTGTTTCTTCTTGAAATATTCATCCACTTCCATATTTTTTGCTGGAAAATTCTTCCAGTAGGCCAGTGTGATGGTTTGTGGGCCGATGAGGAAGACAGGAAAAAAACAAAAAACAAACAAACAAAAAAAACCCCAAACCAAACCGAAACAAAACAAGCACCTCCTTTCCTCTCCATGGACCAGCAAGGGGGGCAGGGCTGAGCCCCGAGCCAGGGGCTGGGGATGGGACACCCTTAGTTTTAGGTGCCTGGCCAGGCTTTGGGGGCCAGGGGGATGGGGCACAGGAAGTTTTGAGGCCAAACGTGACCTGCCCAGCACTTGTTGGGGCAAGAGCCTATTTCATCAAGAAAAACTACAGAGAGCCGTGTCCCCTCCTCGGCGGCTGGCACGCCGGGCTATGCTGTGGGGAGGGAGTGCTTTGTCTCCTCGATTTCCCATCAGTCCCTGTTGTCGGGAGGTACATGGGGAAAAGGGGCACAGACTGGGCAAAGCAGACGGAGAACTCTGGGAAGGTAGGCAGAGATTTTGAGGAGGAGGCGACGTACGCTCCCTGTCTTTTTGTGCTGGATGCGAGCACGCGTGGTTGCTCAGACTGCCCTCCTCAATGCTGGCGACGGAGGAACTCCGGTACGACCCCCGCTGCCCCGGCTTTGTCCTGCCAACACCACCAACCACTGTTTCCAGCTGCAGAAACCACACACACCACACACACACACACACACACACACACACACACACACACACACACACACACACACACACACACACACACCAGATACCACCCCAGCCGGGGGCCACTGCAGAACCCCTACCGAAGATCTGGGTTATTGTGCTCCCATCTCTGACTCTTGCCCGTGTTCCCGCAGGAGTCCCCGATCCCTCTTGGTCCCTGGACTGAATGCCATGGCCCCATGTCCATCGCGGGGGGGTCTCTGGGCCCGTCATCATCATGAACTTTTCACCTTTACTGCAGGACTTGTTCAAGGTGATTTGTAGTTCTTCTTGTTACTTACCATATTGGCCCAGTTTCTTGATGGTCCAATCTGGTTATAGAAAGCTTAAGCAAAAGTTGTGGCCCACCCAAAAAAGGCCTCCTGCAAGGGCTAGCTTTAACATTTTTACATTTAAACCAAAGCCTTATTCTAAATTAGACTAATAATACATGTGAACATTATAATATAAATTCTACTCATTAGTGAAAGCAAAATTTTACTAATAAAGCCATTACATCTCACAGTTATAGACTGTTCTGAGTAAATATTCATCTGTACAATAAAAATTGGTACCAGTATCAAAAGCTATATTTGTGTGACTTTATATATCAAGGTATAATTTAAATCAAACTGCACTCAGGTAATTTGTTGTATTTTTTTTTCTAGTTATATGCATAAACCTGTGATATATTTTGCTTTTTAATGCATTAGCCTATCATAGTTAAGTAACAAGTAAAAAACCATTATTTACAATCATTTTTAAAACTTTTTTTTCAGGAAAATCAGATGGCATGTCTCATGTAAATTACACAATCAGTATTCATCAGAGTATACAGGTTAGTTTGTGCAAAATAACGTCCTTATTCAGCTAGCAGAAAAGCAAGCAAGCTTATAGAGAAGCAGAAATTAAGGAAGATGGAGGGATGATGATAGTTGCAAATATAAGAAGTGAGTGTTTTGGGGTACAAGAGATACTTTCTGTTATAAAATCACATTGGCGTGGTGTTTTTACAACTTGTGTAGAAGCAGCATAAGCAAAAAATCCAGATTTAACTTTTCTTGATTGTTAGTTGTAATTTCTTCCTGTATTTAATTTTTGTCCACATAGTTGAGTGACAGTGTTTCAGGGTAAAAACAAGAACCTGAAACTGTATTACCATATGGATTGCACACCTGCCATTAATGTCTGTAATGAAATTTATTGTCAAAAAGACTCTATAAATTCTTTAAACAGGATACCTGAACTGCTTCAGCATACTTTCTTAAAGTTAATCATGTTTTGTACTTCAAGATATGTTTTTCACATTTATTCTTGAAGGTATATTGCTCTTTTAAAATACTTTATCTGATAAGCAAGTGGGTTTCCAGTTTCATAACTTGGCTGCTTGGATCAGTTTCCTTGTCTCTCTTCATTGTCCCCTTGAAGTCCTCTTACAATGAAATGAAGAGGAAAGCTGTCTAAGATTTCTCATCTCCTTTACTTCTATGTAGCCTTGAGATGTTGTATGAGCTACGACATGTACGTATGTAGGAGTATGAACACTATTAATGCTGCACTTAGCTATACTCAAGGACATATCCAAGAAGAGGGTCAAGGATCAATTGCTTAATTTATTTCCCTTTCAATTTTTTTTATTTTTTTAATATACAATTAGATTAATTAAGGAACAGAAGAGTCGCTCAGAATTTATTTTTTTTAAAATGATATGGCGTCTTTTTATATTTTCATTCTAAACCAAAGGCTCAGTCATGTTTATATACTAAGATATTGACAAGAATAAATCCTGTCAGCAAGTGATTTTCCATCTTCTGCTTTCTCATAACATATCAAGGACCCAAGAACCTACAAATCATTGTTCTCAGCAGTAGTGATGTTTATTAATGTATTAATCAGTAAGCTAAGTGAAGAAATCATAATATTGTAAGAAGAAAAAATAGATTTTATATAAATTCTGTTATATCCTTATCACTGAGACTTAGTAATCATTCCTTTTCACTTAGAAGGTTATTATTCTGGCAAATACATGTGCATCTTAGAATAGGAAACAATGAAAATTACTTGTTTTGTTAAAATACTGAAAAAAGAAGGAATGATACAGTGTTATAATTGTACTGCCCCAACAAAAAGCAACATTATTTATTATATAAAAGTGGAGGTAATTCTTTACATTCTGTCCTTGGAAGGTCTTTTCATAACTCTAATTCTCTCATTGAGAAAGCAAAGGTCTGACTTCTGTCAGGAAGTTCTGCTGTGATGTTTCACCTTTTACATGGTATTTCTTCTTTAGTGTGCGTTCAGAGGAAATAACTGCCATCCTTTTCAGAATAGGATAGTAGGTAGCAATCAATATTTCTGAAAAAGCTTAGGGAACATACTGTTATTGTGTGCCTTTTGGCATATTTTGATCCTGCTGAAGAATGTTTGTTCTCTTCAGTAATCTAGCCAGAGACTTGACCCTATCATTCCTTTAAAATGAATGATTTCTTTAATTCTTTTCTAAGCACTGCTGTATTTGAGAGAAAATATTTGGGGTATATGTGTTGACTGAAAATGTTCTTGAAACTCTGAGTATTGTTTGCTTTATGACACATTCTAGGAAAAAGAACTCTAAATTCTTTGCAAATACATAGGATCAAATAAGAAATAATGGACAAAAAGAGATCCCAGAACACCTAACTCCACTTTGGATTTCTTTCTTAAGGGAAGTAAACTACAATCTAAGCACAGGTGTTTTAAAGAATTCTCCTTTTTCTACTGTTGTCCATAGACCCAACTATGAAATGCTGAAGCAGGATAAAGTACCATGAGGAGAAAAAAATGGTGCAATGTAGATGTGTTAAAATATGTGTCTAAAAAAGTAAGTTTGATTTCTCAAAACTGCCTTTCTGAGTTAAATGGAAGAGGCAAATATTTCATAACGTCACAACAAAAGCATTTAACTTATAGATGTATTACATGTCTGTAGTACGACCAGCACATGACTTTCTTTGGTAGGTGGAAGGTAGAATTTCTATTAGTTCAATGTTGTACTATTATAAAAAAAAATTTTCCTTAACATATTGGTTTTAAATACTACAGAAACAAACAATTATATCTTGAAAATTACTAAATGTTAATTTTCTGCTCTTCTTTTATCTGTGTGATGTCATTCTCACTACCAAAAATTCCTAATGTTTAAATGAGATTGCGGAAGCCTGAGGGGATTTTGTTATATTTGTGCACATAGATTTATTCTGTTATAGAGTTTACTGATATAAATCCTGGGAAAATTATTTTTGTGTATGTATGTCTTATACCTACTCAGAGAAAACCTTATGAATTTCTCCTTTCCTTAAGTATTGTCTAAGAAAGTACCATCCTGTATGTAAAACAATTAAAAATCCAGAAAGGCTGCTAATACAACATTTTATGAGGTAAAACAGCTCTGAAATGCATCTGCTTTGGACAGTTTTTACTGAAGAATGCTTGTTCACCAAATATGCCTTTGAATGAAGCAAATGTCCTCCATGAATCCTTCAGGGTACCTGACCCTAGAGTGATTGCCCTCTTTCCAATGTCTGTCTGCTTGTACAGTATTTCTGCTGTTCTGCAATGGCCTGGTGTGTATTCTTCTACTTAATGATTGTTATTAATATCAGAACTGTCATGATATTAAATTTCATCAATATTTCACAGAATCCAAGATGTTTGCAGTTCACTGAAAAATTACTTTTGTCCAACTTAAATTAAAACCAAATTAAAAAGCAGGATAAAATAGAGCATACTGTAAACAATTACATTTCTATTGAAGTAAAAAAAAATAAAATTAGATAAGTTATTCTTCAGAAACAATGTTCATATAATCACTTTTATTTTTCCAAGAGTGTGCTTACCTCACTCAGCAGATGTTGCTCAGTGTTCTTTGATATTTTATCTTTGATATTTTTAATCTCTACCTTCCATATTTCATGTCAAACTTCATTTAATGAACATTATGTAAAATTTGTACTGAATAAAAATATATAAATTTTCTTCCAGGAAGTTCTGCAGTGATCTCATTTTAAATTTTAGTTTTTAAAACATTTATGACTGTTTTCTTTCATTGTCCATGTAGTACAGATTGGTGTTATTATAATTTCAAATTCCCTGCTAGGAAACTGGAGATTTAAGGTAACTGATATCAAAGTCACTGGGATTTGTTTCCTAATAAAAGGTATCCATATGGAATCTGATATCTTAAAAGTTCTTGCTGTTGGTAGGAAACAGAAGAAGTACCAAGGATATCAGAATATGGAAGATAGCCTGCCATCTAGTTAAGACACTTAGGTTGTCAGCTGATTTTCCATGTATTGTCATAGCATTGTAAAATATCTTGATTTAGAAGGGACTCTTAAGAATCATCAAGTCCAATTCCCTGCTTCTCACATGAAAACCTAAAAGCAAACCATGACTTTATCCTTGGACTCTGACAGGCTTGGTGCCATGACCACTACTCTGAGGTTCCTGTTCCGGTGACTGATCATCTCCTCAGTGAAGAAACTTATCCAAATATGCAATCTGAACTTCCCCTAATGTAGCTTCATTCGTGTAGTAAGTTTGAATATTGTTTATTCTCTGGAGAGGGAGGATGTTTATGTTGTTTGCCTGTTAAAGCATTAAAACCATTTTCTTTTGTTTTCCCCAAAACTCCCAGGAGTGGAGAACAGAGTGGGGTTGGCTGATCCCAGCTCCGGGGACCTCGGGCTCAGTGGGCCTGGGGCATGCGATGGGGTGGCATGAAGCCAAGACTGGGTTCAGGACCATCCTGGCCGCTCTCCCGGACTCCCGCTCGCTGGTGCTGCAAAGGTGGAGTGGCTCATCCCCACCACAGAGCGGTGGCGAGCTGGGCTGACCTCGAGAGCCGCTCAGGTGCTGCTCCCACTGCTTCTCCGACGTTTTGCAGTGGTGCATGTGTGTGGGGTGTCTTCCCCGCAGCTATGTCGGCTTAGACAGAGACCAGTAGTACTCCCATAGGAGCAGCAGGCACGGAGCTGTTCTCCTGCCCCACATACGAAAATCCCAGTGTCTGCAGGGTTTCTCCCGCTCATCCCCTTGGCGGCTCTGCACCCACTGCCCAGTCCACGTGGCAGAGTAGAGCAGGGCGGGCGGCAGCAAATCTCGGTGCCTGAGCCTGCTGTGCCGATGTCCTCCCCACGCCGCAGCAAGCTGAGCTAAGCTGGGCAGTCACTTGGGCGTGGACCCCAGGTCCTGCACAGCATGGTGGTGCAGAGCAGTGCGAGACAACGGTTTCTTCCGGTGGGCATCTGGCAAGAGCCCCGCTGGAGGTGACTGCGGCCCTGCCCAGCGCTGCCATGAGGCGTGTGGCAGCGGCTGCCCCACAGTGGCCCCCACCACCCTCAGCCGGTCCCTCCAGGCAGCAGGGGCCCCACAGGCAGTGCCACTGGCCTCAGGAGTGCCCTGTAGCTGGCGCCGGTGGTGGCCAGTGGCTGCCAGAGCCTGAGCACATGGCAGGTTTGGCAGGAACCGCCATCTTGCTTATGGTGAAATCCCAGGCAGAGGGGCGGCACCCAATGCCACCGACCAATAAAAAGTCAGCCTGGCCAGAAAGAGGACTCTTGACTTCACACAATATCAAAAGCCCATAAAAGCCAGAACCCTGGAAGTCCTGTCCCTTTTTGACTCATTTGCGTATTCCAGATAGCATCAAGTGTCATTTCTCCTGGCTCCCTTCACCACGCAGCTGCATCAGAGCTCCAACAGTAGCACCAGGGACCACCCAGCTGCAACAGTGTGGTAACTGTTCCCCTTAGGTTCCTGGGGAGAGAGTGCTTCTCACTGTTTTTTTCTTTCCTTTTTCAAAAGCTCCAAGACTGAGAGATACCATCTTCGAGGTGGTTTTCCCTTCCTTCCTTCTGCTCCTCAGCCCGCCAGTCTGCTTGGAAAAGCAGTTTGTTATTTGTTTTCTTTTTATTTTTATTTTTAATGCAGAACATTGTCAAGTTTCTTGTGTGTATTTGTAGTTTTTGTGCCCCATAGAAAATAAACCTGTGTTTTCTGTTACATCTTTATTCAGTTTTTTGTCACTGTTGTGCCCCCTAATAGTTCAAAGCACCACAATTCACTTCTCATGTCCTGTGGCTGGTCACTGGAGGAGACCAGCACCTGCCCTTCCATTTCCTCCCCTGAGGAAGAAGTACTGTGATGAGGATGTCCATTGTCAATATAGACCAAGCAGACCCTTGGCTCAGAATGACTGTTTTCTTTGTCTCCGCAGTTATTCTAAAATATTTGGTTTTATATTGTGTTTGCTTTCCCCAATGATACCTTGTTAACTGATGTTCAGGAGAGACCACCAGCTTCTGTGGAATATGTAGATCAAACAGACCATCCAGAAAATAAAAACATACCACTATCAAATCACAAATAAAATACTATTATAGTGATTTGGCATGATAAATAAACAAACCAAGGCTTAAATGCATATTTTTCAGTACATAATCTTGTAATTGAATTTTTTTCTCTTTAATTTGTATTCTTCACATTTTACAGTGTCTTCAGTAAAGGAGGCGCAACTGAGCCAGCTCAATTCTCTCTACAGTCCTTATTCATCACTGAGTATCTTACATCCTATTCACAAATTAATACAGAAATTTAAAATGTAACATCAGCCTACAAATAGACTCAAGGTGTTTGATTAACACGACAGACAACTGAAAGACTGTATGTCTACTCTGAATTCCAAAGCTGTAAAGGCTCAGACTCACACAGGTGACCAACTGGCCTTCCTCAAATTTTCTGCAGCTGCAGAAACCTCAGTAGGGCTGCAAATACTTGCCATGTATCTCTAAGAATACATAGAGCCCCTATCATTGGGCTCTACCTTTTTCAGTTACAGTTCATTGTTTCTACTTCTTCCATTGGTTTAATCTATTCTTTCATGGCAATTTGTGTCATTTTTCTGCTGCTGGGGACCCAAAGAAGCACAAAACTGGTACGAATTTCATGACTACCTCTTTTCAATATAAGAAGAATTCAAGTTCTTTAACATTTGAAAGTTTCTTTCTTGGAATATTCTAGAAATGGTTGCAAGGAAGATGCTATTTTCCACAGGACAACAAGACTTGTTTGTGGGTTTGTTCCCCCCCCAGTGTTCTCCTTATTATTACAATCTCAAGAAAAATCACTGTATCTTAAAATTTATGCAATCCATATAATCTGAACAGAAGCATTTTTAAATTTCTGTTTCTGAACCTACGTTCATTGTTTTTGTGTATAAAAACCTGATAACAGTGATTATAATAGAGGACATTGTTTAGATTTATTGCTGTTGTAGCAGTTTTGTGATCTATAAGGGCAATCAAAAATGCGTACAGCTGCATATGATTTACCAATTACCAGTGTCCAAAGCATCTATCTCTGGCAGATGTTTCAGAAGCTGCTAATTTTAAATTGCATCAAAAAGAATCTTGAGCACTTGGGTCTTGTAAAATGTAAAATTATTAGCTTAGCTTCTACAGTGTTTTAGAAGATTTTGTGGTTTTTTTTTCAATAATAATGTTTGAGTAAGCAAAAATCTATTATGTCATTAGGGAAATTAAGTAGGATTCTATGCTCATGCTAATCTGTGTTTGAATAGTGGTTTCTTTCAACAAATGAAAGAAATATTATGCTTTGAGGTTTTATACACTCAGTAGATGTGTCTATCCTTAAACACTATAAAGCATCTCTGTAATTCTCATTTACTCTCTCAGAAGTGTGCAAATATTTGTGAACAATTCTGGCAAACTGCAGCCTCAAATAGTAATTTCAAACTACCCTCAAGAGATTGTGTACAAGTCTCATGCACTATGACCCTTATGNCTTACTTATCACTAATTACAATGTTTTTGCTACAAAGTTTACTTTTTGCATTATCAACAACAGGCAGTCTGCTGGCAGCAGTAGCTCTTCCAAACATGGTTCACTGCTACACGGTGTCATGTGCTTTTACTTATCCAATGGTGTGCTGAGATTCACAGCGAACCACTATTTTAAGGGTATACTCGAATATTTTCAAGATTAATTTCATCAACCAATGCCAGGCTGCTGACAGACTTGCCATCTTCTCCAACACTACTACAACTTACATTTGCTAATGGTACTAATGCAAAGCTTTCTGTAGCAATAAGGTGTTAATAGACAAATGCAGGATGATTTGAAATTCTGAGATGTAGAATTTGCCTCAGATTGCTGTGTTAATTGTGTTGATGCATCTTTTCATTGTCATTCAGGGACTTAAGTAAAAATCTGTAATAATACTGTTTGAGTATTATTGAGTTTGGGAGTGGGGTGAGAGGAAAGGTGTATTGGTTTGTTTGGTTGGGGTTTTTTTGGTTACTTGCTTGTGTTTTTTCTGGTTGTGAATTGCTGATAATTTTCCCGAAGGTGTCATAAAGAACAGAAAAATGCTCTTAATTAATTCATTGCATTTTAACTCAGTGTTATGAGATAACATCTATTCTTCATGTGTTCTTACCTACAAATTTTGTCATTGTTTTTTTTCTGAATTAAATCAAACAAACATTAGAAACATTAAACAACGTTTATCAAGGCAATTATACAGGACTACTGCCAGAAAAAGACGTTAAAAAAAAAAAAAAAAAAAAAAAAAAAAAGTTTTTATACTCCAGTCTTATGTAGAATTTTAATGTATTTTAGGACATCAGGAAAAAAAAGGTGATAGTAAAAATGAAAAAAAAAATAGTAAAAAAAAGTAAAATAATTTACTGCTATTTTATATTTTTTTGACATTTATAGTATTTGATGGCTTCAAGTAGATTATTACAATTCGATACAAGAAATGTGAGTGTAGAAGTCAACCATTTTCAGGTCAGAAAAAATAGAAAGAAATAACATAATTTTTTTATCTGATCTAACTTTCAAATTTTTGACATAGCTTCCCTCTGGATATTAATTTCTGAATAAAAGAAAGATCGGAAGAGTAGAAAGGAATTAATTTCCAAAGGATTTAATAGTACCTTTTCCTTATGATTCACTAGTATTGGAAAAGTGTAACCTTAGCTCTAGATTGTATCTTTTTGAGGACAACCTTTAAATCAGAAATTGAGATAAAGCATAAAACTAATTAATCTAAAAATGCTATATGGAGCATGATGTCTGCTTTATTTCAAAATATGATAATTTATTAATCTTCTTATCTAAAATGGGCTTTCTGGCACTTTTTGACAGGGCACTCAGACTATTTGCATTGAACCATCACTATCTATTTTATTATTAGCTATTGTAAATTTCATATGTAATATGGTGTGTAAATCAGGTTTATTTTCTAGAATAGTAGGCTATTGAAAAGAAAAAAAGCACATGCTCCAGTAGAACCCTTTATAGAGTCATTATTGTCTAGCTATTTGTTTGCAAAGCCAATCAAGTTCATACTTACACTGACATCTGGTCACTTTTAAATTTTTTCTGGCTGATATATAATGAAATTAATCATGTTCAAAAAATAAAATATATGTTACTGCACATGGTATGTTCAATAAAAATACTGCAATAGAGATTTTGCACATTTAATTTACGTGTTAAAAATCAGAAGTAATGTAATTAAAAATAGATGAATTACACTGGGATTAACCCAATCCCATATGCAACTCACAGAGAATTTTATAAAACATATGTTGTAGTTTAGGAATGGTATTCCCCAGTTTTTTGTTCCCACTGAAACACTCCAAACCATGAGCTGTTTGCTCACGCTCCTGCATCTACACCCTCCACCTCCTCCCCTTGCAGCAGGATGGAGAGGAGAATTGGAGGCACAAAAGATAAAGATCACAGTTGAGATAAGAACAATTCACTGGAAAGAGCTAATGAAATAAGAAAATTAACAGTAACAGCAACAATATTGATAAGAGAGTGCACAAGAAAAGAGGTCAGTGATTCACATGATTGGTCATCACATGGAGCCTGAATAACCAAGGTGTCCTGATCAGGCCCATCCTGGCATGAAGTAAAACCAACACATATCTTTAGTCGAGTATGCATTGAAAAAAACCCCACATATTTTCTTTTACATCTGTCTCCTTATCTTTAGTCCTGAATTTGCACTTCCACTGTGCTTTGCTGTGTACTGTCTTTCACTATGGGCAAGCACAAGCCTTCAGCTGCAGGATGGATAACATTAATAGTAATCCTTTAGCGCCAGTAAGAGCTATCTGCAAATTCACACAAACTCTAGGCTTACCTTACTAAAGATCTCCTTCATCTCAAAGGAAAAAAAAAAAGAAAAAAACCCCACAGCAAAACACAGTCACTCTCCCATGTAGAACTCCTGAGTTCTGTTTGTTTTTTATATTAAATTAATACATCTGAAAGACACAGATGCATTGTTAAAAATATTTTATCATATTTCCATGTTATCTAGCCTGAATGGTGGTGACTGCAGCTTGGAAGAAATCTAGCACAATACAAGAGATGTTGTATGTATGTAAGCTGTCCCACAAACTCACAGAGATATTTTGCTAAGCTTCCAACTTACAAGAACACCTGAGAATCCTTGCTTTTTTTCCTGTGAAAATTGAATATACCTCTTACTAAAATCAATTACAACAGTGTCATCAGGTAGGCTTCAGCATGGATAACACTGCCTAGTTACAGTAGCTACAGTGATGTGAACTTTGTAGCACTCTCATGCAATTGTGTGAACATCTGCTTTTATTGCTCTCCTACTTCCTTGCTTTTCAAAATCTGAATAGTTTTTCCTATTATGATCTATACTAGACAAAGCCATGAATTTTAAGCATCTTTTTCACATGTGCTGTGGAATGAAATAATTTTCCTTTCTCATCAAACAATCTGTGTAATTAGAGTACTTTTAGCTGTCTGTATCAAACAATTACAGTATTAATTGCTGGGGGTTGGACTATACTAGTGAGCATGTAAGCAAAATTTTATAAATGTGATTACATTGTTGCAAGTGTATTGTGTAATTGTGTTGCATGAATGGCATTTCTAGAGACAACAAATCTTTTTCTCCAGAACTCAACAACAACAAATTTTTCAGATCTTCCTTATAGATAGTCAGTTCTTTGTCCTCAAGGGATATTTCCCTTTCCTATATCTCAACTTTCCCCTTTAGATTTGAAAGGCTTAATTCTGACTTGATTAATTTAGGTTTTATGCTAAAAAAAAAATTTATTTTTAAAAAAGCTGATCTGTGAAGCCATAACTGGCAGCTTACTGTGGCTCAGAGTCTTTTGAGAAACCTCTGGGAGTTTACTGAAAGCTAACCCCTGGTCTTGTTACTGTGTCTTCTTAAAAAATAAGTATGGGATGCACAGCAGCAATTTACCTCAGTTTGTTAACACATCCTTGGCATATTATTCTAATCATTAGGAAGACATCTGAAGTGTAAAAGCTTTTGTACACACATGGCCTGTTTGTTAAACTGAGAGTATATTGTGCTTCAAGATAGCTCTTCTAGGCTTCCCTTGCAAACTTAACTATTCCATTATCCTCCTAAAGTATGACCTGTGCAATCTCACCTGTGACAGGTCAGTCTCACAAGCAAATATTCTTGAGACAGCAGCCTTTGCTAACCATGACGATATTCATAGGATCAGAGAATGGCCTGGGTTGGAAGGGATCATAAAGATTATCTCATTCGAACCCCTCTGCCTTGGGAAGGGACACCTTCCACTAGACTAGGATGCTCAGAGCTCCATCCAATCTGTCCTTGAAAAATTCTGGGGCTGGGACATTCACAACTTCTCTGGGTAGCCTGGCCAATTCCTCAGTACCCTCACAGTAAAGAATTTTTTCCTGATCTAATATAAGCCTATACTCTTTCAGTTTGAAGGCATTTGCCATTGTTCTGTTAGTACATGCCCATGTGAAAATTCTCTCTTCATTTTGACTTCCTTCAGGTACTGCAAGGTCACCTTGAAGCCTTCTCTTTTCCAGGCTGAAAGTTCCAATTCTCTTAGCCTTAATTCATAGGAGAGGTTGTACACCCCTCTAGACATCTTGATGGCTCTCCTCTGGACTCACTCCAACAGTTGATGTTGTTTCTGTGCTGGGGACCCCAGAGCTGGATGCAGCACTCCAGATGGGGTTTAACCAGAATGGAATAGAGGGGCAAAGTCACCTCCTTCACGCTGCTGGCTATGGTTCTTTTGATGCAACTCGAGACACAATCAGCTCTGTGGACTGCAAGCACAGGTTGCCAGCTGGTGTCAAGACTCATCCACCAGCACCCCCCAAATCCTTTTCAGCAGGTCTGCTCTCTATCTGTTCATCCTCCAGCCTCTGTTGATACCAGGGTTTGCCCCAACCCAGGTGCAGCACCTTGCAATTAGTCTTGTTATACCTCAAGAGATTCTTATGGGCCCACTTCCGAAGCTTGTCCAGGTCCCTCTGGTAGGCATCCTGTCCTTCAGGCTTGTCAACAACACCACTCAACTTGGCATCTTCTGCAAATTTGCTGAGGGTGCAGTCGATCCCTTGACATAGTCATCGACGAAGATATTAAAGAACACTGGTGTCAGTATAGATCTCTGGGGGACACAACTTGTCACTGATGTCCATTGGGACTCTGAGCCATTAATTCCTACCATAATTTGTATTTGTTTTAAGAAATGCTCATCTACTCCACGGAAGTGCTATGACTGACTCACGAAGAGGAACAAACTAGTGTTTCTGTCTTTATAGTGTGTTTTTTTTTCCTCTTTATGTACTTTTTAATGTCAAAAAATGAAATTTTCTTTTTAAGTTTTAAATATTATATATTTTAAAAATGTTAATATTTATTTATGACTTCCTGAGTGAAGAACTGGCAAGCTGGAGTTCTTTACCTAGTGGAGCGGAGCTCTACAAAGGCAATGTCAGGAAGGAGAGTTTAAAGGGTACTGTACTCCTCTTACAAGCACAAAAATAGCATCCAATATTCTATAGTGATATTTCAAAAAAAAGAGACTGACAGACAATGGCAATAGAAAACAATGTCAGTTAGACATGACTTAAACACTTTAATGCAATGCTAAAAATTTCTGTCTATATAACAGTCAAAGTAAACCTCTATAAGCACAGCAAAACTAAGTAGTCACACGGGGCAATTCCTAGACTAAAGAAATTCTAATAGGAAAAAACCCAAATAAACAAACTTTATGCTTTTTTTTAAGTTTCTTTGAAATTGGCCAGTGAACAAAAACAGAGAAAAAAGGTACACTCAGGTGGTTAGAGATTTTCATTAGAAGCCATAATGAAAAATAGTAGAATTATGCAGGAAAGAATAGCAACTGAAAGTGAGACAAAAACTCATCAATATTCTGGGAAAATTTTCATCAGTTTTACATTTTTCAACTATCTATAATTTTTATTCTTTATCTTAACACTTTAAAGGGAAGGGTGGGGCCTGGGGTCTTGTATCAGTAAGACAAAAAAAGAACTAATATTTAGAGGACTGTCAGCTATTGGAAGATATTCCTAAACTACTTTATTCTTTAGATTAATGGAGTTCATGTAATTATTTATCAATAGAGAGTATTACTTAACATTTTACATATTGTTCAAAAATTTCAATCAAGATAGAAATTTATGTACGTAGTATACATATGCACACTATATATGCACACATTTCTACATGTGTTTATAATTTTATGTTTATGTTTACTTCAATTCTTATGTAGAATCTCAAAATCACAAAGGTCATTCATGAGTTTTTGTGGTGGTTTAGGACCACTTTTATCGTTTAGAGGCAGGTTCAATAAAGGTGACAGAAAACTGAATAGAGTTTGCAGCAGGAGAACAGTTTATTACAGGGGGTTTAAATTAGGGAAGTAGGGATAACCCACGGGGACCCCAGAATTACACAGAGGAACACCTGACACGCAGGGAAAAAAAAAATCACAGAAGGGAAAAAAGGACAAAGGCAACTGTGCTTTCAGCTAGATGGCTAGCTGAAAAAGCAGTGGGGAAGGATAGGAAAAGCAGTCTCTCTCCCTTCCCTCTCTCCTGGAAGCACTTCCCGGTCCTTCAAGCCCTCTGAAAAACAGAAAAAGAAATGAAAACGACTCCTTCTCACCACCTCCCCGAGAGTTGCTTGCTTGTCAAGATGAATGGGTGGAAACCATTCCGTGGGGGCCTGCGAGCACGAAAGACAGGAGCTGTGTGGTTCTTCGAAGAGCTGCCGAAGAGCCAGGGCGGAGCTGGTGCCTTGGCTTTTTAAGCCTTCTCCTTCTCGTGTGGATCTTGTTGCCCTCTTCCTGATCAAGCCGTCTTTCCATTGGTCCAGCAGGGCCAGGCCCCACCTTGGTTCCGGTGTTTTCCCATCGGGAAAATCACGAGTTTCAGTCCCACACACCATGTTTGTTTTCATGGGTGCAGCACCTCGGGGAACACCCTGGCGCCACTGCCGCCCCTATCACTAGTATGGTGCCAGTGTTGGCTCCTCTTCGCTGTCCATAAGTGGCAGCCATGCTCAGATTCCAAACGAGGGCTGGCCTGGGGCGGCCGCATCTGCAACCCTGCCCCAGCCGCCACCCGTGGGCACGCTGAGGCTTCCCTGCGGCCATGCTCCNCCCAGGGGGAAAATGAGAAACCACCACTGCCAGCCCCAGCCCCAGCCCCAGCCCCAGCCCCAGCCCGGCCCGTGCCCCTGAGAAACAGGCAGGAGCAAGGACCGTCCCGCCTCCAGCCCCGATCTCAGCTTCCTCCTTCCCCCAGCTATTTTAAGGGAAACGGAATTTTACTAAACATGTAAGTGGGGTTTCTTAACACTCTTCCCCCTCCAAAGCCCTTTTCAAACGGCTACAGTTTTTCCATGAAACTTTGGGAAGAACAAGCTGATATTTTCTGTTACATCCGCTCTATGTTTGAAAATACTCTCACTATCCCTAATACAGACAGAACCATATACTTTAAAGAAAATCATAGTTAGCTGAAATGAAAAACAAGTTAGATTTTAAAATCTGTGTTAGAACTTCATTACATTATACTTAGAAGTTCTAGGTTACTTGTACAATTAGTGATACCTTTTTATAGTCGTCATAACCATAAAAGTTTAATTAATACTTAAGACACACTCAACAGCTTTTTAAAGTATTTCTTTGTGTACTGCCCAGATCATGCTTAGCTACATTAGCTGTAGGTAAAGGATTTTTTTTCATTAATTACATGGCATATTTTTTTTTTTTTGTATAGCATAGTATTTCATATTATTCTCTTCATTATATTAAAACCAGAATGTTTAATATTTTTCTTTCACTGATCTCTTTCATTTAAATTTTATTGGAAAGTAAGTTGAGATGGTCCATATTTAGGAAGACCTTCCCATCCATGAAAATGTGTTTTTCTTCAAAATATACAATATTTGTGTCCTGTGCTTGGTGTTAGTTTTGTTTTTTTCTTTCTTTCTTTTTTTGTTTTTTTTCCAACAGGATTCACTGTGCACAAATGACAGTCATAAAAGCACATAATGGTTTAGTAAAAGCACTGCAATTTATCATAGTAGAATTCTGTGTCCTATGCAAACAAATTTAATTTCTGTTGAGTTAAGAAATGAGTACTCTACTGTATTTCATCATTACCTCTGATTCTGTTTTAGGAAAGCTAAATTACTGTTATGAAAAGCAGAAGATGGTAAGTCTCATGACAGTAAAAGAAGGTTAATGCTACACTGATTCTAAATTTTCCTCTCTCTACTTCTTTACTAGAAATATGTTTCTAGGTTGTTGGTTCTGCATTATGTCACAGAATTTTCCCAATACAATTTTGTGCCCCTAGGCACTGCAAGAGATTGTTATAAAGTAAACAGATAAACACCTG
The DNA here is from genome assembly GCA_013399895.1 of Serilophus lunatus. Taxonomy (NCBI): domain Eukaryota; kingdom Metazoa; phylum Chordata; class Aves; order Passeriformes; family Eurylaimidae; genus Serilophus; species Serilophus lunatus. The sequence continues at coordinate 238,590 of VXBA01004182.1, forward strand.
CTGTTATAATTTTAATCTTGTTTATCGGTTGATTTTTTCCCTCTCATACACACTATAGTGAATTTTGGGGTTGGTAACACAGTGCCCGGTGGCCCCAGCAGCCTCCTGAGCCCATGGGGTGGTGCTCCCTGCCACGGTAGTGGCAGCAGCTGGGATGCGCATGGCGCGTGGCCCGCTCTGCAGCCAGTGAAGTACTGGAGCTGCTGCTGTGGCCAGATCCCAACTGTATGGGCAATGGAAAAGGCAGCGGTGGTGAGTGAAGGTGGCGATGCTCAGGGCAGTGGCAGTGGGCAGTGGCTTGGTGGCTTGGCTGCGGTAGAACCTGGGGGTTTCCACGGCATGGGGGATGATGGGAGTTCAAACAGGAACTCGCTCCTTTCTGCATAGTCTCTCGCTCTCTTGTCATCAGGATGGGAGGGCAGCATGACTTCTTTTCTTAGTGTCTCTGAGACAGCTCTGCTGCACCTGCCTGAGCCAGCTAGAACCCTTTGGAGGGAGACATTACACACAGACATCTTCATCCCTATTTTAAATGAAGAGTTGGTGAGAATGCATCTGTCTGATACTGGCACTGCACCCCGCCAGTTTGTGGCTGCTGTTGATCTGCAACTGTGAAACTCTGGGCAAAGACTTAAAACCTGACTCAAATGGGAGAAGGTGTTTCTTTTTGTTTTACTACATGTTTTCAGTCATTCTTGAGTTACTGTTTTGTGTTCTGGATTTCATCATGTGTATATATATGTATATATATATATATTTAATAAAAGACCTCTTGTTTTCTTTCTCTATATTTTTTGGTCTCTTGTCAAATTTGAATTGCATAACTGTCTTTGAACAAAGACACCTGCCTAGACTATTTGCAGACAAAACACACAAGATAAATAGCATTTTTATGGAGAAAGGAGGGATGCAATCAGAGAATAAATGTTAAGGCCATCAATATCTAGGGGTCTGAAGTTAGATTAGGATGCAAATTAGATTAGGATTAGGATTGTCAAATGTTTCAGTCTAATGCCATCACACAAAAGTTATGGGGCTTTTTTTTCCCTTGTCATTGCCAAATTAAACAGTGCAATTTTATTGTACTGTCCAAATTGTATGAGATCTCAAGACCTCTTGATGAAAGTTGTAGGTGTTCTTGTTAATAATTTATGTGATGGGAAATGTCTTGGCATATTAAAAAAAAAATATTTTGGGTAAGGAATTCCCTTTCTAGATGCCAAAAAGGCAACCTAATAATAAGGGAGACTAGGAGAGCTCATGAAAGAGAAATCTATTCGAATTTTATGTATAAAAGTAACATTTATTGTTAAATACATCCCTGAGCTACAAATTGTTGAAATATGGGAGACAACTAAGAAATTCTTGCTTTTTCTGTAAGAAAGTGTACGTTAAGTGCTGATTTGGAGCAGCTTCTGATCTGTCCAGGGAATATTCTCCTTATATTTTTATTGTACTTGAAAACCCATATGAAATAGTATTATTATTACATTTATGATTAATAACATAATACTTTTCTTTCTGCATAGAATGCAAATCAAGAACAATAATCATTAAAAATGACCGCAAACCTATAAAAAAATTATTAGCTCTGCTCTCTTACACAGCTCAGAAACCAGCCTGAAGAACATTCAGACTGGAAGAATGGCTACCCCTAAATAATATTAGAGAAAAATTGATTAAATTTTGCAGCCTGAGTCTTAAAAAGATTTGGTATTTTTGAGATGCTCTATTAAATCTGCAGTTCTCTATCACACAAGTAAGTCTAAAATTAGTATTATTGGTACAGAGTTTTACTCATTATTATAGCTAACAGCCATCCTAATTAAAACCATAGATCTGCTGGTATTTAAATCACATTAAAATTAATAGTGAAAGAATTGCATCACTTCCTGGAGGTGCGCCTCTGGCTGTATCTTCCTCTTCAGTAGCTGAAGTAACAACAGAAGTTTCCATAATCTTCTTGAGTTTGAACAAATCCAGTTCTCTCATGCCATGCCTGGCCATGGGGCCCACCGGGGTTGGGTGGGGCTGTGCAGGACTCCCCCAAAGCCGGGTGAGGCTTCTTCTTGGATGTGTGTTTCCAAGTGCCTGCGGGGCTGACCTGAGCCGGGGCCATGCCTGGCTGCAAGGTCTCCTGGGGCTGTGCTGGGACCGTCCCAAAATGCCAGTAGGGGCTGGCCCAGTGCAGCTCGTGCCTGGATGCAGGCCACCCCCAGGGCCATCCTGAGTCTGTCCCCCAGTGCCATGGGGTGGCAGCCCAGCCCTGGCCCCCCGACAGGGATGGGGGTGGCCTCGCCACCCTGCCCGGGGGGCATGGGTCTTCTCCTGATCCCCAGAAGCCCCTGGTTCCCTCTCCTGGGTTTCCCAGAGCCTGGCAGCCATGCTAACAGCAGGGAGATTGTCTCCAGAGGTGGCAGCTGGCCCCACGGCCATGCTGATGGCCATGGGGGGCGGGGACAGACCCCGGTAGCAGCAGCAGCCCATGCACAGGGAAGAGCTGCCCCCCCGGGCCAGAATTCCTGCCCAGAGTGAATCTATGGCGGTAGGGGCAGCTCACAGGTCGTGCCTCCGGGCCCCGGGCATTCCCGGCACTGGCAGGGCGGTGGTGGCGGCCCCTGTCCTCCTGGCAAGAGCAGTCACATGGGCAATTTTTGGCGGGAGAGCCATCTTTGCCTCATGTCAAGATCTTGGCAAGGGGCGCTGCCCAACGCAGCCATCCAATGGGAGGACAGCCTGGCTGAGAATAAGACCCCCTGTCCACGGGGAATTGGCAGCCCATAAAAAGCCACGGAACACGGAAGCCCTGCCCCTTTCCAGCTGCCATCGGTGCTGGGAGAAGCACGGCTGCCCCTTCCCTGGTCCCAAGGCCATGCAGTGTCATTGCAGCGGCACCAGAGCCCCAGCAATGACAACAGAGCATCACCCAGTTGCAACAGTGTGTTATCTTTTTCCCTTGGGTTCCTGGAGGGAGGGTGCTTCTCACTGTTTTTATCTTTCAGAAGTTCTGAGGGCTGGGAGATACCATCTTTGAGGCGGCTTTCCCTTTCTTCCCTCTGCTCCTCAGCGAACCAGTCTGCTTAGAGGAGCAGTTTGTAATTTTGGGGGGTTTTATTATTGCATAATATTGTCAGGTAGTTATTTGTTGTATCTGTTTAGTGTCCAGTGGGGCTCCTATACTTCTATAGAGATCCATGGATAAATAAGCTGTTCCTGTTGTGCTTCTATTCAGTCTGTCGTCCTGATTGCGTCCCCTAGTGGTGAAACTACCACAGTGTCCTATAAATGGAAGTTCAAATTGAGACTTAATATTCCATCTATAGCCTCATAAGAGCAAAAGAGTGAGAAAATGGTAATTTTCTTTGACATGCTGCTAGGACAGTCCACTATGTACTTAGTTTTCTGTTGTGTAGAGGTACTGTGGGGGTGAGTCTGAATTGCAGCCTCCAGATTGCTAGACTCTCCTTCTTGCGCTTGCTGTCATTGTAATTAAGACTGTTAACTATAATAGTAAATAGAACTTTATACAAATACAGAAATGTAGATTTACTTGTATGATAGATAACTGCAGATTTAATTGCTGACAGAAATTTGCAGTTCTTCCTGAATTTTTTTCCTTTGCAGTATGTTTAAATTCTTTTTTTTTTTTTTTGAAGATATATATATTCCAAAATAACATGGAAATTGAAATTCATAATATAACTTTCTGACTCAATGTACTTCCATATCAGAGATTCTTGCAGGAGCTTGTAGCATGCAGATACAGCTGAATTGCATGAGATTTCAGCTGTGATGCAGATGACAATAAGGTTGTTTCCCTGTTTTGAGTCAAATGAGGGGTTAGACTTGCAGGATGAATTTTGGCAGGAAAGTAACAATTTTTAGTCCCTGCACAGAAAACAAAAAAATAGCTTTATTTTTTTCTATCTAGCCCATAGCTCTGAAGTCCTAGAAACAGGAGTTACACCTATCCTCCCTAGGAAATCTACATCTAGGTTATGTGCTCTGTCTGGGCAACCTCAAGCACAGCTACAATGACAGCATTTAGTGTGTCTCTTAGGCATCTATGTTGCTGTAATTGTGAAAAAAAAAAAATATAAAGGGAACGTTTGCACTGTGCTATTTCACTGAAGACATGTCATTTCTGCTACCTGGGAATTTCCTCCATTTTCTCCTAATTTAATTGCTATTTTCTGACTCTTGTCATTAATTGACAAGGAAACTGAAAAGTCAGAATTTTGGAAAATAACAAATGTTTTGAAGATACTGCCTTTGAAAAAGCTTGATAAGATCTGATTTTCAGAGGGAGCTTGCCTTTGGTTCGCTGTATTCAAAACCATTAATAACTTAGAAGGTCAAGTCTTTTCTCAGAAGCAGTCCTGTCACTGAAAATTAGCAGGTCATTTGAAGTGTCTCCTCATATGTAAGGTTCATATTTCTCATATTTGTCCTATTTGTTCATTGTTTAAATAGTTTTTAACTTGATTCATCTTTTAATCTACTAATTGTAAAAAAGTGTTTACTTAAAATATAGGACTCCTTAGACTGTTTCTGAAAAAAAAAAAAAAAAAGGACATTTCTATGAAATATTGAGAGTCCCCATGAAATTCTCATTTCTTTTGTTCTACAAATATGAGTACACTCGGGAATAGAAATAGAATTGACAATATCAGCCCCAGTTCAGGAAAATAAGGTATGGGGACACTGAAGGTGATTATAAGATCATAATATAAGGAAGTATGTCAACAATGCCTCACAGGAAGTCTTAAATATAGTGTCTATGTTTAACTTGTCACTGATCAGTGCAGTTCTGTGACAAAGTTTCTTTCCAGCAGCAGACCAAAACTCTCCAGGTCATAGCATTATTTTCATTTGGATAAACAAGCAAAATATTCATAAGAAATTAACTCCTTATTTTGAGAAATTAACTTCTGAAGAACTTGAAAATGATTTTTAACCCTACTTTATCTTCTTCTTAATATTTTCTTAACATTTTCATTTCTATTGATTTACTTTATAAAGTTCTGTCAATTGTTGTATTTAGTGAGAAATGTTGTGAGAGGTTATGTATCTAACCTGTTGAAACAAAACCAAAAGAAAATAAAAAAAGAGAAGTAAAGCTGAAGTGGCTTTTAGCAAGGCTATTTTAAATTAAATTGAATTGTAGAACACTAGAATGAAAAGTTTAGGAGCATTAGTTAGAAAATTTTGACTCAGTTTCTTATCTTTGGATGAAATAAAATATGTTCAAAGTATTTTAGCACTAGAAAATTGTCTTAAGTATTTAACTAAGGATTTAATTAAGTAAATATTGTGCCTTAATAAGTTCATTAATCTTATGCAATATGACAATTTTAAGTTCACATAAACCATTGTTCAGGGGAAATAACTAAAGTAAAATTGAAAAAAATACTTCTGTTTAAGAAGAAACACATTAATATCATAATGGAAACTGTTACCACATTTTCTATATTTTAGTGATCTCTGCAGAGAACCAACATTTCAGACAATCATCATCACATCAGAATAAAAACTTAATATAACACTACATAGTTGTTCAGTTCTGACTTATGCCACAATCTAGTATATAATATAAATGATTGCTTAATATTTTAGCACCTTTTTTTTTTTCTTTGTGATAATGCTTTATATACATATTAGGGATCCATCTGATTTCATAAGAGGTCATTTCATTCTGCTAGGACAAAATACTAAAACAAATTATGCCCTATTTTCTCTAATAGTCAGGGGATATGACTTGTAATAAATTTTATAATTTAAAGAATGATTTCTTTTAGCTTCTACATAACTGTTTGGAAAATAAAATTAGCTTCCATCCTATTATTTTTTTTCTATAGTTTTAGACAGAAGGCAGCTATTATTTTAGAGAATCATACTTGCCATTAGTGATGTTTACAACAAAGTTAAAATGTTAGCAGCCATGAATTTTGTAATAAAATAAGATAAAGGTTTTATCTAAGTGAAATTTTGTGAAATATAGGGTAGAAATTGATAATTCAAAGTAATTAATACAGAAAAATATGCCTTCAGTATCAGGACAGGGTTTTCATTTGTTTTGACTTTTCTAGAAAATCATCTTTAACTGATAAATTGCTTGTTAGAGAACCATTGCATCCATTCTTTGCATTTAGGTATAACAAATTCAGGTGTTCCCTGTGTAACTCTTTTGTGCATAAAAAAGATACATGTGCATTTAGAAACAGCAGTTCAGCATAGCATTTAAATTTATGTTTTAAATTCTTGAGCTTTAAATACATTCTTCAGATCAGAGGTTTTGTAAGTAAATGCAGTCTGAATTATTACTGCTATAGCATACTTATAACCATCTGTATTCCCAGCAGAGAAAGTTGTCACACAGCACAATTTGGAAAGTCCCTCCTGGAAGTATTATCATTTTCTGTTATATTGCTTAATTTTTAAGATTTTTTTTTTTCTTAATAAGAAAGTACTTTTCCAAAGTAGATTTCTTTGATGTGTTTGAAAACAAAGCATAAACTTATTAAAACCTGGGCAAAAAGTATTAATTTTGATTCTGTTTCCATGTTTACAACTGTCCTGGTTTGGACCATAGGGGGCAGTAAAAGTGATGAGTGACTTAATAGGGAACAACAGCAAACAGTTTATTTATCTAGAGGCTCTATAAACTATGGAACCCCACAAAGACACAAACCGATTACAAAAAACAACATGACAATATTATGCAATAAAAAACCGAATGATGCTCCTCTGGGCTGACTGCTGTCCTGTGGATCAAGGGAAGGAAGGGAAGAAAGGCTGGCCCAAAGGTGGTACTGGTCCCACACCAATGCTGATGAAAAGCAATGACAGTGAGAGGAACCCTGAGGTGAACTCAAAGGGGAGAGATACCACAATTCCTGTTGACTATGTGGTTCCTCTGCCGGCACTGCCTGAGCTCCGATGCCAGTGCAATGACACTATGTGTCCTAGGGACCCGGGAAGGAGCAGCCTTTTCTCAGCGCTGAAGGAAGCTGAAAGAGGCAGGACTTCCGTGCTTCTGGTTTTTATGGGATGCCTGTTCTCACTTTTTCTCAGGGCAGCCTCCCAGGTGTGCTTCTTCCCCATTGGACAGTGACACCGCCCTTCTGGATGAGATCTTGCCAAGCAGCCAATAGGATGTTTCTCACCAAAATGCCCATGTGGCAGCTCTTGCTGCTAGGATGGGGCCCACCACTGCCGCCCTGTCAGCGCCACAGGTTCCCAGGGCCCAGGGACACCGCCTGAGTGCTGCCTCTGCCNTTCTTCCCCATTGGACAGTGACACCGCCCTTCTGGATGAGATCTTGCCAAGCAGCCAATAGGATGTTTCTCACCAAAATGCCCATGTGGCAGCTCTTGCTGCTAGGATGGGGCCCACCACTGCCGCCCTGTCAGCGCCACAGGTTCCCAGGGCCCAGGGACACCGCCTGAGTGCTGCCTCTGCCGCCACACGTCCACTCTGTGTGG
>VXBA01004182.1:246125-259291 GCA_013399895.1 Serilophus lunatus
CCACACATCGGCTGCTGCCACTGCCAGGGTGGGGCCCCGCCCCTTGTAGCTGCCAGCATGGCCAGCAGGGCCAGCTGCCGCCACTGGGGACGATCCTCCAGCATCATCATGGCTGCGGGGCTGTGCAAACACCAGGAGGTTGGGGGCAGGTGTTGCCAGGTGCCAGGGGGCCCCCGCTACCCTGCAGGCACCCAGTGATGGACCCAGCACAGCCCCAGGGGTGCCCTGTGTGGCCAGGCGTGAGCTGGGCTGGGCCAGCCACTGCAGGCACCCAGGGGCAGACCCAGTACAGCCCCGGGGGTGCCCTGTGGCCAGGTACAGCCTCATAGGCACCCAAGGTGCAGGCCAGGTCAGCCCCACAGGCACCAGGACACACTGGGAGGCTCTGCAGCCCCTCCGTACCTGCCCAGCTCTGGTCTCGTGCAGCCTGAGAGGGGCAGACTGCACGGTCCGGGGAGCACTCCTTGCCTGTGGGAATGAGCTTGGCCCCTGCACAGCCTCGGGGATGGCCTCACCGTCCTCACCTGCTTCTCTTCTCAGAAAAAAAAAAACAAAAACAAAAGCAAAAAAATAAAAAACAAGTTTAAAAGGCAAATCCCTCTCCCCCTGACCTAAAAGACAAAACTGCTTCCTAACCCACTACATTATCCACTCTTAAACTTTTTTTTTTCATTAACCTAGAACTTAATTAAACTTTAGAACTATGTATTAAACTTCAACGTGATGACTTAAGGTGTATGCTTAATATTTTGAGGAATTCACTTAAGCTAGGTAGCTGGATAACTTGGAATATTAAGGGCCAGAAAAGCCTTTGTTAGAGTGTGTTTGCATTTTTTCTATAGATAAGTCAAAACAAAGAGTTAGGCTTCCAGGCCTACTAGAGGGTGGAAATAGGTGGGGTTAGGTAACAAGTGACCATTCTGTTGGATGCTTAAGGGACATAGTAGTAAGATGGACTTTAGTTGGATAGTATGGGGGGAGGGCACCCTAAAAGTTATAAAAATTAAGAGGTTGTTATGATTTTTCACTTTGGTTCATGGACTTTGTGAGTAAAGCTGCACTCTCCCTTCACCTCTGCAAACGGCGTGTTTGTGTTCTTATCTGTTTCAGGCAAAAACATAGAAATATACTTTAACTAAAAACTAGGGATTTATCATATAACTGTATACTTTAACTTGGAACTACATATTTTAACATAAAACTATATACAAACAGACTGACTTGAAACAATTAAGAGACTGCGCTGCTTGTATTTCTCTGTGGGGATGATGTTGCCCTGAGGTATACAACATATCCCTCCATCCTCTAGCATAACCCACCATGTGCATCCAAGTCCTTGGGCAAAGATAATCCCACGAATGGGTTTATCTTTGTTTGGGGCAGGGTTTATCCAAACAGAGTTCCCTAGCAGGCTTTTCATATGAGCCACTGGGACTCGATCACCATCTGTGATGTGGAGGGATTCAGCTTGAGCTTGGCCTGCTCTGTTCACAGAACCTTTCATATTTACTAGCCATGTGGCTTTGGCTAGATGCTGGTTCCAATTCCTGTAAGTTCCTCCACCCAAAGCCGTCAAGGTTTCTTTCAGAAGCCTGTTATATCTCTCAACTTTTCCGGTGCCTGGGGCATGGTATGGGATATGGAAAACCCATCCAATACCGTGGTCTCTTGCCCAGCTGGTAACCAAGCTGTTCTCTAAATGAGTCCCATTGTTGGATTCAATTCTCTCAGGCATACCATGTTGCCACAAAATGTGTCTCTCTAGGCCCTGGTTTGTGCTCAGGGCCGTGGTGTGTGGAACAGGGTACGTCTCTACTCAGCTGGTGGTTGCTTCCGCCATGGTAAGCACATAGCGCTTACCTTGGCAGGTTTGTGGCAAGGTAATGTAGTCTACCTGCCAGGCTTCTCCATACTTATACTTCGACCACCTCCAACCATACCACAGAGGCTTGATTCTTTTGGCCTGCTTAATCTTGGTGCACATTTCACATTCATTTTTCGCCTGCGTGGTAACATCCATGGTGAGATCCACTCCTTGATTTCATGCCCATCTATAATTGGCATCCCTGCCCTGGTGACCTGACGCATCATGGGCCCATCTTGCTAAGAATACTTCCCCTTTGTGCTGCCAGTCTAGACTCACCTGTGACACACTACTTTGGGTCGCCCTGTCTGCTTGATTGTTACTGCAGTTTTTTTCATTGGCCTGGCTCTTAGGAAAGCGGGCATCCACATGCCGAACTCTGACACTTAGCTTTTCAGTTCTTGTGGCAATGTTCTTCCAAATGTCAGCTGCCAAGATGAGTTTGCCCCTATGTTGCCAGTTGGGCTTCTTCCAGTGGTCCAACCATCCCCACAACACATTGGTAACCATCCAGGAGTCAGTGTAGAGATAGAGATTTGGCTATCGCCCTTTCTCTGCTATATCTAGAGCCAGTTGCACAGCTTTCAGTTCAGCAAACTGGCTCAACCCACCTTCTCTGTGGATGGCTTCTGCAACTGGATGGGTTGGACTCCAGACTGCCGCTTTCCACCTTCAGTTTATCCCAACGAGGCGACTGGAACCATCGGTGAAAAGGGCATGCCGTTTTTCATCGTCTGGTAGCTGGTTATGTAGAAGGGCTTCTTTGTCATGGGTCACTTTCTCCTCTTTGTCATCAGTGAGGTTGAAGCTCTCACCTCAGGCCAGTTTGTTATGATCTCAAGGATCCCAGGGTGGTTTGGGCTTCCGATGCAGGTGCACTGATTGATCAAGGTGTTCCATTTGCTTCAGGTGGCATTCGTAGTATGGTGTGTGGATGAGGTCTTCCCTTTAAACATCCATCTCACGACCGGGAGTCGAGGTGCCAGGAGGACCTGCGTCTCAGTGCCTACCACTTCTGAGGCGGTTTGGATTCCTTCATAGGCTGCAAGGATCTCTTTCTCTGTAGGGGTGTAGTTGGCTTTGGATCCTCAGTAGCCTCGACTCCAGAATCCAAATGGTCAAACTCGGGTGTCTCCAGGCACTTTCTGCCAGAGGCTCCATGAAATGCCTCTGTTCCCAGCTGCAGAATACAAGACGTTCTTCACATCTGGCTACATCCTGACTGCTCCAAGTGCTACCATGTGAACAATCTCGCACTTGATCTGCTCAAAGGCTTGCCGTTGTTCAGGGCCCCACTGGAACTCAGTCTTCTTTTGTGTCACAAGGTAGAGAGGACTGACAATCTATATTCAGGGATATGCATNGTAGAAGGGCTTCTTTGTCATGGGTCACTTTCTCCTCTTTGTCATCAGTGAGGTTGAAGCTCTCACCTCAGGCCAGTTTGTTATGATCTCAAGGATCCCAGGGTGGTTTGGGCTTCCGATGCAGGTGCACTGATTGATCAAGGTGTTCCATTTGCTTCAGGTGGCATTCGTAGTATGGTGTGTGGATGAGGTCTTCCCTTTAAACATCCATCTCACGACCGGGAGTCGAGGTGCCAGGAGGACCTGCGTCTCAGTGCCTACCACTTCTGAGGCGGTTTGGATTCCTTCATAGGCTGCAAGGATCTCTTTCTCTGTAGGGGTGTAGTTGGCTTTGGATCCTCAGTAGCCTCGACTCCAGAATCCAAATGGTCAAACTCGGGTGTCTCCAGGCACTTTCTGCCAGAGGCTCCATGAAATGCCTCTGTTCCCAGCTGCAGAATACAAGACGTTCTTCACATCTGGCTACATCCTGACTGCTCCAAGTGCTACCATGTGAACAATCTCGCACTTGATCTGCTCAAAGGCTTGCCGTTGTTCAGGGCCCCACTGGAACTCAGTCTTCTTTTGTGTCACAAGGTAGAGAGGACTGACAATCTATATTCAGGGATATGCATCCTCCAAAACCCAATGGCGCCAAGAAATGACTGGGTCTCTTTCTTGTTCTTTGGTGGAGGCATGGCTGTGATCTTGTTGATCACCTCTGTTGGAATCTGATGGTGTCCATCCTGCCACTTCACACCGAGGAACTGGATCTCTCGGGCAGGTCCTTTGGCCTTACTCTGATTGATGGCAAAACCAGCATCCAAGAGAATCTTATTGATCTTCTCACCTTTTTCAAAGGCTTCTTCAACTGTGTCCCCCCCATACAACAATGTCATCAATATACTGCAGATGTTCTGGAGCATTACCTTTTACAAGCTTCACCTGGATCAGTCCATGGCAGAGGGTGGAGCTGTGTTTCTACTCCCGTGGCAAATGATTCCAGGTGTACTGGACACCTCTCCAAGTGAACGTGAGCTGCATTGTGGTGCTAAGGGGATGGAGAAGAAAGTGTTTGCAATGTCAGTGGTGGCATACCATTTGTCTGCTTTGGACTCCAGCTCATAGTGCAGTTCCAGCATGTCAGGTGCAGCAGCACGCAGAGCTGGAGTCACCTCTTTCAAGCCATGGTAGTCCACAGTGAATCTCCATTAGACTTATGCACCGGCTAGATGGGGCTGTTGAAAGGTGAGTGCATCTTACTCAACACTCCTTGGCTCTCCAGCTCCCGAATCATCTTGTATATCGGGATTGCAGCATCTCTGTTGGTCTGGTGTTGCCTGTGGTGCACAGTCTTGGTGGCAATAGGCACTTGCTACTCTTCCACTTGCAGCCTTCCCACAATGGAGAGGTTCTGAGAGAGGCCAGGCAAGGCACCCAACTGCATGACCTCATCCATCTCCAAGGCTGCAATACCAAAGGCCCATCGATAACTCTTTGGATCTTTGAAGTACCCATCCCTCAGGTAGTCAATGCCCAAAATGCACGGGGCGTCTGGGCTGGTTACAATGGGGTGCCTTTGCCGCTCTTCACCAGTCAGGCTTACCTCTGCCTCTACCACAGTAAGCTCTTGGGAGCCCCCAGTCACCCGAGCAATCAAAACCACCTCAGTCCCCACATGTACCGATAGAATAAGCGTGCATTGGACTCTCATGTCTACAAGTCCTTTATACTTCTGGGGATCTGGCATGCCAGGCCATCGAGCCCAAACTGTCCAGAAGACATGGTTGTCCCATGCCTCTACCTGGCTAGAGGCCAGGCCCCTCTAACACTCGTCCTGGTCTCCGCAGGTCACTGAGGCATATGTTCGTGAGGTGCCTTCCAGTGGATCAGAGGGGTCATAGCTACGACTGCCCATCCTACGACAAGATACCAGAGTGGCACTCACCTTCACGGTCTTGTCCTTGGCTTATTGCTTCTGATTTAGCTCCAGGACTCTGTCGGACAGGACACTGGTGGGCTTCCTGTCTCACTACCTCATGTCCTCTCCCTGGTCATGGAGGGTGTACCAGAGGTCTGCCCTTGAGAGGAAACAGGGTCTCCTGACTGGTGGACGTCTGGTATGGACTCCAGGCCTTCTGACTTGGACCGATGCCACAGGGATCGTGTCCTGTTGAGGCTGGATCTTACTCATGACCTTGCTGGTCATGTCTTCTTTTATTTTATTGAGCTCATCTGCCAACAAGTTAACAGGGGCCACAAAAAAAACAAGTTTAAAAGGCAACACCACCCCCCCCCTTCGCAACCTAAAAGACAAAACTGCTTCCTAACCCACTACAACAACATTTTATTAATTTGAGTGCTTTAAAATTTCTGCTAAAACTTCACCATATGTTGTGTCTGGTAGGTTTGGTGTTGTCTTGGTTGCTCCTTCTACAGCTATACCTTTGGTTTTTTTAGTAGATATTAATCAAACAAATAATATAATACAGAAATATATGCAGAAATATAATATAGAGAATTTACAATACAGAAAAGTTTGAAATTATATGCCACCTTATAATTTTTCCCCTCATTAAGTTTAAATATTATAAAGTTTATTATGTATAAAACCAGTTGAATGCAGCAGGCATACTGCGTATTTTTTTAAAGGCAATATCTCAGAGTTATTTTTAAACAAAATGGTATCATCCTACCAAAGAATTTCTTTCCTTTTTCAAATGCTATGGAATGACAACCAATTTTAACATCTTTCTAAAACTCTCTATGACAAATCCATTAGAATAGCTGCTGTGATGCTTTTAAAAGGGTATTTCTAGCCAACCAATCACTCTGTATCTTCAGATGGAAATTATCAGAATTACTTGATTTGAACATGGACTCTCCCCTGTTGATGATATCCGCTAGACCTGCTGGACAAGCGTGTGCTTTCAGCTTAATGACTGTAGTTGTGGTCCATCTCAACAACTGCAATCTGTCAGTATCTGCTTCATTTAAGACAGTGTCTGCATTGAACTCAGAATGGAACTGCAGACTGTTACTAAAGAAATAAAAGAAACCAAAGAGTAAAATTTTTATTATTGCATCCAATTTATGCTGTTTCAGTTCTTTTTTTAAATCTTCATGGTGACTTGGGTAAGGTCCTGAGGTCTGAGAGAAAGCAAAAATCGCTATAAGCTTCAAGAAAGGCGAGAAGGAAGATCAAGAGAATTTTGTGTTGGCTAATCTTGCTGTCATGCCTGGGAAGGTGGTAGTGCAGGACTATACATGGGATCAAGAGTTCTGCCTCCTGGGGACATCCAGAGTGGAAGCAGCCCCAGATCATCCAGCACCAAGCTTACAGACTTGGCGTGGTGCTTCTTCCACAGCTGTGTTCATTGGCCTATGGGCCTAGGTAATGGCTTTGCCTCCCTGAGAGCCTCTCTCTCCCATTTTTCTTCCTAAGACCAGCCTTCTCTGCAGGCTGCATATCATCCACCTCTAATTGTAGGGATGAGTTTGCCATCTTCATCTTCCACTTCATCTTTTCCATTCTGCAACCAGTTGGAATATGGGCTCAGAACAGCCTTTCTTTTATCTCCCTAAGGACATGGCAGGAAACTGGCCTGTGCTGTGCACACACAGAGCAGCATGAGCTTCAAGCAGGAACCTCAGCTCCAAAAAGGCCATGTTTGTCATCCAATCCAAAAGAAAGAGTGAGGTCCCTGGAAAGGCCACAAAACCCACCAGAGGAAAGGCCCCACAGAGAAGTTTGGTCCAGTCCCCTGGTCACAAAATGGCCTGTGTGGACTGCCCATTGCCTCCTCCCAAGCCCCTTATGACACCAAGTGCTTCTGCAGCATCCAGATTGTCCTGGATCAGCCCTCACAGTCCCCAGACAACAGAGGCCACAGAAAGAGCAAGAGTGGGTCTCAACCCCACTGATTTTAAACTGATCTTAAAAGATTTTTTTCTCATGCCGGTGGATTGATTTGTATTTGTAGATACTTCCTGCCAACCAAGTAAAAAAATGCATCTCAGCAGCGCATTAAACATTTGCTTTCTGCAAACTGCTTCAACTACAATTTTTTAGAGGGTCTGACACCCAAATAATCATAGGGGAAAATTGCTTTCAAGTTAATAACTTAAAACCCAGTAAAACCAAAGGGAAGTACCTGAAGTGTATGCTACAATAAATGTATATCAAGCAGCCTTGAATTCTTTTAATAATGCCTTTAGTGAGGCAACTATCTATTAGCAACTTTAGTCAAAAAACATATTTTATTTATGAGAGAGGTATTTAGGAGTAAACAAAGGACACTTCAATAAATGTAGACTCTTTAAGATACGAAAGAAACATTTTCAACTCCCAATAAAAGTTTTTCAAAATTCTGCTTCCTTAGGTGATCTTCTCTTTGATTCTGCATGTATAGATAAAATGACACAATTGTTTGTAACCTTTCATCTTCATGGGGGTAGATTAAAAATAGGAAGAATATGTAGGAAGTGTAACAGTACACACGAGGGTGTCACTCTGATGTTGTATATTCATACAATTTGTGTTCCATAATATTTTTAAAGATGAGTTGATGCTACAAGTGACCTGCATTCTTGTGGTTGTAGCGTTCAATGCTAGTGTCTTGTTTCAGAAGAACACTTCCATGACGAATATCATTTAGTTGTCACAGTTTCTAAGCAGCCTTCATAACTAAGCTGTCATGTACTATTTAATATTAGGTAGGAGATAAAATTATTTAGTAGGAGGGTTAGTTCCAAACACTTTTTAAAGAAGATTGCTACAGCCCATTAGTTGCAAGCAGCTGAGAGGATGAAGAATGCCCTACACAGAATGACATAATAACTATATAGCTATGCAGCTATATATATTATGTAGCATGTGTATAGTTGTATTACTGATAAGGGATTGTAGGCTAAGTGGAAATGAAATAACATATCTTCTCTATTTACAGACAATAGTACATGCCTTATATTTATGGAGCTCTTGTATTTAATGTTCTTCTATATTAAGATGATTAAGGGGTCATTTTTAAAAGTCATTTTGCATCTGAAATTTGATGAATTTTTAGCACTGATTGCCAAAATTTCAGGAATTGTTTCTTATTTCTACTTCCCAGTCTGAGCAGCCTGGGTGATCCAGGTTCAGCAACAGATGTATGCATTTTAATGAGTAAATGCGGCTTGAGTAATGGTTAGCTGAAAGCCGTAACAAAGTAATTGCAAACAGCGTACAGGGCACAGTTGATTCGTCAAATGTGTTAGCATTTATTTAAAGTTAGGAAACAGGTTTTGGTGAATTGAGATTGGTTTGAAAAAAAGCCAGAACCAGTTGATTTGTTTTGTAGTGAACCATGAGACAAACAGGTGAAAGTCTACAACAGGATTTTTACTTCTTTTGAACAGGGTAAACCTCCCATTTTAATTCGCTTCATAACTAACCGAAGCCAGCAGATAAGTAAGACTATCTATACAGAATAATAGGATTTCCTTTTATTTTAACTAACTACATAGTTAATAATTTAAGGTAAAATCCTTGTAACACTATTAGTCATTATGTTTCCCAACAGTTAAGGTCTGCAAGGTGAAAATATATTTTGGTTTTCTGCCTTTTTTTTGATAACTACATATTACAGGCATAAAGAAGATTTAGCATGAAAGTACATTTCCACTTATTTTATATACGTGTCCTTGAACAAATGTGGATGAACGTGATTTTTGTCTTGTTTAATTTATAGCTCTGTCTTCTACAAGTTTGGTTTTAACCTGACTATTGCCTTGACTAGACATATGTCCTTCTAGCAATCTTTCAAGGTCACGTAATCTTTAACACATATGGTGAAGAATTAAATTGTGAAACAATGAAGAGGTGTAGATCATTATATATTTGTAATCAG
The DNA here is from genome assembly GCA_013399895.1 of Serilophus lunatus. Classification (NCBI taxonomy): domain Eukaryota; kingdom Metazoa; phylum Chordata; class Aves; order Passeriformes; family Eurylaimidae; genus Serilophus; species Serilophus lunatus. The sequence continues at coordinate 255,224 of VXBA01004182.1, forward strand.
AATGTTTGCTTGTTATATTTAAAACATTATTAAACTATAGATGCAGGAAAGAAACAGTTAGCTGTCAAATTAACATAATTCTAAAAATATCTATGAAGTGCAGGTTTTCATCCCAAGCCCCTGAATACTTCCACCTTACAACAGAAATCACTTTTAAATTATTGTCTTTAAAACAAACTTCTCTAATTTTTTCATTAGTTTAATCAGTTCTAAGTATGCACTAACACTAATTCAAATCGCAAGTACAGAATAGATATGAATACATGTTTATAAGGTCAGTGAGAGGACAAAATGGCACAAAAAATGCAGCAGTCACACATTTACGATATGTTTTCTTGGGTGCAAAGTGAAAACATACATTCTAAAGAGAACTTTTTTTCTTCATATTAATGCCTGGATTATAAAAAAGTGAGATAAAAACATTGAAAATGCAGTCAGCTTTGCACTGACTTACTTCAGTCAAAGATAGTGTAGATGTATCATCTCCATTATTACAGGATTAGATACTAATCTCTTCTAAAGATAGACAACTTCAAAAATTTAAAACTGGTCAGTTGCCAATTCTCAAAATTCCTGAGCTGCTTGTGACTGTGAGAGAAGGAAAGGATGAACCGGACAGTAAAGCCTGGTTTAGTAAGGCTAAGGTAAAACTAACATTTATGTTTGTCTTAAGTATTACTTGAATCGCTGTAATATAAATACAAGAAAAATGTGGTCCTCAGTTGTTTAAGAATATCTGTTTTTCAATATAGCACCTGTATTGTTTTCCTATTTTTCTTTTATAGGCAAGAATATAATTAGTGATTTACAACAAATAATTATAGTGTCTGGCAAAATTTGTTCTGAATTTAATTATCTTATATTTACACTTTAAAATATGGTAATTGTTTCATGTGGCTAACTCTACTGTCAATTTGACCCACCTGCTTCTTCTTTTTACATATTATGAAGCCTATGAATTAAGACTGTAATAATACTGTTAGAGTCCTTCACATTTTCCATAAAACTTAAAAAACCAATAAATGGTATTGCAGTCTGGCCTGGTTTGGACACTAGGGGGCAGTAAAAGTGATGAGAGACTAAATAGGGAACAACAGCAAACGGTTTTATTGTCTCTATAAACAATGGAACCCCACTAAGGCACTAATTAAACACACAGGCAACTGACCTGACAATATTATGCAATAAAAAGAAAATAACAAACTGCTCCTCCAAGCTGGCTGGTGGGCTACAGGAGCAAGGGAAGGAGGGAAAGCCACCTCGTAGGTGGTGCCGATCCCGGTCTACGCATCTCTGAAAAAGAGGGACAGTGAGAGGAACCCCGATGGGGGAACCTGAAGGGGGGAAGATGCCACAACTCCTGTCGTCATGTATTTCCTCCGCTGGCACTGCTAGAGCTTCGATGCTGCCATGATGACACTGCCTGGCCTAGGGACCTGGGAAGGAGCAGCCATGCTTCTCTCAGCACTGATGGAAGCTAAAAGAGACAGGACTTGCGTTTCTCTGGCTTTTACGGTCTGTCTGATCGCGTGCTTTCTTGAGGCGGCATTCCCGAGCCTGCTGTCTTCCCATTGGATGGCAGCACTCAATGCCACCCCCTCCTCTGAGACCTTGTCATGTGGCCAATATAGCATTTCCCGACAAAATGCCCACTTATGTGAGGCCCCTGTGGCCTGAGGGTGCCAGTAGCACTGCCCATGAGGCACTTGCCACCTGCAGGGACCCCTGGGAGGGGTCCTGGGGCCAGCAGTGCCACCCGCAGGGGCACTTGCTGCCATGGATCCACTCTGTGTGCCAGCACTGGCCCAGGGGGCCAGCCTCACATTGCACACCCCCTGCAGCCATCAGCATGGCTGCTGGTCTGTCTGCCACGCCCACCGGGGTGGCCAGGGCAGTTGTCATGCCTGCCAGAGGTAAACCGCTGCTGCTAACCAGTGCAGGGGTTCAGTGGTGCCAGCCATCTCAGTCACGTGGGCACTGGCCATCACCTTGCACAGCACGGTGGCCGGAGTCTCTGTGCACATGCAGCAGGACCGCCCCATGCCCACTCAGGGCTATGCCACACCCGCCTCTGCCTCCTGCCCACAGCCTGCACTGGGGCTGTGGGAGAAGTGGGTAGGGGATGGCACCGGAATCTGCTGTGCTTGGTGGGGAGGCCAAAACAGCTGCCATGGCTGCCACCAGGACCAGCCCTTGCTGCGGGTTGGCCCTGCCACTGCCACTTCCCAGCAGCTGGGGAGGGCCATCAACACCATCCACAAGTGGCCAGGGGCCTGCTGCCACCCTGCCACCGTCCTCTAGCCCAGCCTGGGGCCAACAGAGCCACACCATGACAGTCATCATGCCCCAGGCCTGATGGAAATAGCCGGGGCAGCCCCTGGTGGGCCCCACTCCGCACAGAACTTTCCATGTCCAGGTGTGGGCCCAGGGGGCCTAAAATTTAATTTTATTTTACATGGAGCTTTTGCAGTGAAATTACTTGCTTAAATCAGACAGAAAGTGAATATATAGAGGAATTTGTAGCAGGCTGACAACCTGACTGAATTCTCATGCTTTTAAAATATCATCTAAGCTGTAGCCTTTTGACAAGTTCCACTTGTGGAAATCCAAGAAAAACATAAGAAAGCCTTAATGCAATCATGGCAACAGTTGCTTTTCTTTACAAAGATCATTGTTCTTCACTCTCGTTGCCCAGAATTAGTGAAGTTGCTTCACCTTTTTCTATTTGCTTGAATTTATTTCAGTTTCTTCTTCCGCACTCCACCTTCTTCTCTTGTAAATTGCTGTGTGTTAATCCTTTTTCTTCTTCAATCACCTGTCTGCTTTAGATTGATTCTCTACTCTCTCGTGCATTTACTTAGTCTTTCTTCCACCTGGCATAAGATCAGTTTACTTTCTATGTTGTAGCGCTGTTACTTGTGTACTTCCTAGGTCTGTCTTCTTTTACATTTCTTACATTATAACAGAAATATACACTGGTCTTCATCTTCCTTAAACATCACTTAGTCCTTCTAGACCAGGGGTCCTCAAACTTTTTAAACAGGGGGCCAGTTCACTGTCCCTCAGACACTGTCGGGGGCTAGACTAGAGTTTGGAGGAAAATGAACGAGTTCCTATGCACACTGCACATATTTTATTTGTAGTAGTGCACAAAAAACAGGAAAAAGAATGCAATATTTAAAATGAAGAACAATTTTAATCAACAAAAACAAATAATATTGCAATGTGAACTACAGGCCTGCTTTTGGCTAATGAGATGGTCAATGTTAGGTTCCATATTTGTCACTGCTAGTTGTAAGGTGGGGAAGCCCGGGGGCAAGGCCTACACTCTGTCTCCCCACCCCGTCCCGCTGCGCCGGCCCTGCAGATAGCCATCTGCAGGGACTGCGAAGGGACGGGGGCTGTCCCCGTCCGAGAGAAGACCGCAAACAGAACAGAGGTGGGGGGGTTCTTTGTATACCGGCGGGCCGGATTGAGGACCCTGGGGGGGCCGTATCTGGCCCGCAGGCGGTAGTTTGAGAACCCCTGTTCTAGACTGTCAGTTAAGTGCTTTTTGCAATACAAAGTGAAGTCCCTTGTTTCCTTTTTTTGTGTTTCTTTTGCCAGTGATATTTTAAAAAAAAATTTGCTAAGGAAAACCCTTCTCTGGACACATTCCAGCAACTCAACATCTTTCTTGATGGACACAGTACTCAAGCTGCGTCCTAACCAGTGCCAAGTACAAAGGAAGAATAACTTCCCTAGTCCTACTGGCAACACTATTCTTGATGCAGGCCAAGATGCCATTGGCCTTCTTGGCCGCCTGGGCACATTGCTGGCTCATTTTCAGTTTCCTATCAACCAGCACACTCAAATCCCTTTCCACCTGGCCATCCTCCAGCAACACAGTCCCTATAATTCTGCATGGGGTTATTGTGGCCAAAGTGTAAAACTCTGCACTCAGATTTATTAAATCTCATGCAATTGGACTCAGCCTATCTATCCAGCCTATCAAGGTCTCTCTGCAGAGCCCTCCTACCCTCAAACAGATCGACACTCATTCCACGTTTGGTGTCATCTGCAAATTTA
>VXBA01004183.1:3549-26111 GCA_013399895.1 Serilophus lunatus
CACCCCACCCCACCCCACCCCATCCCACTGGAAGCTCTTCCCTACCTTCCCCCTCCTCCTTGAAGGATTTGGGTTGGGACACGGTGAAGCACTGCATCACCTCGTAGCGCTGCCGCGCTTCCTGGTTTTCCGTGCCCGGCTCATCCGGAGGCCGGATCAGCATCCGGCAGCTGAAGGTGTGGCTGTTCCTCCTGCTCGCTTCCTGAGGCCACGGAACGCCGTTCACTGGGAAGGGAGCAAAGGGAAGCGGGATGTCGGGAGCTGGGCCAGGCACCCGGAATTCCCGAGGATCCCCTGGATCCCTTGGAATAGGGCAAGGCTCAGGGATTGCTGGGAGGTGCCACCACCTCCATCCTATGGGAATGGGATGTGAGGCCCTGAGGTAATTCCAGAAGTTGGGAACACTCCACCATCTTGCTGTTGGATTTGAAATCCCACCAAAGCGCCATTCCCGGGATTTCTCCAGAAAATCCAGTGGAGCATCTCCACAGACTTGGCTTCCTCCTCATCTCTGGGATAATTCAGCAGGAAGATCTGACACCACACTGGGAAAATCCTTCCCCTTGGATCTTTTCCCACAGTTTTCCCAAAAAACCCCTGGGCACCACGGGGCTGATTTTCCCAAACCTCCACAACCCTTCCATGGATACCCAAAGCAATCCAAGGAATTTTGTCACCAGGAGATAAAGTTTTCCTGCTCTTCCTGATCCACAGGAAGAGCTGAGGGGTTGTAAGAGAATCCTGGATATTATTCTTAATCACTATCATTATTTCTTTATTAATTAATTATTAATTAATAATTAGTATTTATTACTATTTATAATTATTATTATTATACTATTACTGTTACTATTACTATTATTATAGTGCTATTATTAGTAGCATTATTATAATTTTAATTTAATTTATAATTCTTTTAATATTATTTTATATTAATAAAAATGGCATCTTATTATTTCATAATATACTTTTATAATAATGGTATCCTAATAACGGTATATTAATGGATATACCATTAATGATATATTAAGAATAGTGGATTAATAACGACATATTGAAAATAATATTAAATAATCTAATAATATTAAAATAATGGTAGAGTAATAATAGGAAATTAATGATGATATATTAATGAACATGCAATAATGAGATACTAAATAATGAGATATTAATAGATAACTGAATCAAAATGTATCTTAATAAAATAGCTATTAATAAACTATAATGTATTTAAATAGAAGAAATTAATAAATAGGAATTAATTGAAAGAATTATAAAAATAAACTAAGAATAAATTTATAGAATAAACATTAAGAATAAATTTTAAGAATTATAAAAATTAATCATAAGAATAAATGATAAGAAGAAATAAAAATTGTAAAAATAAGTTGTAAGAATTAGGATAATTGTAAAACTTAATTGCAAAACTTAATTGCAAGAATAAATGATGAAAATAAATAAGAATAAATAAACATGGTAAAAATAAATTGTAATAATTAAAAGAATAAACTGTAAAAATAAACTCCAAGAATTCAAAGAATAAACTGTAAAATAAATTATAAAATAATAATAAATACAAATAATAAATTGTAAATATAGAGTGAAAAAATTAATAAATCCACAATAAATTACAATATAATAATAGAGATCATATATTATAGTACAACTATGTATGAAATATAATGCATTCTATAATATGCAATATATAGTTATAATGTATTATATTATATATCATATTATTATTGTAATTTATTGCATATTTTATATTATTATATGGTATATGATATAGAATAATGTATAACATAATAAGTACATATAATAGGTATAATACTGTAATATATAATTTTATATTGTTATATATTATATATTTATACATTTAATGACATTATTATATATTTACATGTTTAATAACATATGTTATGTATTAAATATTATATAATATTATGTTATTGTATGTCATTATAATAATACATATAATAGATATTATTTAATATAAAATAATATATAATATATATAAAATACATAATCCACAATAAATTACAATAATCACACCATATCATACTACAATGATGTATTATATTTTCTATAATACATAAGAAATTATACAATGAACTACATATAATTATATAATATAGTTTTATGATACCTACATATAATTATATAATATATAATAACCTGCTAATTATATATAATAAACCTCATTCCACATCATTCCATCTCATGTTTACCTCTGATTTTCACACCACAGCTCCCAAAATCCCATCAGGCCCAACCCCCAGCCCGCCATCCTTCCAACCCAAACCCAATCCGCCACTTCCCGACCTCTTCCCACACGGAATTCCTGCTTTCCCCTCACCCAAGGACCCAAATCCACCATTTCTTGACCTCTTCTACTTGCAATTCCCACTTTCTCCCTCACCTAAGGACCCAAATCCACCGTTTCCTGACCTCTTCCCCCACAGAATTCCCACTTTCCCCCTCACCCAAGGACCCAAATCTGCCACTTCCCGACCTCTTCTCACGCACAATTCCCACTTTCCCCCATCACCCAAGGACCCAAATCCTCCACTTCTCGATCTCTTCCCACATGCAATTCCCACTTTCCCCCGCACCCAAGGACCCAAATCCGCCATTCCCCGTCCTCTTCCCACCCAGAATTCCCACTTTCCCCCTCACCCAAAGACCCAAATCCGCCATTTCCCGTCCTCTTCCCACCCAGAATTCCCACTTTCCCCCTTACCCAAGGACTTTGGGAGCAGGTTCTTGACGAACTCGGCGTGATCCCCCACGTGCAGGATGCTGTAGACGCTGGTGTTCATCAGCTCCTCTTGGTTGTATCCCAAATATCCCGTCACATTTTCCGACACGAACACGATCCGCCCTTCCCGGTTCACCACGAAGAAGAAGCCGTCCAGTGCCTGCCGAGGAGGGAAAAGTGGGAATTGGGATCCACAGCATTCCCGGTGCTCCTGGAGTGTGGGGAACCTTCTTCATCCCATCACTCTGGATTTATTCCAGGTGGGATCAACGTGGATCTGGACTGTCCTTCCCGCTAAGGAACAACCCAACATCCGGAGCTCCGGCTTCTCAAGGCGCCAAAAATTGGGAATATCCCGGATTTGCCTAATTACAGCCTGGGAATGACAGAGCTTTTCCAGCATTTTCCTGGATTTAGGAAGCAGCAAATCCAACCCAGACCCGCCTCAAATGTTTCATCCGGGATTTGGTTTTCCTGGAGTCAAATTCCTACTTATCCCGCTTGTTCATGCTTTTGGTGGGATAATCCTGCAAATTGATCCCAGGGATTGGAGGAACTCGGGATGCCCCCAAAACTGGAAGCCTCTCCATGCCAGCAGAGAATTCCCAAGGGAGAAGATCCAGCTTTTATTTAGTGCAGCTCCTAAAAACCAGGTTTTGCTTTAAACCAACGGGAAAAAAAAAATAGGAGAAAGGAATCTTTTGTCCCAACAGATCCGGCAGAGCGGCCGCGATTTTCCTTATTCCCGGCTGTTGCCAAGACAACCAGGCCTTGCAGTATTCCAAAAAAAACCCAGCCCCAGGCTGGATGGCAAATCCCACCTGGATCCCTTTCCCAGGGGATGCTGGTTTTGTGGGAATGGGAGAGTCGGGAAATTCCTGCATGGAATTTTATCCGTGAGTTTAATATTAAATTCCATTCCCAGCTCAGTTGTTTATGGAATTCAAACCCAAGCAACTGGTCAAGAGGGAGAAAAAAATTCCCCAAAATCACTGAGACGGTTTTTCATGGTCCTTTCTGGGTTGGAAAACCCTGCTGGAGCTGAAGAAAGCTGGGAATGATCTGGGGAATGCTTTTAGGCTCTGGATTGCTTAGGGAACCAAGGAGTTTTTCCTTGGGACAAATCTGCATGGAAAAGGAATTGAGGGAAGGAAGGGTTTGGCATCTTCCAAGTGGAGCCATGGATATTCCACAGCCCGGGAATAAATGGGATCTGCACATGAAATAATAGAGGCTGAGCCACGTATTCCCAGAGTGGGATGGACACCAGGATCAAGCCCAGCTGAGTGATGGACCTTCCAAATCCATGGATTTATGGGAAGGACTCCTGGATTTGTTGGCTCTGCACTGCTCTCCAAGGAAGCCTTTTCCCGACATAAACCCAAAGATTGGAGTTTCCACAGAATCCTCAAGGTTGGAAAAGGCCTCCAGGACCATCGAGTCCAACCTTGTCTCCGAAACTCCTCCCCATTCCCTTCCCAGCTCTTGGGCTCCCAACAGAAACCCTGGGATTGTGTCCCACTGGGAATTCTTGATGACAGTTAATTAAAAGGATCAGATGCCAAGGACGCTTCCCTTTGCTCTCAGAATGTGTCATTCCAATGGCCATTCCTTAGGGAAGAATCCGCCCATCCCCAATCCCAAATCCCTGTAAATCCCCGGCTGAAGGACTCAAGATTTGAGTTTATCCCAGGATGTAACGGGATACTCCAATAAAATCCTTCCCCATTTCCCAGAGGATTCCAACTTCCAGCAAACCTCCTACCACCGTCCCCTCCAGCTGATCCTGGGAATTCCATTTAATCCCCACTCCAGATTTTTGTGCTGGCATTAAAAACTAAGTCTGACCTTGGCTAAGACCCGTTTTCCAAACTTATTCCCAGAAGGAAAGGCCTAAAAAAACCGGTTTATCCACAACTAAATCCAGGGATTTGGAGCATCCCAAGCTTCCCTGGGTGTCCTGGTTTTAGGCAGGACCCGGGAAGCTCCGACACCCACCTCCAGGAGAAGAGGTCCCAGGGATTCCTTCTCGATCACCCCCTGGCTGCTGGAGGAGATGTCGGATTTCTGGACTTCGTCATCCGCCGCTTTCTCTGGAATGAAAGGAAAGGAAGCGTCAATCGCCACGGAATCGTTCCCAAAACAACGAGTGGGAGGTTGAGCCGTGGGATTTAGGGCTCATCCCATGAAAAATGTGGGATTTCTGATTATTCAACTATTAGTGGTTGTAAAATAAAGCTGTTCATGAGGTCACAAGCTACTCCAGTCCTAAGGAATGGGAAAATCCACCTCGGTTTTCCCACAAAACTGGGGGAAAAATCCACCTTGGTTTTCCCAAATCCACCAGAGTTTTCCCACAAAACGGGGAAAAATCCACTTCGGTTTTCCCAAATCCACCAGAGTTTTCCCTCAAAACTGGGGGAAAAATCCACCTTGGGTCTTCCCAAATTCACCTTGGTTTTCCCAAATCCACCTCGGTTTTCCTCAAAACTGGTGGAAAAATCCACTTTGATTTTCCCAAATCCACCTTGATTTTCCCATAAAAACTGGGAAAAATCCACCTCGGTTTTCCCAAAAAACTCTGGGAAGAATCCACCTCAGTTTTCCCAAATCCACCTTGGTTTTCCAACAAAACTGTGGGAAAAATGGTGATTCCAGGTTAGCACGAGGGACAGGAGCTGATCCAGAACTTCCCGGATGATTTAAGGAATAACGGCGAGGAGGAATTAATGGAAAACGGGCTGTGCCAAAGGAAACCAGGCCGGGAACATCCCGGAATCCCACAGGGAGCAGGGAATGCCGCTGGGAAACCCCAATCCCAGGAACTCTCTCACTGCATTGCTGAGCAATTCCTTTGGGAAAAAAAGAACGATCCAAAAAACCGGGAGAGACGTTCCCGGTGTTTATCTCGCACTTGCCAGGGAAGGTGCCAGCCATGGCACGCTGCTCCTGCAGGGAATTCCGGATAAATCCAGCAGCCAGGGGCGGGTGGGAAGTGGGATGTGAGAATGAGCCACGATTCCAGCGGCTGATTCCGTTGCTCCTCCATATCCAGGGGGTTTTTCCCTTGGGAGTCCCGCGGCCTCGCTGGATACGATCCAGGAAGGATCCAAAGGATGTGATTGGGAAAAACCCCTCAGATTTCTGGGAATGACCTGGCAGAGCATGATCCGGCTGGGCTATGGATTTAATCCCCAAAATCTCATTAATTTTGGTTTAATCCCACATTTTGGGCGGAAAAAGGGCAGAAAGAGGGAAGTGGGAGCTAAACCTTGATGGAGAAGATTCCAGCTTCCTTAATCCAGAATCACTGAGCAAGGGAAAAGTTGGGATGGCTCCCATTGGTTTCTGCCCTTAAATGGGACAACTCAGATTCCTGGGAATAGTCCAGGGAAAGGGTTTCCCACTATCCATCCCACTTCCAAAGGAATTTCTCATCCATGTGGGATACAGAGCAGCCCAAGAGTCCTGGAATATCCTCAGTCCAGGCTGCCATGGAAGACTTGGATGAAGGTTTGGATTAAAAATTACTCAAAATTTGTTAATTTTTCCCCATTAACGAGGATTTTCCAGGTACTGGAGCCACAAATTCCAAACTGTAGCTGGGAATGAAGCTCTTCCTGGAAAACTTCAATTGTCACTAGAAAAGAAGGTCATGAAATCATGGAATGGTTTGGGTGGGAAGCTGCCCCTGGATCCCTGGGAGTGTCCAAGAAAAGGTTGGAGCCCCCTGGGATGGGGGGAGCTGTCCCTGCCCAGGGAATGGGATGATCCATAAAATCCCTTCCCCCCCAAGCCATGCCAGGAGAAAGGACACTGCCATCCATTCCCAGGGATTGGGAGGGAAGTTGGGGCTGGCAAAGGCAGGAAAGGGGAAGGGAGCCCCTTCCCTGAGTGCCGAGATTCCCAGGGAACCCCCTTGTTCCCCAAAGTCCTTCTCAGGGAGGAGCTGGGCTGGGCATGGATCCAATGGGATCCAGGATGGAAGAGCTGGAACAGAAGGAAATGGGAATTTCTTGCAGAATTACTGAGCTTGGAATTGTGACAGGAGGGAAGGGGTGGAAGGAGCCCAGAGTCATTCCCAGCCAACCCCAAGATCAGGCAGGAAAACCATTCCCATCTTTCTGGGAGAGGGAATAAAAGGAAGGAAAAAACCCTTCCACCATTCCACAAATAAACTGAATTCCTTCAAAACCTGTGGTGGATCCGAGGAGATGGGAAGAGCAACGTGTGGATTCCCCCCTGGATTTAACTCCTGCAGGGATCAAATCCAGCTCCACACCATCTGAACGATCCAGCTGGATTAATTTTCCATGGAATTGGTGGCTTTTTTTCCAGGTGGAGCATCTTGGAGTTGTCTTAAAGTTCATGGAAAGCTAAAAATTCCCAGTTAATCCAGTTTTCTGCTGGGATGAACCCTCATTATCCTGCTCCTGCATCCAAAGGGATGGAGGAACCTCATCCAAAGGGATGGAGGAACCTCATCCAAAGGTCGGGAGAAGAGGAAGGAGAAACTCAGAGGAAGAAAATTCCTGCAGGAAAACCCCTTCCAAGGTTTGTCCAGGGAAAGGAAGGCAGGAAAAAGGCTTTAAAAACATGGATTGTTTTCTTCCTGGAAGAGAGGTGGGATGGACCTTCCTTATCCTGCTCCTGCATCCCAAGGGATGGATATGGAACCCAAAGGGTTTGGGGCAGGAATGGAAACATGGAATTTTTTCCTTGTCTTTTCCAGTCTTTCTAAACAGCACTGAATCCAGGAGAATAATAATGAGGGTAAGGGGAAAAAATGGGGAAAAAACAGGGAAAAAAAGTTAATCCAGGATAGCAGAAGGTGGGAGGAAGAGTGAATCCCACAGGAGGTTTGTTCCGTCCAACCGGATCCCGTTTTTTCGTTAAAAGAAGGATTGGAGAGGTCCCTGCAATTCCCAACCACACTCCAGCTGCTGACGGAATTCCGGCTGTCAGGGAAGGGATGAGAATTTTATTGACATCTTTGGGAGGTGGAGCAGCTCTGGAAAAAATCAACAACTCCGGAGGATGATCCTGGGATTTTTACAGGCCTGGCCTGGGGTGGGGGAGGGGGGTGTGTGTATCCAAAATCAATCCTTGATATCAAACGACTCCAGGGGATACGGAGAGACTCCCCACATTCCAGCTTGGAGATGAAGTGTAGGGAAGGAGAGGGTGTGAGATTCCCTGGATTTGCTCTGGAAAAATCTTCCCCTTCCACCAGGGAGCTGAAAGGAATGACTTGGATAACGAGGGGGGTTAAATCCTGGGAAATCCCAGGGATCCGTGGGGATGCTTGGGAAGCAAAGCAAGGACTTTTTCCCTATGGAAATATTCCAGTTTTTGGGATGACAGCCAGGATAGACCATTAAAGGGGTCGGTTAGGCTTCCTGGACTTCACAGAGAATTCCATCACCACCATCCCAGAATTCCTGATTGCCCAAATCCTGGATCCAATCACTTCCCTGGGCTCTGCTTCCCAAATCCTCCTTCCAGCTGGAATTCCGGGTCTGAATCCTACTTGGATTTTGTCTGGCTTCGGCTCTGACCCATCCTCTGTCAGGCTGGATCCACAAACCTCTCCAGGATCCGGGATTTTCCGTTCTTTTCCATGTTTGCAGCGTCACCACCACCTCCCCCCTCCTTTTTTCCCCATTCCTGGATACTCAGCGGAGCTGATCAGATTCCCAAGATGTTTTCCTCAGCCTCTGGCTCTTTTCCATGACTCTCCTCGGGATTTGACATGCCAGAGTGAATCCAGAATCCATGGAAACCAGGCCTGGGCTTCAGTGTTGTCCCACTACCCAAGAAAAACCCAACTCGCTTTTTGCCTCATCCCAAATTCCCATCGATGCCGTTGCTTCCGGAATCTCCACATATTCCTGAAAGGCACCAATTCCCAGGATATCACCCATCCAACATTCCTGAGTGTCCATCCTGCATCATTCCAGCATGGATTTGCATCTCCTCCCACACCAGGATGAGAGGGAACGGCCTCAGGCTGGGCCAGGGCAGGGGGAGGAGATTGGCAACAATTCCTGCCTGGAAAGGGCTGGGAAACATTGGGATGGGCTTCCCAGGGCAGGGCTGGAGTCCCCATTCCTGGAGGGAGGGAGGGAGGGAGGGATGGAAATCCCTGGGGATGTGGCCCTTGGAGTGCCGGGAATGCTGGGATTCCAACCTTACCAACTCCATGATCCATGAAGTTGCCCAATGATCCATCAGTGTCCCAAGCAGCTCCATGAAACTCAGTTTTGGGAATGGAGGTGTTTTCCTGGGATGAGGGGAATTTCCAGGGGGAGCCAGTCATGGATGCACCACCTCAAGGATGGGTTGGTCTGTTCCCATCGAAAAGATGGGAAAACTCCCCAGTTTTCCCACTAAACTGAGCCCATTTCTCCCAGTTTTTCCCACTTGAGTCCCACCAAGATTGTGAGCTTCGGATAAAAGTTGGGAATGGCTTTATGGAAGTGACAAGAGGAGACACCAAAATACTGGGAGTGATCCCAGCAGAGATTGAAGGAAGGAAGGAAAACAAAAAGAGGAGGTGGAAAAAATAAAAAAAGGGAAAAATCAGCTGGTAGGACCTGGATAAGGAAAATCAGGACATTCCAGGCCAATTCCCTCTGGAGAAATGTTGGAAAAAGACCAGGATCAAAGGAAAGGCCAAACTCTCCGACACCAAAATCCCAGGAGAGGTCGGACGTGGGAAGAACAAGAGCAACAACTTCCTCCAAATAAATTTGGGAAGGGATGAGTTTTCCAAGGAGAAATTCAAGGGAACACAATTCCACCTCTCCAGGATTTCAGGAGGATTCCTGGAGGGAATGTGGGAACCACTTCAAAGGGCTGGATCTGTTTGGCCTCTGTTTTCCTTGGATCAGCCAAGGGGGAATTCCCCCTCCCCTGCTGGGGTGGGATCCAAACCCAGGGTTTTGGTTGGTTTTTCCTTCCCTGTATCCCGCAAAAACAAGGTGGAAAACTGGTGGGATGGGATTGGGATGCAAATCCTTCCCCTCCAGCAGCAGGAGCAGCTTCCAACGGCTTTTTCCAAGCGGGATGAAGGAAACTTTCCTCCCTGGAAAACCTGTAAACACCCAGTGACACAACATCAAGCCAAGAAGGTCCTTCCCAACCTCAGGAATCCGGAGCTGGAGGGAAAAGCAACTCTCCCCTTCCCTGACCTCCCTGGGAGCAAAAAAAATCGGGATAACTCCGATAAAATCAATGGATTTCCAGCACCAGGCTGACAGTTGTAGCCTGAAGAGTTTCCAGGCTAATTTTAGGCTCGACACAAACCTTCGTGTGGGTTTAATGAATTAATTAATTAATTTTAAAAGCCCTTTAATTAATGGCAACCCCTTGGAGCTGTTTTTCTTTCATCCACTTCCCAGAGACATTCCTACTTATTCCCCATTTCTGCTGCTTTGCTTTTGTGTTCCCTTCAAACCTCAAAGGCCAGGCCTAAATTTGGGGTTAAATCTCATTTAAACCCAGATTATTTGAGCTCAGGCTTTTCCAGGAGCCTCCACTTGATTTTCCAGGTCGTGGGATTTTCCAACTCTTTTCTGACCATGGAAAATCTGGTTTTTTCCACTTGTGGATCCATGGAAGGGCTTGTGTTGCTCCTCTGATTCTGTGCTCCCTTCAAACCTCAAAGGCCAGGCCTAAATTTGGGGTTAAATCTCATTTAAACCCAGATTATTTGAGCTCAGGCTTTTCCAGGAGCCTCCACTTGATTTTCCAGGTCGTGGGATTTTCCAACTCTTTTCTGACCATGGAAAATCTGGTTTTTTCCACTTGTGGATCCATGGAAGGGCTTGTGTTGCTCCTCTGATTCTGTGCTCCCTTCAAACCTCAAAGGCCAGGCCTAAATTTGGGGTTAAATCTCATTTAAACCCAGATTATTTGAGCTCAGGCTTTTCCAGGAGCCTCCACTTGATTTTCCAGGTCATGGGATTTTCCAGCTCTTTTCTGACAATGGAAAACCGGTTTTTTCCCTCAAAATTCTCTTCTGGATCCATGGAAGGACTTGTGTTGCTCCACTGATTTCGTGCTCCATTCAAACCTCAAAGGTCAGACCTAAATTTGAGTTTATTCCTCATTTAAACCCGGATTATTTGAGCTCAGGTTGTTCCTTGAGCTCCCACATTATTTTTCCAAGTAAAGGTGTTTCCAACCCCTTTGGAAAAGCAGCCCCTGGATCCTGTCCTTGCTCCAAGGCCAGGCTGGGAAACACATCCAGTTTGGGATCTCAGTGTAGGAAAAACTGGGGAAGGATCAATGGATGTTCAAGTGGGATGGGAGGAAAATGGAGTCATGGGATCATTTGGGTTGGAAAAGATCTTGGAAATCCTGGAATTCCGGCATTCCCAGCACTCCAAAGCCCCCTGTGCTCTGTGTGCCCAAGGGCCACATCCCCAGGGATTTCCATCCTTTCAGGAATGGGGAATCCACCCCTGGAGAACCCTTTCCATGCAGGAATTGTTCCCAATGTCCAACCTGATCCCAACTCCTAAAATTCCTTGCAGGGAGTTCTGCAGAGCTGGGACAGTCCCAGGACAGCCCAGGATCCTTAGGGATGGGCAAGGCTGGAAAAGCCCTGTGGAATGCTGGAATCCCGGCATTCCCAGCACTCCAAGGGCCACATCCCCAGGGATTTCCATCCCTCCCTCCCTCCCTCCAGGAATGGGGACTCCAGCCCTGCCCTGGGAAGCCCATCCCAATGTTTCCCAGCCCTTTCCAGGCAGGAATTGTTGCCAATCTCCCCCCCCTGCCCTGGCCCAGCCTGAGGCCGTTCCCTCTCATCCCAGCCCTTGTTCCCTGGGAGCAGAGCCCGATCCCACCCGGCTCCCCCCTCCTGGCAGGGAGCTGCACACAATTCCAGCTCCTTCCTCATCCCTCTTTTCTCCAGGATGAGCCCCCCCAGCTCCCTCAGCAGCTCCTGGGGCTCCAGAAATTCCAACATTGGAACCTGGACCTGGGCAGCAGAGACCAGTGGAAAGCCTGGAATTTTTGTGTCCCGGGTTCCTCTGCTTTGGGAAGAGCTTTCCAGGGGGTTTCGGCTCCGTGACATCACATGGAATTCCCCATCCTGTGGTTTTATGGGAATCATTTGATGATGGGACAAGGAGTGGCTCTTGACTGACCATCCAAGGAAAAGGTCTCCCGCTTTTCCCTCTTCCCTAAACCTCTTCCCAAGCCACCCCATCACCGTTTCCTGACCAGGGCTGAACACAAATCCAAGGATTTTTCCATCTCTTTCTCAGGCTGCCATTCCCAAAGTCAGGAAGAGCCTCAACATCTGTTTGGGAGGCGCTTCCAGGACTTCCCACGGAGCCCCCAGGACGCTCCAAAGTAACTCCAGAGCCAAATCCATGACGGAAACGTCATCCTCAGGACAACCCACGGATTGGGGGCCAAAAATCCAGGATTATCCCAGATCCTTCACCTCAGCAACCTCCTGGATTTATCCAAAAGGAAAACGACTTCCCAAGAAGGTTCTTTTCCAAAGGAGGATGGTCCCAATTTAAGGATCTTCTCCTTCTTTGGGGGTTGAGGTGACAAAGGAGCCCAAATTTCCTTGGAAGAGTTTGACTTGTTATGGATAAAACTTTAGGAAAAGCCAAGGATTGGATCCAGAGGATCCAAGTTCTGCATGGATTTGTTGGGAAACTCCAGGAAGGACATTTTTGTTCTCTTATCCCTAAAAAAACCCTGGAAATGATTAAATAAAGGCTCAAGGAATGTCCTTCTCCTTAAAATCTCGTCCTTACAGATCAGAAATAATGGGGAAAAGAGGGAATTCTTTCCCTTTGGAGACATCCCAACCCAGCTCATTAATAGGGGAGAAAATCAGATTTGGAAAATCTGGGATCATTTTGTTTCTATAGAAATAAATCAAGTATTAATAATACATAAATGCTATTAAAATAAAACTAATGTTAAATTACATTATAAAAATAAATTAAAATAAATTATATATATAAATATATATAAAATAAATATATATAAATTATAAATACATATAAATACATATAAATTATATATAAGTATATAAATACAATATAAATAATAAATAATAAAAATTAAAAAATTAAAAATAAAAGTAAAAATAAAATAAACATAAAAATGGATAAAATTTCCTCCCCCTTCCCAAATCCAAGTTGAAGCTGAAGGTGCCACATGGGGGCTCCCAAAATCCTGGGGCTGACCCGGGATCCAGGACAAATCCAAGGGAACGGGGGATAAATCCTTAATTTTGGCAGGTTGGGAGCAAACCCTGTGGATTTCTGGCCCTTCCAGGAAAACCCACTCCCGAGAATCCCTGTGGATGCTCCGGGAGGAGGCGGATGTTGGGCCATTCCCGAGGAATCCGAACAGACGGCGGCCCAGCGGGAATGCCCCGGGATGAGCCAAGGCAGGAAGGGGCTCTGGGCTTCAAGGACAAGCCCTGGCAGTTTCCAGGGATTTTATGGAAAAAGCTCGGGATTATTCTGTTTGGATTTTGAAGAGGCTCCGATTCTTCTCCTGCTCCGGAAGGGAGTGAAGGGAATCCGGGGAGAATCCCTTGGGAAAAGGCTTCCCAAAGGACACAGCCAAGGTTGAGGGTCTCCAAGGGGGGGTGGAGGTGACTTTTCCACCAATTCCCATCTTTGTTGGGTCCCAAAATCCCTCCCAAAGCCAACGGGAATACCCAGCTTTCCCGATTAATTAAAACCCATTCCAGGGAATGAAATGTTTTCCCAGATCCTGTTTTGCCTCTGGGGTGGAGCTTGGATGGGGCTTGGATGACCCAGCATTCCCAGAAATCTAGGGCAGGCAGCAATTTTATGGGAAAGAAACATTCCAAGATGGTTTTTCCTGCCCCAACGTGGCTTTTCCAGGATTTCCGCTCATTTTTGTTCTCTGTGGGCACCAAAATTCCTCCTTTTCCTTTGAAATCCAGATCCAAGGAAAACTGAGGCTCCTCCTCATCCTGGAGCCTCTGGGATCCATCGGAACTCCAAACTTCCCAGACGGATCCTTCCAACAGCCTTCCCACCCCTGATCATCCCACAGGATGAAGGGGGTTGGATTGGCCCCATCCATGGGATTTGGGGATTTTGGAACAGATCCAGAAGTGGCCACGGAGCTGCTCCAAGGGGCTGGCTCCAGGCTGGGAGAGCTGGGAATGGCCAGGCTGGAGAAGGGAAGGATCTCGGGAAAACCTTGGAGCCCCTGCCAGAGCCTGAAGGGGCTCCAGGAAAAACAGGGAGAGGGACTTGGGAATCCCAGGCCCCAGGGAATGGCTTCCCACTGGGAGAGGGCAGGGAGAGCTGGGATCCTGGGATATTGGGATTCCTGGAGCTGGGCTGGAATTCCCAGAGGAGCTGGGGCTGCCCCTGGATCCCTGGGAGTGTCCCAGGAAAGGTTGGAGCCCCCTGGGATGGGGGGAGCTGTCCCTGCCCAGGGAATGGGGTGATCCATAAAATCCCTTCCCCCCCAAGCCATGCCAGGAGAAAGGACACTCCCATCCATTCCCAGGGATTGGGAGGGAAGTTGGGGCTGGCAAAGGCAGGAAAGGGGAAGGGAGCCCCTTCCCTGAGTGCCGAGATTCCCAGGGAACCCCCTTGTTCCCCAAAGTCCTTCTCAGGGAGGAGCTGGGCTGGGCATGGATCCAATGGGAGGCTCTGGCTCCAGGCTGGGAGAGCTGGGAATGGCCAGGCTGGAGAAGGGAAGGATCCCGGCACAGCTTGGAGCCCCTGCCAGAGCCTGAAGGGGCTCCAGGAAAAACAGGGAGAGGGACTTGGGAATGCCAGGCCCCAGGGAATGGCTTCCCACTGGGAGAGGGCAGGGAGAGCTGGGATCCTGGGATATTGGGATTGCTGGGGCTGGGCTGGAATTGCCAGAGGAGCTGGGGCTGCCCCTGGATCCCTGGGAGTGTCCCAGGAAAGGTTGGAGCCCCCTGGGATGGGGGGAGCTGTCCCTGCCCTGGGAATGGGGTGGGATTTCAGGTATTTTCCATCCCAACCCATTCCAGAATTCCAGGATCTCCTCATTGACCTTCCCTCCTCCTTCCCTGCACATTCCCTGCACATCCCAGAGCTCCAACACTAAACCCACTCAAATCCAAAGGGGGGTGAGGGGGTGAAAAAACCCCAAACAACTTTTTTTGGGAGGAAGGGAAAAGGCACAAAAAGCTGGAAAATTCCCTGCCTGGCTCCTTCCTGCTTTTCCTTGGCAGCTCATTCCCAGGTTTCTGCCACAGCCGCAATCCCTCTGCTCTGCCAACTGCACGTTGCTCCCCTTGGAAGTTTTCCAGCCCTGGGAATCTTTCCTGCTTCATCCTTGAAATAGCAGAGAGGGGGAAGGGAGGGCTCCCAGATCCATCCATTCCAGCCTGGAAAAGCCAGGAGGATCCGTGGGAAGGGAGGGATAACACCCCCAGTGCCCCTGGAATGTCACTGGCTCTTCCCAATCCCTCCAACTCCAGCCCTGGAGAGCAATTAAATGGGAAAACAGGACACTGGGGGGTTTTATTCCATGAAAATCTGCTTCCTTTTGGGCAGATTTTTTCCCAATCTTTTGGGATTTGGGGTTTTGTTGGGCAAAACATCCCCATTTTTAGGGATTTCTGTTATTCCATGAATTATTGGGATCTCCTGGGACAATGGGAATCTCTGAATTTTCCCAATTCTTCAGGATTTTGGTTTTCATTGGACAAAAGAGCCCCATTTTTAGGGATTTCTGTGATTCCCAACTTGTGGGGACATCCTGGGATGTTGGGAGTTTTTCCATAAAAATCTGCTCCTCTCTGGGGCAGATTTTTTCTCAAATCCTTCAGGATTTTGCTTTTTATTGGGTTAAACAGCCCCATTTTTTAGGGATTTCTGTAATTCCATGAATTATTGGGATCTCCTGGGACAATGGGAATCTCTCAATTTTCCCAATTCTTCAGGATTTTGGTTCTCATTGGGTTAAACAGCCCCATTTTTTGGGATTTCTGTGATTCCCAACTTGTTGGGATGTCCTGGCACAATGGGAGTCTCTCAGTTTTCCCAATCCTTCGGGAATTTCCTGTTCCTTGGGCAGCTCAGCCCCACACACACACAGATTTTGGGGAGGTTTCTCCCTGTTTTCCGGGGTTTTCCTCTTCCCTCCCATGAAATGCTCCCAGGAAAGAACCAATCCAGGGGGAAATTCCTTTCCTTGGGCAAATCCCGGGCCCAGATAAGCCGAGCCCTCGGAGCAAAGCTCAAGGAATGATCTTTTCCAAGGAGAGCTGGTCCTGGTTAATGTTCAACATCAGGGAAAAGGGGGGGGGGGATCACCAGACTCCTTCCAGAGCTTGGGGAAAATCCAGGAAGGGGAGCTCAGAGCAGCTCTGCTGCTTCCTCAGGAAATCTGGGAATCTCCCAAAGTGGGAGCGGAATGTTCTGTCCCCAAAACTGGGGAGCTGGGAGGATCCAGGGCAAGGCCTGGGGTGGGATAGGATGGGACAGGGAGGGGGTTGGGACTAAAAGAGGAGGAATTCAGGCTGGAAAAAGGGAGAAAATGTCCAGGCTGAGGTTCTGGAGAGGTTGGAATGGAATTCCCAGAGGAGCTGGGGCTGCCCCTGGATCCCTGGGAGTGTCCCAGGAAAGGTTGGAGCCCCCTGGGATGGGGGGAGCTGTCCCTGGAATGGGATGAGGTTAAAGGTCCCTTCCCACCCAAACCAGGCTGGGATTCCATGGAGCTGGGATGGCTCTGGGATGAGATTCTCAGCAGACAATTCCCATGGGATGCAGCTCCAAGGGATTCAAGGAAAACCCTGAGCTCCAGGGAGACCTTGGAGCCCCTTCCAGAGCCTGAAGGGGCTCCAGGAAAAACAGGGAGAGGGACTTGGGAATGCCAGGCCCCAGGGAATGGCTTCCCACTGGGAGAGGGCAGGGAGAGCTGGGATCCTGGGATATTGGGATTGCTGGGGCTGGGCTGGAATTGCCAGAGGAGCTGGGGCTGCCCCTGGATCCCTGGGAGTGTCCCAGGAAAGGTTGGAGCCCCCTGGGATGGAGGGAGCTGTCCCTGCCCAGGGAATGGGATGGGATTTCAGGTCATTCCCACCCAAGCCAGGCTGGAATTCTGCAGTTCCTGTTCCTGTCCATCCAAGGAAAAGCAGGACAGCTGCTCCATTCCTCATCCAACGGGAGCTTTGCCAGAGGCTCCTCCTGATGGATCCCACCCAAACACAGAATGTTTGCCTGGGAAACCAACTCTTCCCACCCAGCACAAACCCCTGGGATGAACAACCTTCATCCAGGACGATCCCAGGGCTCCAGGTGGGATATTGGAGCTGCAAGGACCTCATCACATCCATCCCTTCTTCATCCTATTCCCAGGGATCCCCAGCCACAAACCAGGAATTCTGTGCTGGCAACCCCTGGATGAGCCCAATCCCCAGGGCTGGAGGAGCCCTTTGGATTATTTCCATCCCAGGAAAAAATTCTGGGATGAATCACAAGCACCAAGTGTCACCAGGAGCAAAGCTGGAGTGGGAGCAAAGTGGGACAAGGAAAACTATCCCAAGGGAATTCTCCCACCATGGATGTGGAACAAGGGTTAACTATCCCAAGGGAATTATTCCACCCTAATTTTCCATCAATTAAGCCTCGTTTATCATGGGTTGGAGGATGAACCCAATCCCAAAAAAATGAACCAATCCTTTGGATTGTTTCCATCCCAGGAACAATTCCAGGATGAATCCCAAGCACCAAGAGCCACCAGGAGCAAAGTCCACCAAGCCAAGGAGGAGTTGGAGCAAATCCTTTGGTGCTTCCATGAATGTGGGACAAGGAAAACTATCCCAAGGGAATTATCCCAACATGGATGTGGGACAAGGAAAACTATCCCAAGGGAATTATCCCAACATGGATGTGGGACAAGGAAAACTATCCCAAGGGAATTCTCACACCCTGAATGTGGGACAAGGAAAACTATCCCAAGGGAATTATCCCAAAATGAATGTGGGACAAGGAAAACTATCCCAAGGGAATTATCCCAACATGGATGTGGGACAGGAAAACTATCCCAAGGGAATTATCCCAAAACGAAAGTGGGACAAGGAAAACTATCCCAAGGGAATTATCCCAAAATGAATGTGGGACAAGGAAAACTATCCCAAGGGAATTATCCCAACATGGATGTGGGACAAGGAAAACTATCCCAAGGGAATTCTCACACCCTGAATGTGGGACAAGGAAAACTATCCCAAGGGAATTATCCCAAAATGAATGTGGGACAAGGAAAACCATCCCAAGGGAATTATCCCAACATGGATGTGGGACAAGGAAAACTATCCCAAGGGAATTATCCCAAAACAAAAGTGGGACAAGGAAAACTATCCCAAGGGAATTCTCACACCTCGAACGTGACACAAGCAAAACTATCCCAAGGGAATTATCCCAAAACGAAAGTGGGACAAGGAAAACTATCCCAAGGGAATTCTCACACCCTGAATGTGGGACAAGCAAAACTATCCCAAGGGAATTCCCACTATTTAAACCCCACTTCTCACCGCTGGGACAAAACCAGGAGACACAAACCCCCACAGAGGAACAATCCCAGCAGGAATTCCCAGCAGCTCATCCCGGGCGGGGCCGGCTCCGAGGATTCCAGAGGCAGCTTTCCCAGGCCCTTACCTTGCTCCAGCCTCTTCATCTGCTGGATCTGATCCACGGTTTTCTTGAGGATCTTGCATTTGTCGGGTTTGACGCTGAGGGTGTCGATGTCCCCGATGTTGGCCGAGAGCAGCTCCGCCAGCTCCTCCAGGTACTTGTTCTCCTGCTCCCGCCGCCGCTTCTCCGTGCTGGGAATGGGATTGGGAAGAGTGAACCCCGAGATGGAGGAGGTTATCCCTCATCCTGAACCCCCTGGAGATGGGGAAGGATCCCAGAGGGTGAGGAGAGGGGGGGAGAGGTGGATTTGGGATGTCCCAAATGGATCGGAAATTGTGCGGAGTTCACTCGGGGTTTGGGGAGAGGAGGGGGGGAATGGAGGGAATGACATGGATTTCATGGGATCCTGGAAGGGGTGGGGTGGGAAGGGACTTAAATCCCATCCCATTCCCTGGGCAGGGACAGCTCCCCCCATCCCAGGGGGCTCCAGCCTTTCCTGGGACACTCCCAGGGATCCAGGGGCAGCCCCAGCTCCTCTGGCAATTCCAGCCCAGCCCCAGCAATCCCAATATCCCAGGATCCCAGCTCTCCCTGCCCTCTCCCAGTGGGAAGCCATTCCCTGGGGCCTGGCATTCCCAAGTCCCTCTCCCTGTTTTTCCTGGAGCCCCTTTAGGCTCTAGAAGGGACTCCAAGGTTTCCCTGGAGCTCAGTTTTCCCCTTGAATCCCTTGGAGCTGCATCCAATGGGAATTCTCCACTGGGATTTTTCCAGCCTGGAGCCATCCCAGCCACCACCTCCCTCCAGCTGAAACAAAAAATCTCCACCAACCACAGGATCAAAGTGTTCCCAGAGGAGCTGGGGCTGCCCCTGGATCCCTGGGAGTGTCCCAGGAAAGGTTGGAGCCCCCTGAGATGGTGGGAGCTGTCCCTGCCCAGGGAATGGGATGAGCCCGAAAATCCCTTCCCACCCAACCCATTCCATGAATCCCATGAACCAAACCTTCCATGGGAGACACCCTGGAAACTCCCCTGGATTCAGGTGGGTCCGACACCCTCCAATCCCTGCCAAGGGCTACAAGGGAATCACGGGAAGCAAAACCCCCTTCCTGGAAATGTCCTGGAGGCCCCCCAGGATCCAGCCCTGGATCTGCCTCTCCACATGGGAATAGGAGATTCCCGAGGGAGCTGAGGGAGAATTTCAGGGAAAAAGAACTGAATTCCTCTCCCTGCAACCCAAAAAGCAGCAGCAGAGGGGGGGGAAGGGAGCAAAACATTCCCTGTGTTGTGGGTGAGCTCATTCCATGAAAACCCTGAATGTCGCTGTTGCTGTGGCAACTTCCAAAGGGTAGGAGGGAGAATTGGCCAATTTTCCTGCCAGGAAAGCGTCAGGAGAATATTCCAGCCCGGGGTTGTTCCCTGTGGCTCCCAAGGACCATCCCAAGCAGGGGCAAAGCCTCCCAGGATTTGCCAAAGGAGGTCGGGAAGGTCCCGGCGGCTCCGGAGGAAGTTCCAGGGAGGAGGAGGGTCCTCCCGGCCCTGGGTGGGAGTGGGGAGAGGGTTGGGAAGCAGGAAGGGAAGGAATTCCCTGCTGGAGTTTGGGAAGCTGTGTTTGGGGTGGGATGGACAACCCGACATCAAGGATTGGAGGGACCCCTTCCTAAAATGCCTGTAGGGATCCTGGAATGCTGGAAAGGCTTGGGGGGGGGAAGGGATTTTATGGATCATCCCATTCCCTGGGCAGGGACAGCTCCCCCCATCCCAGGGGGCTCCAACCTTTCCTGGGACACTCCCAGGGATCCAGGGGCAGCCCCAGCTCCTCTGGCAATTCCAGCCCAGCCCCAGGAATCCCAGTATCCCAGGATCCCAGCTCTCCCTGCCCTCTCCCAGTGGGAAGCCATTCCCTGGGTCCCAAGTCCCTCTCCCGGGATGTTGTGCTTGGACAAGGAAGGACAATCCCTCACATCCAGCAGTTTCTGCTCCTCTCTGATCACTTCCTTCCCCATCCGATACATTTGGGAAGAGTTCCCGCGGTGGCAACAGGAGGATTTTTTTGGGATCACCAAACAAATCCCACGGGATCTGCTTCCCAAAGGCTGACCAGGTGTGTGCTTATTCCCCTGGAGAGCAGATCCTTCAGGAAGAGCTGCCCAATCCCATTTTGCCACCGTGGGGATCCATGGATTTATCCCACACTGAGCTCCGGGATCAGGATCGACTCCAAGACCATCCTGGATCCGGAGCTTCCCCCAGAGAGGGGGAAAGTTCATTCTTCCCAACAGACTCCATGGAAAAGCATTCCCAGGGAGCCTGGAAGGAGACCACAGGGAATTCTTTCTTTAAACCAGGTGGGGAAGCTCCTAAGTGAGCTGAACTTTGGGATCCAGCACCTGGAAACGATCCAGGGATTCCACAAATAATCCCTAATTCCTACGTGGAGCAGGAGAATCCAGATCCGACAGATCTGGACGGATCCGACAGAAACACGGATTCCTTGGGAATTCTGAGGAGAACCCCCAAGTCCCCTCCCTGGATTCATCCCGACAAAGCCTTCCCGACACTCCGAGAGCTCCGGAATCCCGAGGCCGACCCGCTAACTGGGATAAGGAGCCTCTAAATCCCGGGAAAAGCCGGGGAGCAGACGGGAAGCGGCGCCTCCGTCCTGGTGGGAAGATGTCCGGGCAGAGGGGCTGGGAATGCTGAGGGAGCAGGGAATGTACCTCTGGGCTGTGTCGCAGGGAGAGCCCTTCCTTTTCCGGGAGTCGGGATTGCCGGGATCCGTGGAGCTGTCGCCGAGGCCGCTCATGTTGCCTGACCTACTGTGCACCTGGAAAAGCAGGAAAACGGGATCAGAGCTGGGGAAACGGGGATCAAGGAGCCTCTGGAGGGAAAAATATGGGATCATGGAGCCTTCCCAGCCACCAAGCCAGGCCTAACCCCCCTCCTTAAGCCAAGCTTTTCCTGGGATCCCCATGGATTTCAGCTTCCTCAAGCCTTTCCTAAGGGTGCTTTGCTCGTGTCCTGGAGGGATTTTGGTGGGATTCCTTCTCCTCTCCGTCTCTTCCCGGTTCCAGGGACTCCCTGGGATGCTCCATCCCTCCCTTCTGCTGCCCCCCCACCTCCTTTCCCCTGATTCGGTCCCGGGATTTCGTTGGAGCTGAAAGCCTGACTCATCTCCTGACACCTTCCCACGGATCCTTTCCCACCCCCTTCCCATCCCAACCTTCTCCCGGAGGAGAAATTCCCACCACGGCCATTCCTGGCTCCCAACCCTTTCCAGGCCACGGATGTTTCATGGATATTTAGGCTGGAACCTCAAGAGCAGTTGGATATAAATCTGGCCTAAAGGACGGGTCTAGAATTCCCGAGGGATAAAACCCTCGGGATGCTCCTTAATTAGGAATTATTAATATTCCAGTGAATTAATTAAGACTGAAGCCAAGAAAGGGAATTCAGGTTTCACTGAAAACCAACTCGAAGGGCCCTGAAGGGTTTGGCCAAAGGCCCAACCCTTAGACCTGAGAACTCAACCCCAAACGTCTCCAGGACATGGAAAAAACCTCATGGAAAAGGTTAAATCCAGGGATGGAGCTTTTCCAGGGAATCCACCAGCCGAGCACGTTGTTGGCTGGAGCCATTCCCTGGTTTTTCCGGCAGTAATTCCGGTTTTTAGAGGTGTTTTATGGCTGTGAGAAGATAAAACCCCTGAGGAATAAAGGAAAGGGAGCCTGGACAAGGAATTTCTGGTTTAAAGAGCAGAATTCCAGGAATTTCATTCCTTTCCATGGCTGGAATTTCAATGGGAATTTCAGGCTGGAATTTCAGTGGGATTAAACAAAAGGAGGCATGGGAGAGACATGTTCCCATGGATGGATGTTCCCAAGGTTGGATGTTCTCCATGGATGGATGTTATCCATGGATGGGTGTTCTCCATGGATGGATGTTCCCTATGGACGGATGTTCCCTATGGATGGATGTTCCCTATGGATGGATGTTCTCCATGGATGGATGTTCCCCATGGATGGATGTTCCCATGGATGGATGATCCTTATGGAGGGCAGGGGTTGGGATGACAGGGAAGGAAACCTGATCCCTGAACACCTGGAGTGAATATTCCACTGGTTTGGGAAATGAACAGGCAAAGGAATGATCATGGAATCATGGAAT
>VXBA01004184.1:414-141476 GCA_013399895.1 Serilophus lunatus
GCTGACCCTCTGGGATGTAACACGGGGGCACAGGTGTCCAAACCATGATATATATTTCTCCAGTATAGTCTGAGTCAATTACACCAGGCATTACAAAAATGCCCATCATTGTTGTAGATGATCTACCATGGAGTCCATGTCCCAACGGGCCGTGTACTCCAGCAGGTATTGCACCTACTTCTGTTGATTTTAAAATTACTGACTTTGTGGAGGCCAAATCCAGCCCTGCTGACCCTGCCGTGGCAGGGATGAGGTCTGTGATTGGCCTTGTTGTGCTGATGACGTTGGTGTTGCCTGGGGTTGTTGTGAGAGGGGTTCTTGTGGTAACGGTGACTGCACTGGGGCAGGCAGTGCTAGAAGCTGTGGTGACGGGGCCATTGAATACGGCTGGTAATACGGCACCATCACTGGCCATACGGCTTGTCTCGCATTTGTTTGGTAGAATGGGGCGCGTGAGCTCGCCCCCCGATATCCGTTTCCCTGGTCTATGGGATTCCCATTAGTATTAAAACGAGACCTACATTCATTAGCCCAATGCCTGCCTTTACCACATTTCGGACACACTGATGGAGGCAATACCTTTGTCCCTACTATTTTGTGAGGACAATTTCTTTTCATGTGATCATTTCCTCCACAGTGATAACAAGCCCCTCTATTTTCTTTTTGATTGTTATTAGATTTTAGCTTTGATGCAAGAGCTGTTGCTAATTGTGTGCTCTGATAGTCAATTAAGCCTATATTTTGACAGGCTCTTACCATCTCTGTTATATCAGTTACATCTTTACTTCTGAGAGGCAATATTGCTCTCTTACAATCTGAGTTAGCATTTTCGTATGCTAACTGTCTTAATAGCATATCCCTTGCCTCATCACTTTGCATTTGCTTTGACAATGACAGTGACTCTTGTACACGACCTAAAAATGTGGCAAATGGCTCTGTTGGCCCTTGTAATACCTTTGTGAAAGAACTGACATTTCTTGGAGCAACAAAGCACTGAGTAATCAACTCAAACCAATGGAACCTTGTACAAGCAGGATTGAATACAAGAGTGTCTTGTTAGAAGTATAACAATTAAATAAGAAAGCTATTCAGAAAACTAAAGGGTGTAAGCGAGAGTTGTGACTGGAAGAGTGTTGAATTGATTAACCAATATAAGGCTGAGACTTACAGTGTGTGTGAAAACACAGAGTAGGGACATCTCTCTGACCTGGTGCCCAGGACTCTCAGGAGTTGTTCAGAGTTTGCATGCTCAAAGTGCCCCCTGGAGAGTCCACTCACAGGTTGCTTAACCGCCTTCAGGTTAAAAATTTGTAAGATATTTATTTGGTAATGCTCATATTGCTTTGATTCATTAAGATAGTGATCTGGCAGAACTGAGTACAGCTGTTCCAAGAGCATAACTCTTAAAAACAGTTCTTCCTTTGGATTCAGAAGGTGATTACTCCACTAAGAGCAGCACTTGGCACTTGTTCATTGGTCAAACAGTAACAAAAGCTTAATGACCATCCGGGAAAATAACCAGGCAATGGCATGCTCAGTCAGAATGGGAAGAGCTGTGAAATCAATTTCAGGAAATTCTCTGTGACAAGCAAAACAAAAGCCCCAAACCCATCTTACCAGCCACATATGTAATGGGCAAAGCACTTGACACGAACCTTCATAGCTTGGCACCGAGTCCCACTTGGCAGTCACGAGTGTCCTAAGTCAATGTGATTTTGCTGCAGTATTAATATTTCAAGGTCCTTTACTCAAGCAAATTCATAGGCAGCCATAAAAAATCCTGTAGTGCTACATAAACTGTAATCATCCCTGGTTACTCCCACCTAATCTTAAGAAGGGAGAGCCCTAAATGAAATGGAGCTATCTGGAACTGTTTAATATTAATTTATTTTCTTGTATCAGTTTTGTTTGACTATAAACCCAATTCTTGGATCTGTATCTGAAAAATAAGCAAAGTCTCTCTTGGAATATCCCAGGGGTTTGCTAGGAATTGGTTCGGCATGCAGTGAAATGCCTGCATTCAGAGCTTTTCCTTATCACCAAAAACCAAACCAAAACAAAAAAAAGGATGCAAAATAGTCCTAGAAGTGAATTTTCAGTCATTTAGCTATTTTTTTCCAGTACTGAAGAGCGGGTAAGGGAAGGTTTGACTGCTTGCTGAACACCCCATGATACTGCTCATGATGGTGTCTGAACACTTGGACACACCCGTGAGTATTGTGCAGCCCTTCAGAAGGACCTCAACAGGCTGGAGAGATGGGCAGAGAGCAACTGTCTGAAATTCAACAGAGGTAAATGCAGGGTCCTGCACCTGGGGAGGAATAACATGGAGAACCAGCACAGGCTGGGAGCCGACCTGCTGGAGAGCAGCTCTGTGGAGAAGGACCTGGGGGTCCAGGTGGATAACAAACCATTTCTGAACCAGCTGGGTGCACTGGGAAGCAAGAAAGCCAGTGGGACTCTGGGGTGCGTTTGGAAGAGCATTTCCATAAGGTCAGGGAGGTGATCCTGCCCCTCCATTCAGCTCTAGGGAGGCACATCTGGGGTGCTGTGTCCAGTTCTGGGCTGCTAAGGAGAAGAGAGATATGGAGCTCCTGGAGCATGTCCAGCGGAGGCCACAGAGATAATTAAGGGACTGGAGCATTTCTCTTATGAGGAAAGGATGAAGAGATGCTGAGAGGGGACTTCCTGTCTACCAGTATCTGAAAGTAGGGTATCAGGACATAGCCAGGCTCTGCTTGGAGGTGTCCAGAAATGAGACAAGAGCCAATGTGCAGAAGCTGATGCACAGGAAAGTTCACTTGAATATGAGTTAGAGAAAGCTGAATAATTTCTGAAAGTCGATTTTTGTTGTTGCTGTTTCTGCACCCAGTAATGGCAATTTATTTTTGCCGAAGTCTTTGCCTGGGAAAAAAATTGAAGCCTCCCAAATGTTTAGGAAAGGTTAGAAACCTTTCAGGGCTATCTTTCTGGAGGATGCTGAGTAGTGGCAATCCCATTTCTCAAGCTGTTATTCCTGCTACTATTGCTACTGTGAAATCCAGCCATGAGTCTTCTGTCAAAACAGCTGGGAAAGCACAGAGAGGCCAAATTGGTTGGCTGCACTTACAGGAGATAAGGTACTGGCAAGGTACTGAATGACAGTATTTTTATTTATAGCTACAACATCCTGCATGTTTCCAAACAGCATCAGAGCAGTTACAAGCTGCTTTCTGGAGCAGATTTGCAGATGATGTTTGCCACAGGTCATGGGGTTAGTGGAACAAAAACTAACAATTTGTGTTGAAAACATAAATATGTACCACAAGCCACTAACTCTTTAACACCTCAAAGACACGCACAAAACCAGATTTTTGTACTCTAAGACAGAATAGATTCTTGCATTTACAGTTACAGAGTTGCATAATTATTATTAAAGTAGAAATTCACACTGAAATTTAATAATACACCTAGAGACAATATCAAAGGAAAAGACGAACTGAAAAATTCCTCATGTGCTTTCTAACCTGAAAATAACAAACCACCCTTTAAAAATGTTTGCTTGGGAATCAATAATTGTTTTGTATTCCTTAGCAGTAAGTGCATCCACTGCTTTTATTTCATCCACTAATATAACCTCAGTAAAAGCCTCAATTTATGGGTTCAGCATCTGTATTTTAAAACAATTTGTGTTATTCAGGTTATTAGTACAATTTTGGCTTAGGGATATAAAAAGAAATAGGTTGTGTAGTAATGTGTGAGTATGAGGAGGTTTTTGTTAACCTTGCAAAGAAAAAATAAACTCACATCCCTGGAAGGAAAAGACAGCTTGATCACCTGAAAATCAAAAATATCCCTTTGGAACAGGGACTCTGGTAGTGATGTGCACAGACTGCTCTGCGGTGGTGAGGAGTTGGAGATGGAAACCAGGCTGAAGGACATGGCTGTGCTGAGCTGTCCAGCCCTGCTGCTGGTGAATGTCTTCTGCCTCCAGGAGGGCACCTGGAGGGCTTCAGTGTTTGGTGGTAAAAGCAAAGGTTTAAATGTTGGAATGGCAAGGACTTTTGATTGCTTGGTGTGCATTGGGGTGGCTCAGTAAAGGAAGTGGAGAGGCACCATCCTTTGGGGCTGTTTGGAGAAATCCAGCGTGGGCTGCTTGGGGAATCTGCTGATATTGGATAGTCATTTCTCAGTACTGTGCTCTCCTAAATGAAAAACTTGGCTTTAGTATTGTCAGAGGTTTGATCTGGGGCTAGATGTTTTTGCTTGCAGGAATTATAGGGAAATTCCTGCATCCTCACTCCTGGGCAGCTGCAGTTGGTGGCTGTGCTGAAGTCCTCAGATACTTGTTCCTGAACATGACTCGTGGAATCATTAAGGTTGGAAAAAAACCTTGAAGACCATAAAGTCCAACCATCAGCCTCATGTGGAAAGATGCAACATGGGTAATTTGAAATGGACCCAACTCATACAGTGATCAAAAAATCCAATTAACTTATTCTCCCACATTACTCACTCATCCAGACCCTTGTGTTGGCTAATACAGGGCAATTAAAACACTGTGATACCAGGTTTTGACAGCTGTCTTGGCAGGGGTGTGGATATGCTTTAGTGTGAAACTCCTGTGAAAGAGGGTATTTTCATGTAGTTTGGGATTTGAAAAGTAATTCCACACAGAAAGGTGCTATTTCATGCTTTCCAATTCCAATCTGGGATGAAAATAGAGTCAAAATATTGGAATTGTGCTCAGAGTTGATGTTTATTCCATGTTTTTTGTTTTAAATACTTCCTTCACCTGTACTTCTGAGGCTTTCCAATATTTTTCTGTTTGGAAAAGACACCATCTTGTCACTTTCCTCCCAAAGATGGTCCAGAAAGACGATCCTGTAGAAGGTTCCCAACCAGCTTTCCTGGTGGGGTCACTGAGACTTGTTCTGGGTAAAAACACACTGTTCCACTACTGCCCAGTGCAGCAGGGTTTCACTTGATGTACTTCCATGCAGCTGCTCTGTTTGCAGCCTATGCTGACTAGCTTCACAAGTACCCAGATAAACACACTTCTAGAAAGGGCTGGAATCACTCTTGCACACTTGTTTTCCTAATACTTACAAACTGGGAGAATTCCAGACTGAAGCTTTCCAGCTGAGAACTGTGTATTCAGAGAGTTTCTTCTTCTGGGTGTTAGGAAGATGCTATTCTTCGGTGCAATAATTTTGTGAGCTAATGATTTTAAAGAAGTCTCTAAAATACTTGTTTTCTTACGCTTCAGCTGCAATTTCTATACTTTGAAACATATCTAATATATGCACTTTAAATTTCAGTAGGGCTTTAATTTGCAACTGCAGTTCTTCATAATCTGTTCAGGTTTGTATTGAAAAGTGATGTGAGACTTTAAGAAACAGCACAATCCAAACCAGAGAGAGACCATCTGCAAGTTGATAATTCTCTGCTGGAGCACCTGTTTGCCTCCCCTCTTTGCCTGTAGGTTGTTTCTTTGAGCTGTTCTACAGCACAGCTCTCTGGATCTGTTTTTTTGGGGGTGGGTTGGGTTTTTTTTTATTTGGCTGGGTTTTGGCAGAAAATCTTTAGAACATGGGTTTTGCTGCTGCTTTTTTAGCCTTTTTCTAGAGGCATCTGTGGATTTTTTATTTTGTTTTCTTCCAAAACTCCTGGTATTAGATGAAGGAAGAGTGCTTGATAAACAGAGCAATGGCTGATTAGTGAAACCAGCCTCTGAGGAAGCAGACGGGCAATTCTTCATTAGCAACAAAGCTGCAAATTGAGGTTATTTGTCAAAACTCTCACATCTGGACTCCAGCTCCCAAAGGCAGTGGCAGGGTGTGTTGTTGGCCTGGCTCAGGTGTTGCAGGGGTCCACCAGCACAGCTCCTTCAGCTGCCAGGGTGTCTCCCAGAGGTGGGCACGTGTTTCCAGCAGGGTCCAGGCTCTCAGCCAAGGGTTGTCCATCCGAGGCAGCTGCAATGTCACCCTGTGCCTGCTGCAAGGCATGGCAGGACCTGGGAAAGGACTTGGTGGAATTCCCGGTGGATTTATTGCATCTCAGAAGCACCAAAAAGCACCTGTAAAACTGTCACATGCACAAAGAGAACAGCAAGTTAGCAGGAATTTTATTCATGTCAATTTTTATAAGACAAGCTTCATCTTATGGTCTTTAGATTCATTTAAGTTCCTAGAATGGTCCTGAAACAACACGGATGTAATAATATTTTGTATTGGAAGTTAAAATGTTTTGTAGAAAAAGTTTGTGCTAAGAGACCTTGACCTCACAACAAGTAGTACAGAGGGGAGAGAGCCAGAAACAACTTTTGGACAGGCCCGTAACTGTTGTTCTGTGTTTTTATTTAATACAGATATTACTGACCGTATAGCAATGCAGAGAAGGGACTAAACACTCTTCAGCCTGTTTCCAGGTTTGTAGGATCCCATTACCTGACTGAGCTGGCGCAAACACTGCCTGCAGTGGCACGGAGATTTTGGGGAGCTGGCGGATTACTCGTGCTGGGCTGCAGCCAGTTTATGGACATAGACCATTACTGAAAGCATGATATGGATTGAGCTAATCGAATTGCCAGTGAAAGTGATGCTGGCTGGTTTGTGTTTGACCAGAGAAAAGGTGAAAAGTTGTTTTAAGTTCTCAGAAGGGGTTGGTTCAACATCTATTGTCAGAGGGATTTTTTCAGTTGCATGACAAAATATAGGGTGCATCTGAGAGCAGAGGGAAATCTGATCAGGATGAGGTTAAGGAAACTGCCTGTAGCAGAAGAAATGTGTATTTTAGGTGTTACAGATTGTTACATGGACTCCCCACGGCTTCAGGGTCAAACACTGATAGCTGATCTCTCTGTGGTCAAGAGTCCAAAATGACATTAGTGGTAATTCTTTGTACAACACAGCTGATACAACAACCTCTGACAACACTTGCTATTAACAGCCAAGTGGAAAAATCATGCAGCTTTTTCATCAGAAGACTTGCTTGCTGGGGAAAATGACTCTTTAAATTTTTGTGTCAGCTGAGATTCCTTACTTTGTAATAAAAATAATTATAACACTTTCATCAGCCTCTCACCACTGAGAACTGAAATATTAAGCAGCTTGAAAACTTGTGAGGAGTACTGCCTATTTTCTGGTTTTTGCTTCCCCCCCTCCCTTCATGGTCAAGTTCATGTGGGTGAGTAAAGCTCTTTCCAGTTACCTTTCTGTGGTTGCTTAATCCCCAGTAAATTTCTGTTACCGCTTGAGAGTATCTTTAATCTGTTTAACCTTCACCCAGTCCTTGCCTGGAGGCATTTGCTCCACGTGAATGTTATTTTATCTGGTCTGTTCTCGGATTTTATCCAGTGTGATTAGAGATTTCTGAACATTTGCCAAAGTAGGGTCATAAGCCTGGACATAGAATCGTCTCAGAAATACCAGAAAAGTAGAGGGAAATGGCAGCTGCATGAGATACCAAGGTATCTCCTTCAGATTTCCATATCATCAGGAATGCTGTCGGTGTTGAACATGATTGTCTGGATGACCAGCATCTCCTGCTTGCACTCCAAGTCTGCCTGGCACTTCATGGCTGCAGTGTCCTCTGATCTGAAGTGCTTCTGCTGTCTTCTCTCTTGAGTGCAGTGAAACCCAGAGTATTGACTTCTTATTCTGTACTGAATATAGAAACCTGAGCACTGATTGCTGATTCAATACTAACCGAGCGATGGAAAACAAGTGACATTTAAAAACAAACCAACAAACAAAAAACCTCCCACAAACAAAATGTAGTGCGTACATAACACTACTGGTCAAAGTTTCTGGTGAATTTAAGGAGTTCTATCTGGATAAACCCAGTTTAATTTGTGTCTACCTGCTGCCTCTCAGCAACGTGTTTAGTAAAAAGATTAATTATCTGTAGAAAACACCTCCACACAGTCTGTGTTGTTTCAGAGCGATCTTTCTAGCCCGTGCACACATTATGCCTGTGATTTTTAAACTGCCTCTCTTGTTTTAACCAGGATTGCTCATATTTGAAGTGAGACAGAGCTATCCTTCATGTGTTGGTGTGCTCGGGGGCTTTTCCTCTGGTAAGGGGTGGCCACAGCTCTTCAATGTATCAGGCAATTTCATGAGAGAATTTATTTTACAGTTAAATAATAAACAAGAAGAGAAAGAAATGCTCCTGTTACAGGGAAGACATCAAGGAGTTCTGCAGGTGGCTGAGCACGAGCAGAGAAGGCAACGCACTCCCTGGAGTTATTAGTGACAGTGAGTGGAGCTGATGGATGATGTCATGAAAATTTTTACTCCCTAGGAATTTCTCATATCCCAGTAAAAACACCCCCAGTTACTGCCAGACTTAAATCAGTCTTTCACCATCAACATTTGTTTTTAAGTGAGAGTGAGCAATTTACTATCTTTGCTTCCTAGTAGTTTCCAAAAATCATTTCAAGTGGAGGATTTGCTGGAACTGGAGAAATGCATTATCCACCTGCTATAATACCAGTAATGCAAAGATCAATGCATTGTGCCTGAGCGAGTGGGCTGATGGAGCTGAAGGTGGCTGAGGTACTGGACTAGCTCTGATACCCTCTGCTTGTTCTCTGTAGATCTCTGTTCATCTTCACTTTTATCCTGCATCCCTGTGCAAGGGGCTACCCCAGTCTGTTGTGTGCTGTCCCTGCTCCAGGGTCACTTGTTTTTTCCCCTTGGCATTTCTCTACTCTTTGTATATGTTTGATTAAACAGAAGGATGACATTTTACTGACCTGCTTGTTCAGAAATACGTAGATGATGGGGTTGTAGATTGTACTGCTCTTGGCAAGGATGGATGGGATGATGCTGGCTGCAGGGGTGATGAGCCCAGGTTTCCCAAAAGTGGCTATGAGGGCCACAGCTGCATAGGGCAGCCAGCAAAGGAGAAAGCAAACGACCATCACCACCACCATGATCAGGATGCGCTGCTCCCGTGTCCGGCCCGTCCCTTTATTGATGGCACTCGCCTGGGTGGGAGAGAGAGGCACAAATACGCCATCAGCACTGCTTGTTCTGGGAGCAGGTGATGGTGCATGAGGCTCCTGGGGGGGACACACTAAGGGCAGGGTTGGCAGTGTTATCTGAAATGTTCTGGCTGCAGAAGAGGTGCCCAGTGTGGTATGTTATGTACCCAGAGTGTGTACCTAACAGCTGGAACAGGATCAGGAACAGTGCTCTTCACCTACAATAGCCTTCTCCAGTTTTCTCTAAGTTACAGCATTTAGTGGGAGTACCTTGGGCAGGAGGGAAAAAGAAGAAGGAGCCTGCCCTGGCCCAGCTGGCCTTGGGTAACAGCTGATCCCAGTGCTACCAGAACAGCTACTTGTCTGAGCCCTGCCAGGAATGATGCCTCCCAGCCAACAGTGAAATGCCCTGTGCCCAGAGTGTGCTGGGATAGGACAGGACACAGGTAACAACATGCAGAACCAACCTCTGAGAGAACTTTCTCCTCTGAACCCATTTGCCAAGTCAGTAGCTGAATTAAACACATTTACAACAGGCTCCTTCCCTGGATGTGGGGCTCACGCATAATTGTAAGTAAATCCTACTGTGTATAAATAGTGCTGCCCTGTGCCTCACCCTTGTTTCCTAGTTTTCAGTATGTTTTGAAAACCGGACCTTTCCCTGACTGCTGTGTAAGGCCTGCACTGCAAAGTGCTGCACTAAGCACGAGGAGCTAATTACTACAAGCAGTTTTATGGGGAATCTGTCAGGATGCATTTGTGTGCTGGAAGTCGCCTTGAGACTAATTAAAAAACCTAACCAAAACTGTTCAAAAAATAGAACATATCTGTAATTGCCTGCTGAGGGAACTCGAATACCAAGTACTTTATAAATATCCTGTTAATGTGCAAATGAAATCTTGTATGACACTTGTCTGTGATTTAAAAGGGAAAAAAAGCGCAATTTGCCACTAGGCAAATAAAGATATTAATCAAAATATTTCCATTAGTGAGAGGTGAATATTTCATTCAGAGCCACCCACAGGCATCAGTAGTTTGGTTTTATTCACAGAAATCTCAAACAGAAAGCTCACATTTGTTTTCTTACATTGTACTTCATGTAGTTGCTAAGAATTCTGTATGGTACCTTCCCTGTGTGTGGATTTTTTGAAAGACTGCCACACCTTGATATAAAATTTTACCAGATGCTCAGGCTGTGTGATGAAGTGGAAACATGTGCAAGAGGGATGAAGACAAAAGAGGGGCTGCCTTTTATGTACCTGGTTTTTAAGCTCCCCAAAAGAGGCATTGAAAAGCATTGTCAGCTAGCTGCCAAGGTCCTTTACCCCTACAAAAATCCCAGTTTCTTTGTGCCTTCCTGAGGATCTCCTGTCTGCCTCCCCCTTCAGGACACCCTGGGGTGGGAGTTGGGTGATGGCTTCTACATGGTGCACCTTGAAGAAAACCAAAGCTCCTTTTTTGTATCCATTTCTATCAATTTTAGAAAAGGCAAACCAACAACCCCTTCCTTCAGATAAGGTCAGAGATGACAAAAGTTTAGCAAATGTTTTCCAGATCCAAATCAGCCTGGCCTGAGGCTGGGCACAGGAGAAGGACTCTGGAGGGATTTCCCATTCAGTAATCGTGAGCAGGGCTCAGGTCACAGGGAGCTGGTGTAACGCATGGTCTCCACATCTCTTTCTGAATATCCTGATACAGTCTGGCACAGAGCTCAGTGGGGAGAAACAGCTGCTTTTGGTCACTAGGTTGAACATGGACATAAAGCCAGTGGAGGACTTCTGATGGTGTGTGTTCTACTTGTGCAATGCTCCCTTCTCAGGCAAACCTCTACCAGATACTGCTCTCTTGACTTTGAAATATTTTATCCTTTCCTAAAAAGAATGCAAAACTTGCAGTTTTCAGACAGCTGCTACCAGGGAATGGCTTTGTAGGTGTGCAAGGAAAGTTTCAAATTTCCCTGCCAGCAGCAGGAAATTATTATTTTCATCCTATGAGGCCAGAAAGTTTGAATATCCTCCCACTTCTGTAATTCTCCTTGAAGCATTTTTGCTTTCAATTATAAACCTTCCCTAGTCAGTCAAGGAAAGCTGAGATATTCATATTCGAGACACACACAGAAAACTTTTGGAAAACTAAACTCAGCAACCTTGAAATGTTGCTGCATGTCATCAGCAGATGGTGATTCAGACATACCACACAACTGCATCCAGACTTGCCATTGGATCAGCTTCTGTAGGTAGACAAAGCCAAGAGCTGTGTGGTGCTGATGAGGAGTGCTGGGGGCTTTTAGTTTAATTTTGTCTTGATAACTTCCAAGGCAAGTCCGAGCACAAGTCTGGCCCACGTATCTTGTCTGTAGTTGCTGTCCCCTGGAGGTTGGAAAGTCAGCCCAGGCTGTTCCTGGCTCAGGGCTAACAACAGCAATGCTGCTGCAGGAATTTACACAGGGTTACCCTGGCAGTGCACTGAGTTGCTGCACAGAGTCCTCTGCTTCTCATTTGGTCAAAAATCTAAACCTCAATCTGCTGTACAAGAAATTTGTTTAACAATATCACTATTTCTATAAGTTATTGGTGTAGAAAACAGACGAAAAGTTGTGCTTTTAGAGCTTTATATTTTCTTCACTGGAAACTGAGTTTCTGTTTCTTCTAAAAGGATCTTTTCAATTTCCTAAAATTTATTATACCTCAGTGTCACTCCTTCCATATATTCCATGTGGTCCAGTGTACTGAGCTAGCATGATTGGGGAGTTGGAAGCCTTGGTCACATGTTGCTCTTACAATGTTTTTTTCACATGCTTCCCATAGGTGTTAATTTTTACATGGAAACCTAACGAAAGGGTGAGGAATAGCTGGGAATATCTGCGACCATCCACCAAATCAAGTTCCTGACTCCTGGTTCTGTTCGGCATCCAGTCCCTGCCGTGGGCAGGCAGCGAAGGCTGATGTTGGGAACAGTTGTGGAGAGTGAAAAGATGTTTTCCCAGTGGGCTGGAGTCACATTCCATGACAACTGATGCGAGCAGGAAGAAGATTAATGTAGTGGAAATGTTACTGTGCACTCACTCTGCACATAAGCTGTCCTTTTCATCTGAGAGCTCACCGTAACGCTCTGCTGTGCCCTTTCCAGCTAAAGCTCAGCTGAAACTCCATCACAAAGATGCCAAACACTGTGGCCATGGCAGTGTTTAATCTCATACATTATATAGGCTTTTCTATGGAATATGCACTCTCTGAATGCAAACCATGACTTCAGAGGCTCGGTGGATGCCATGGGAGTTTGTTTGCCTCCTCCTGGGCCATTCTAAACTGTGAATGTGCCTGTGCCATGTATTATCTTTTGCTGTTAGATAGGATCCACAGTGGAAATGGCCATAAACACAGGAGAAGGTCAGTCCCTGTGCTGAGATCTGTCACTTACTAGCTAAGTTACTTTATCTTTTCTACTGCAGAGAAGCACCTCTAGATGGTGATTGTCTTTTTTATTTAAATTTTGTTGACCATAACTGGGAAACTATCATCCTCCCAGTGTAAGAGCAGAGATGCTCATGAATAGTGTTTGTGTGGTGTGGCATTGGATGTCACAGAGAGGACATGGACGAGTGACTAATGCAACAAACAGTAAGGATAGGTTTAAACAGAGGTCACTGTGGACACAGCAAATTCCTGGTTGATATTGCTGACACTATGTAGAAATGACAGAGTCATCACATTGCTAGGAAAGTGAATATGCATTTTCAGCAATGGATATGGAAATTGCTCTGTAGCATCCAGGACTGGAGAGCACATTTGAGTGTACCCATGGCCACCTGGGAGGTTTAGCTGTGGAGCTCCCACGGTGTTGCTGAGTGACTGACTGTGTTTTCTCTTACTTTTTTTGTGAAACCACCATAGTATTTAGAGGCTGGAGAATTAACAACACCCGTGGACCTAGGAGGATGATCCTTGAGAAATGCTGGAATAAGGGAAACAGAGAAGAAAATTACCCAACCAAACTGGGTATGCACTTGCCTGAACACACCAGCTGAGCCCCTGGTTTATGTGAGAGAAGCAGAGACAAACTGGGTAGCACAGACACTCCTGAGCAGTGGCAGCATCTGGACATCTTCAGACATCACTGCCTGCTCTTCACGGAAGAGGCCAAGAGTTATGAAATCAGATACACCCAATTACACCCTGCCCTGGCAAATTCATGGCTGCAGTTGCTTGAATATGTGCTGGAAAACCAGACTATAATCTAATGAAGTTGCAACAAAATTGCATTACCTGTACATTGAAGGTTATCCTATTTCTTCTAAAGTGGGTGTGAGAATTCCTGACAGTACATCAGTGTATACCCTACTTCTAATAATTGGTAAATGTAGGTAATAGGTTTGCAGCAGATATGTTGGATGCTTCAGGGGAAACTTCTGAGGCTGGAACTAGATGATCTTTAAGGTCCTTTCCAACCCAACCCATTCTGTGACTCTGTGATTACTGAGCATTTCCTTGAAGCTCAGAACAGGGAGCAGTCATACAGTCCTGGCTTAACATTATTTCATGGTTTCTCCTAATAATAAAAAACCCCAGTTGCTGGGAGAGGAAATACTGATGTTTATCAGGAAATAAATGGCTCAGAAATGTTACAAGAACAATTTACGTCTTATTTTTAAGGAAGTTTTTCTATTCCTAATATTCAAGCCCTTGAATTATGCTTAAAAGCTTCTCGCTGCAATCATAATATCTACAAACACATAACCTGCATCCACAACAAAGCATAGGCTTTCCTAAATATCCCACCCATTCAGTGCCTTGCCATAAAAGTAAGAGGAGAGCAAGTTGCCAACTGTGCATTACATGTCTGATGTAATGCTTGTCCGTGAGAGGAGTGCTCTGCTGCTGGCACACCTTGGGATTTCACTCCACAGAACAGATTGTACACTGATACAACAGCCTTGAACCCAGTGGATCAGTTTGCAGCAGAGGGAGAGATGGGGAAGAGCAAAGCCCTGTGTGGGCAGAGGACCTGACTGCCATTACTGATGGCTTTCTGGAGGCTGCAGGCCTCTGACAAAGCTTACAGAGAGGTGAGAGGAGAGGGACAAAAAGAAATCGATTTTGAAATTTCACTTCTGAGAGGGCTTAGAAGATGAATACTATTTAGGGCCTTGTGCTGTGCAAGGGAGAGAGCTCTGTGGCTCAAACATGCCTTCAAAATGCTCACAGCCACCTCTGTCCTCACAAGGGTGGACTGTGTGATAAGACCAAAATTTAAATCTAAATTCAATTCCTCACTCACTGTTATGAACATAGAGGGCCGTAATCATAGAGGTCCTGTAATCACTACAAGGGTTTATTTTTTTAATTTCAAGTATCAGAATATTAAAGTAATTCATCCTGACTTATTTGCAAAGGCAGGCACAGTGAAGTGCTGCTGGGTTGTTGCTGGGTTCTAAGTGTTGCCTCCTCCTTCTCTGAGTTGTCTGTAACACTGTTTACAAGCTTCCAGGCTTGGGGACTTACTGTGTGAAGCAGGAAATGTTACAGTTTGAAGGAAGCGTGTTCTTTGGCGTTATTAATCTACACAGGTCATCTGTCAGTGAGAAAGAATTTTAAAACACTTCAGCACTACTGATCTTCACACTGATTTGTTTCTCCTTCTGCATCTTTTGTTGATGCTTAAATTGACAGTGACTGTGAAGATGGTATATTCTTCTCATTGAGAGTAGAAATGGAGGTCTTCTCAAATGTTATCTGCACAACAGAGTATCAGGA
The DNA here is from genome assembly GCA_013399895.1 of Serilophus lunatus. NCBI lineage: Eukaryota > Metazoa > Chordata > Aves > Passeriformes > Eurylaimidae > Serilophus > Serilophus lunatus. Next base: position 15,139 of record VXBA01004184.1, read on the forward strand.
AGAGCCAGTGGAGGAGGGAGGGGACTGTGGTGTCTGGGTAGAAGGGCAGTGGAGCTGAGCCTGCAGGGCATGGCTGCTCCCTGCTGTCCTCCTGCAGGAGAGTGCTCTGCCAGACTCTGCCTCTCTAACTGCACATGCTAGAACACTTCACTTCTGAGCCTTGGGAGCACCTGGAAAAAATATTTGAGCTTCAGGAGAAAAAAAAACTAGTGTATCACAGCTGCTTTGTTTTCAGCTAGAAAAATCTTTAACGTGTTCTTTGGGTCAGTGGCTGCTGTTGTTCAAATCCCACGGACATGTATGCAGCGGCAGAGCACAAGGAATCTGTGCAAGGTATCTCCAGCACTTCGGAGAAGCAAATCCTCCAGGGAATCACAGTACCCCAGCACACAGGAAAAGTGTTGCCTGTGGATTCAGAGCCAGCACATGGGCTGTGGCCCTCCTTGTACGTGTATCTTGTGTTCATGTAGATACCAGATCTTCCACTGCCCACAGCTATTGCTGCTGATGGAGGTGTTCTTCCTTCAGCTCTGAGAATCAGCACCTACAGCAGGGGTACCTGCAGCAGAGATGAACTAAATATGAGCAGCAGCAGCAAGCATGTCAAATGGGCAGAGCTCCTGTTACTGTTCAAGTGGAGAAATACAAAAACATCCCACAGTTGCATTTTCACTGGGATTGAGGTCAAATGAAGCAAAAGAAGCCAATTCTTTGGTTTTCCTGAGAGTGGGTGGATTGATCCTGTTCCCAAAGGTGTTGCTGTCTTTGATCACCTGGCCTGCACATTTTCTTGCAGGCTCCTCAGGGCTCAGCTGTCTCAAGATCCATTTCTCTTACCTGGCATCTAAGGTGTTTCAGTGCTTAAGTTGTCATGCTTCCTGCCTTTGGGAACGTGTTTGTCTCACAAGCCCAGTTCAGTCTCAGTTTATTGTGGCTAAGCACTGCAGCACCATTCACCCTGTCTAGATTAGTGCCAAACAACCATTGCAATTACCCTTTCCTCTTCCTGCCTGCAGTGGAAGGGAATTGCTGGAAAACAGTGCTGTTTTCCCCGAGTTTCCTCTGCCCAAAATGTATGAAGCTATTACCCCAACATTAGAAACTCTTGGACTTGCTGATCGACATATTGAAATTTGTATGTAACATATCAAATGCCTTGTTGCACCATTTTTCCTTTCCATAAGATTTGGTGGACCAAGGGGGTAGAGGTTGATGGAAACTATGCCAAGATATTGGCTTGTCTTGCCCTGTCTGTGATTACTGCTTATGGTAGATTTACACTGATGTAACTCAACCCAGGGCAGGGGTCTGTGCAGAAAAGCAGAATATTGAGCCCTTGCACTTAATCTAATCTAATCACTGGTCAGTGACTTCAGATTCGCTTGTCAAGGAGATAATAGAAGAGTAGCCTGTCCATGAATTAAGAGGGAAAAAAGCCCAAAACGAAGCATGCTGTGATATAGTGACACAAAAGATGGAATCAATTATATTTGCATTCTGACAAGTCGTGGGAGAGGACACAGCCAAGCTTGTCAATGACTCTGACTAATGACTTTCTAGCCCCCGTGCTCACAAAATAGTTTATCTGTTTCCAGCGAGCATTTTTAGATTTTCATGTGCAGACTACAGCTATTCCAAACCCTGGTAGCAGAATAGTTGTCTCCTGCAGGTTTCATGGGTGCAATGGGAAATCACTGCTTATGTGTCACTTTCAGTGAGACAGCTACTTCTGATGGGGATTTGGGATTTAAACCACATTTGACCAGTTGGTTTACCCAAGCAGGTAGGTACTGGGCATCTCCACAATCTATGCCTTGGGCTGTGCAAACTGCTGAAACACAAGAATGGCCAGGGAGAGCTCTTGATTCTTCAGGACATCCAAGAACTCAGCGTGAACCTGACACTGGCTATCAAGTAGTTGTGCTAGAAGAAATCCCAAATTACTGTTTTTTGGTAGCCCATTAATTGTTTGCTTCACTGAAGTTGTCACTGAGATTCTTGTCTACATCCACAGTTTCTGCTGGCTAGAATGATTTTGTAGAAGTAATATCATAGACACGACTGAGCTTTTCAAACCAGCCACAGGGCTTTTGATGGAGGATGAATCCAGTCTTCCTGTGCTGCCTAGTTTCATGTCCTAGAGGGCTTGCCCTGCTGCAAGCAGCTGCCTGTGTGCTTCACTATGAGCACTGAAACATGTTGTCCTGACAGCCTCTAACCCTGCTTGGGCTCCTGGGCCCTCTGAGGGCACCAGGCTCTGCACAGTAAGAGGTAGTGCTTGGATTTACTTATCCACTTCTCACAGCTTGCTCAGACTGGTTGCCAGCTGTCCCTCAGGCTGTTTCACTTCTGTAATTTCTGGACCCTTATAAATTCTGTCATTCTGTCATTCTTCTAAAGTGATCTAAGGGATTACACTTTCCCTGCTGTGGCATGTAGCATGGATGAGATCCTGTGTACTCATCTGGAGCTACATACTCAGCTGCAGGGGAAGTACCACACTCTCAAGGGTCTGCTAACAAAACCAAGGCCATTATAAAGCATCCCTGCTCTCTGCAGCATACCCCAGTCAGCAGTGGTTCCTGTCAGGAACAGAATCAGACAATGGGAGACAAAGCCAGCTCGTGCCATCCCACTGGGGCACTGTGGTGAAGCCCCGGTGCAGAAACCTGAGGAAGGAGAGATGAACCCTTGTACCCACCTGTCTGTCAGTGCACAACTGCATCATGCTTATGTCTCCCCCCAGGAAAGCAGCAGCCTTTGCTATTGCCTAGGCCCTGCATTGTCCTACATAGAGGAGGTATGAAACCAGTGTCAAAGCAGAAAGTCTCATCAGAAATGAGATAATTAATACTAAAGTTCAATGTGTTTGGAAACCTAGATTTTCTAATAACTGTTTTCAGAATTCAGATTTAGGCTCAATAGTGCACTGTAGTATATTCCAGCTCCTCTGCTACTCATTTGAAATTGGCTCAGAGCAAACCTTTCTCTCTGGCCATTCCCTGCTATCCTGAAATGAGACATGGGAGGGAAAATGGATCTTCTTTTAGTGGTGACAAGGAAATAAGGTTCAAGAAAACTGTGATCTTGAAGGAAGAGAGTGGGCTCTATCAGCTGCTTGCAAGCAGCACAGGAGAGAGCCCGGTCTGATTTCCAGGAGTTTAAGCATCCCCGCATATCTCCTGTGATGACAATCAGGTCAGAAATCAGAGCATGAAAATACAAATGTCAAGCGAAAGGATATGATTCTTCATGCCTGGCTGAAACCAAACACACTGATCTCCCAGTACAATTATACTCCTGTAAGTGGTGTAGATAATCTCAGTTACAGGGAGCTACTCATGGCAGGAGCTAGAAACACAATTAAAGGCTTACAGAGTGTTGCCTATAATTTGGGATCCTCTAAAAGCACAAGCGTCTGTTGTTCAATTCCTTATATCTTTAGCTGGCATGTGAAGCCAGCTGTTCCTTTTTTTCTCCCCCCCCCTCCCTCTTACACACAGGGATTTTGCTGCTTCTGCACCTTGCTTCTGTGGGGGAGCCTGGGCAGCAGCACAACCAGCCAGGAGCAGCCTGTGTCAGAAATGGGCGCAGCAATGGGGATGGCAATGGGGAGGCTGCCTGGACCAAAGTGGAGGCAGGAGAGAGGCTCTGGGGCTCCTGCCCCTTAACCTCCCCCTCCCTCCTGGCTTCCAAAATGACCCCAGGTGCATCCACAGCACCATCCAGTTTTGACTTTCCCTCTTCATGGAAGATCTTCAAGGAAGGATAACTCAGATCCAGACAGCGTGTGTGTCTGGCAAACCAGGTATGACAGCAGTGTCAGAGGCTAAGCCTCAGACTGGAACCTTGTTACACATGTTGGGACTTCAGGACCCTGTCCCACAAAGTCATGGAATCAATATAACACATCACATGCTCAGACTTAGCACAAACTGCAGAAAAATGCCTCTTTCCCTTCTGAGAATAATTTCATATCCTTTTCCCATATTTTGGCATTCCTGTGGGATCAGACACCCCAGGAAAGGCAGCTGCTTTAGAATTATCACTCATCTGACAGGGAGTGCAACAGCCCCTGCCACCACCCTGTCCCCTCTCCATGCCACTGTGGTCCTTGGTGACCAGCTCACATCACTGTAGGGACTGGTCCATGGTGCTGCAGGAGCGGCAGCTGTTCCCAGCAAAGGGTGACCAAAGAGGACTGACTTGGTTTTCACGGGGAGCAAAAGGCATTTGGAATGAGGCAAAAAGCTAAGGAAGTATGAGGATTAATTTAAGCATCTCTATTGATTTGATTTAATCCTGCCCAAAGTCCTCAAACACTAATAAGCTTAAATTAACTGTTTACATCTGCAAATGTGGCTCACAGAGTGATTTTTATCTAAATCCCTCTTATCTTTCAGGTGCTTACTGTACGAGCTGAGCCAAAGCCAGGTCTGGTACACTGATGGAGCTGGTGCCCAGCCTGAGCTGGGCTCCTGGGCACAGGGGCCCAGTGTGGAGCTGTAGAGGGGGTTGAATGATCCCTTCTGTGCTGGGGGAGAGTCCTTGTCTGTCCACAGACTGATGCCCAATAGGGAAGCTGCCACACTTCCAGAATTGCTGTGCCGTGAGCAGGCAGCGATGGTACCTCACTCCCCAGCTAAAGACAGATATTCTTCACGAGAGAAAATAAACCCTCTGCATTAGCGTTTCCAGGTGCCTGATGGTGCTGACCTGATGGCATTCAGATGGGTGGGTTAGCCGTATTAAAGCCAAATATCCTTTATCTTGGAATAAAAGCCTATGGTCATTTATGGATTGGACTTGCTTTGTGTGCAAGGGGTAAGCTTCATGCCACGGGACTGCCTTACAATTTCTATTTGCTAAACTCCATCTTCCTGCTTTGCCTGATTCTGCCAGCAGCTGGACTATATATGAATTATTTTTTTTAGCAGCCTTTTTTGCAGGGTTCACTTCTATGCTTTCAGAGAAGAAGCACTGATCTTCAGAAGTCACAGTTCCCACACTTTCCACTGATGATGCAGCCACTGGACCTGCAGGTGATAATCACCTCTCAGTAGGATTCCTACAGATTTAAATCCTAGGACCAATCTCATCAAGCTAGGTAAGTCTTTCCTAGTTTTAATTACAGGTAATTTGAAGTATCTTGAGTGGTCTGGCAAACTTCCCTCATCCGTGACACTGACAGTGTCACAGGGACCTCCAGCTGTTCACACTTGAGTGTGACTTTCAAAACCCTGGTAGACAGGAGCCTGTTTCCAAGGGTGGCAGCACATCTGACAGCAGAGGAGTTTAAAGGTGGAAAATGGTCATCACTGGCTTCTGCTTGACTTGGGGTCACAGTAAAAAGGCAGCTGAGGAACTGACTTACCTGCCTTACAGCACAGAGCAGCTTCCCATATGAATAAACAATGATGCCAAAAGGGATTACGAGGCAAAAGATGAAAAGACACACGATGTAGGAAGCATTGTTAGCATCCTTGGAATGCCAGTTGACAGAGCATGTTATCCCAGGTCCTTCTGGCCCATAGCTGCTCCAGCCAAAAAGGGGTGGAGCAGTCCAGACCAAGGAGTATGTCCAGGACAGGATGATGCCCGTCCATGTTTTCCTGTAGTTTGTGGTGTCAGCCTCGGTGGTTCTTGTCATGGTGCGGTAACGCTCATATGAAAGTACAGCCAGGGAGATGAGTGAGATGATGCCTGTATCAAATCAGACATTTTGTATTAGCACAAAGGGCTGAATGAAGGCTTGGATCTATCCCCAGAAGCAACATTTCAAGCTACAGACCAGACTGGCAGTGGCAGTGGCAGTGGCATTGGAGACTTAGGGGTCAAAGACCAGAGCTGGAGGTGTCCCCCTAAGACTGAGAGGTGCCGAGAGCCTGACCTCACTCACCAAAAGCTGGGAGTAATTAAACATGTGTCCAGCCAGAGCTAGTCTGTTATAAATGCACAGCTGTCTGAATGGATGTGTGTGTATGTGTGTGGTGTGTGTGTTTGTGACCTGCAGCAAAATCCTGGCTTCTCCATCAGGTTTGATGTTTGCTGCACCTGCAAAATTGAAGATTAATAGCTAGATTTGTCCAGACTGCAGAGCTTATCTGGCTTCACAGGCTTCCTTAAGCACCACTGCTTCTACTTGAAATTATGACGTTGCCTCTTTGCTTCCTAGGATTTATGCTTTCTTCCAGATCTCTTTTTCTTTCTCCCTGCAGGGAAGGTGTGTGAGGAACAATAAATATCCAATGCATGTCTGCTGTTCTCTCCACACAACCTTCCCCACCACTTTCCATACACACATGGACACGCAGAAGCACATGTAGATAGTGAAGGAAGCAGAAGAAAGCTACGGTGTCGTTGCCCTCTCCCTAGCTGTTACGGTCCCCAGGCACTTCTTGGGTGTTTCCATGCAACCATATGAGTGCAGGAGACCTACGCCAAACCCTCCTGGCCCTGGGCAGTGTTGGACCTTGAGAACATGGCATTTGTACAACAAATGTATGTGAGGAAGTGCAGACACTGCAGAGGAACAGAAGTGACTTTAGGTATAACATTTTGGGGGTTAGAAAGAAAAGACAATTCTTTGATAGTGGGAAGAGAATGTGTGTAACTGGAGGAACCTGCTTAAATAAAGAAGGAGCCAGGAGAGCACTCACAGGGAAATCAGAAAGTCAAAGATCTAGGTCTCTCAGTGGCAGGCAACATTTGAAAGAGCATGAGAAATAGGGGAATGTTGCTGCTAAAGTTTGATATCTAAATTGATTCCAAGGGCAGGAATTGCAGCTCATTAAAGCATGGGGACATCTTTAACAGCAAAACTCCACATGTTCTGTACAGGGCAAGGCACCTCTTCTGAAATGCAGAAAAAGAGAGGTGTCCCTCTTTCAGCTCCAGAGTGCAGCACTGAATCCTTCTTGGGTAAGTGCAGCCCCATAGAGTTTTCATAAGGATTTAATGCTTTGCATAATAAAGAACTGTAATTTAAACCCATGTCGTGAAGCCTGCTGTGCCAACAAGTGCCCTAGTGTGCCTCAGCATGGCTGTGGGGAACAGGCAGCTCATGAGCTCTTGCAGAGACATTTATGGGGCTCCTGCAATTGGGGTGCTGTCAGCAGACACAAATGGGGTGGTCAAACCACTCAGCAGCAAATCAAAGACTTCTGAATGCAGTAGTGCTGCAGGGGAGGTAATTTCTAATGCTGATATAAGAGTTTGTCATTTCCTTCCATGCACACCTTCCAGGCTTCACTCTGGAAGTGATGCTGGCAGGTACAACTGAATACTGCTGGAGCTGCTGGTTGAAGCTGACACACTCTGGTTAAACTTTCCTTGGCAAGTAAAGGCTTTACATATGTAGAGCTATACTTTATTCCGTATAACTTTATGAGGGAGACAGGTGCGGTTCAAGGCAAACATCTGAACAACTGCTGCAAATGTACCTTTCAAGTGTGCAGAAGCAGTGTGAGTGCCTCCTAAAGCAGTGGTGTGCAGGCTGGATGCCTTGCTAAGCTGTGTTCCCCACAGCCTCCTTGCCACTTCCACTGCACCGGGGGGTCTCCCTCTGTGTGCCTGGCTGCCCTTTCCTCCTGACCGCCCTGCCAAGCTCTGCAAACACTTTTGCCTTGCCTTGAATCTCATCAGTCCCTGGACCCGGAGCTCTGGACTCGCTCCCGCGTGCCAGGCTGTCCCTGGGTCCCTCCGCGCTGGCCTCACAAGTGCCCTGCGTGACATTCTTGGGGCTGCGCCCACCTCGCTCCCGCTGCCCTCAGTGTCTGTCCCATCCAGCCCTGCCCACTCCCGCAGAGGAGCGAAGGGTCAGGGCTGGAAGCCACCAGATTTCACAGAAATCACGGCTTTGGAGGGTCACAGCTGCCTGCTGTGAGATGTGGCGCTTGGGACATGGTTTAGTGGTGGGTTTGGCAGTGCTGGGTTAACGGTTGAGCTCGATGATCGCAAAGGTCTTTTCTAACCTAAACGATGCTTCGATTCTATGCTCCGTTTTCATCCTTTAAAGTCTGTGGAGCTCTCCAGTAACCTCTGTAAACACACGCTTTCCAGCCTGAATGAGGACTCACACTTAACGCTGCCTGTTGGCTCACGGGCTTTTTACAGAAAAACAATCACGAAGGCTGGGAAAGTTTAACCCCATGCCTGTGCTCTTGGTGTGCCCGGAGTCCCGCACCCCGTCCCTCATCCCCCAACCCTCCTCTCTCCTGCCTAAGCGCACTTGGACACGTCCCCAACATACATCTATCTGCCGGTTTGGGACTTTCTCCATCCACTGCCGGGGCTATCCCGTCTCCTTCCCACGCTTCCCATCCCCGAGCTGCCGGGGCTGTCCCGTCCTCTTCCCCGGAGCTGCGGCAGCTGTCCCGTCCACACGCCCTCCCGGCTGCCGGCCTCAACCGTGTCCTGCCCTCCGCACACCCCGCAGTACCCCTGTTTCCCGGCCGCCCCCCGGCCCGGTGCGAGTCCCACTCACCGCAGAGGGCGGTGGCGAAGCCGTGCCAGGCGCAGGCGGCCCCCGGGGCGGCGGCGGTGCCCGCGGCCAGCCCGAGCGGGGTGCCCAGGGCACAGCCCAGCAGGTCGCTGAGCGCGATGTTGAGCAGCAGCAGGTTGATAGGGGAGCGCAGCGCCCGGAACCGCCAGAAGAGCAGCAGCACGAGCAGGTTGCTGCAGAAGCCCAGGCTGCCCACAGCTCCCAGGCACACGACAGCCGCCAGCCGCCCCGCGGGGCTCAGGCACCGGCCCGCCTCGTCCCGGCCACCCCCGCAGCCGCCAGTGCCGTCGGGCATCGGCATCCCCGGGCCGGCAGCGCCCGCCGGTCCCTCCGCCCGGCCCGTCACAGCGCGGGGAAGGAGCGCAGGGTCCGCGCCCGCTGCGCTCCGCCCCGTGCCCGTCACGGGCTGCTCCGCTCCCCCCGCCCGGGCGGCTGAGGCCGGGCCGAACTCATCGCAGGGCTGCGGGCAGAGACCCCCACGGGGCTGGGGCCGGTCTGCGGGAGCTCCCTCTAAACAAGGCGTCACAGCTCCAGGAGAGGCTGCAGAGCTCAGGATATCAGTGAATTCACAGCAGAACCAAAGCGCTGGCTGCGTTCAGGCACTGCGTTGCACAGAACAGAGTGATGTGTGTCTGAGTTGTTTATTATGGGGAGGAGGCAGTTCACAGTATCTCTGCTTATAATAACCTTCGAGTTATTTTTTCTAAAGCAAAAACCTGTACTCTGGGAAAGCTGGCTGCTTCTTACCTTCCTTTTGGGACGCTAAGGGTATGGTGGGTTAAGGATGCGCAGGGTCCAGCACAGTACTATTGTCTTGTCAGCATTTCTGAACGCCAAGAATGTATCTGGGCAGGTAGCACGAGTGGTCAGTCACCTGAAAATGTGCATTATATAAAAAAGAGTGGAAAGTGTCTGATCTCCAAACTTAATTGTGAAAAGGAATCTCTGTTTGTCTGATTTTGTTGTGCTTACATACTAGGGTTATACAGCCGTAGTTATTTCATCAGATAGCCAGGGTCAAAAATAAGTCCTGGTGAAAGTAAGATGTCAATAGGATTTATCTCTGTGCCTGGGGGGCTGGTACTGGGAAGTGGCTGCTCTAGAGGAGATAGATATGGTGATAAAATTCTGCCACCTTGCTTCATGTAGCTTTAAATAATTACTGTTAATTATCTACTTTTTAGAGGTTCATAGGAAGCAAGTTTCTGTCTGCTTTTATAAAAAATGCCTGTCACTTTTCAAGATTTGCATGACTCTACCCAGTGCTGTGGAGAAGGGCACTGCCTGCACAGGTGATAGAGCTGTGCAAGCAGAAAGGAAGAAGATAGGCAGAGTTCATGTGTCCAGCTTGTTAGATGCTCCAGAACACTAGATAATATGCATGGCCTGTGTGGAAACTATAATATAATTACAAATGTTAATATACATAAGATCCAGGGCCAGTGTATTTCTCAAAGGCAGCTTTGGTTAGAGAGAAAAAGAAGCTACAGCCTTTGGTGACAATAAAACCAAAAGGTTGTTTCCTGTGGCTCAGAATCACAGAATCAAAGAATCATTTAGGTTTGAAAAGACCTTTAGGATCATCAAGTCTAACCTTTGACTGATCTCCATCTTGTCAACCAGACCATGGCACTGAGTGCCACGTCCAGCCATTTGTTGAACAATTCCAGGGATGCTGACTCCACCACATCTGTGGGCATCCACTCCTTGGGCCCAGCTATGAGCTAGTTTTTAACACCGCAAAGAGTGCACCTGTCCATGGGCCGACAACTTTTACTGAAAATTTGTCAAATAATAATTTTGATAATATAAAATTGCTTTGACCTAACCATTTCATCTCACCTAGAAAATCACATACTAGTCTTTGCAACAAAGGGACTTGGCATCTCATTTGGGGGAAATGTGCTACGTTGCAACACATCTGTCTACTTGATCATCTAGGAACTTGGCTGAAATTACACGATGAAAACTAAAGCGATTTTATTGTTTCTCTCAATTTTAGCAACGGCCACAAGATGGCACAGAGCCCCTCCTGGTAAGATGTGAATGTGAGCACTGGGAAAAAGAGTTTTCCAGGCTGCCTGAGGCAGAGGTTGGCTGAGTGTAGGCTTGAAAACGGAACCTGGACACACGATGCCCATGATACCTGTGCTTCAAGTCGTGTCTGGGACGTGCCAGTCAACCAGAGGGTATCCTGCACCCTGTCTCACCATGGCATGCCCAGAGCAGCCCTGTGCCAGGGGGGCTCCTGCAATGCCAAGAGGCCAGTGGCAGCTGGGAGAAGGTGGTCTTCAGACCAACATCTTGTTCAAGGGCTCTCTTTTTTGGCACCCCAGCTCACACATAGGGACGGGTGACTTCTTTGCCAGGCTGGAAGCTGCCCGTGTTTGCCCTTGCCAGCTGGCTGACGTGGGCGGTGTGATCAACATCCACATGTGGGAGCCATATGGCCACCCAGTGACCACAGTTCATGGAATGCGGGACATGCATCGACTCAGGAAGCCAAGGGGAGTGCTTAGTGGGGCAGCAGAACAGGCAGTCCCCAAGGCTTTGTGGTGGGTCCGAGGGCGGGATGCCAGCCACCCAAGGAGATGGCATTTCTGTTAGTGGATGCAGGAGTGACAGCACTGCAGAGCCAAATGTGGCATTAACAGCTGGGGTCTGTGCCAGCTGCTTTGCTGCTGTGCTACTCTGTTGACTATTGAGTAGCAGTGTCCTACACAAATATTTTGATAATATCTGGAAAGGGGCAGGAAAGAGATACAGTTAATTCCCACTGGGCTTCACCCCTCTTCAGTCTGTCATGTCCTGTAAATCCCTTGTCCTGATGTAGAAATCCAGCCTGCGCTGTGCAGGCCCCTGGCTGGCATTTGTGGGTTGTTAAACAGACAGTGGAGGTGTTGAACAGGTTTCCCCCACAGAGTGGAAAGCCGTTAGAATGATGCAGTGTGACTGCACGAGGCTGGAGGTGTGCAGCATATAGGGATGGGGAGGCTGGCTGGAGGAAACCCAGAGTAACCCCCTGCACTGCTGTTTTGAGCTATTTAACACATCACACAACAAGTCCTGTAGGGAGGATGTGGTGGCAGTACTTCCTGGGAATCACAGCTGTGCGCAGTCCAGGCTATCCCGTTGCTGGGGGACCTCCCACGACCTTCGGCGCAAGGGGGCGAGTGAGACCTTTGCAACCCCAGTGATTCCCAATAGCCTTGAAGAGCAGCCACAGCTGTCAATGGCAATGAAATCAGCATCGGGGCAAATTATCTTTTCTCTCTTACTAACGATAAGAGAGGTAATAATCCTCCTACTGGAATAATTACAGCCAGTGAAAATAACTCCTATTGCCAGTATTTGAAAAGTTACAATTTACATGAAAAAGAGGCTGATGTGAATAATTATGATTATTTTGTACATGGCTTTTTCTTGTCCTATCTATTGTGATCTGCACAAATCATGGTGTAATAAATGGCAGAGCATTAAATGCTGCAGGAAAAGGACTGTAAAATTATGTAGAAACAAAACTGTTTGGTTTTGACTTAAAATAAATGGGTTATCTGTCACAAAGCCAGCTCCACATCCTACTGCCAGCTCTTTCTTGATGCTTTCAGAAATCAGTATAATTTCCTCAAAAGTTTAGCAGTCCAACTGCTTTCTGAGTGTCTTCCAGGCACTGCATGGCTGGACCCAAGTGGATTTGAAGGCAGCTCCCTGGTTCCTTGGGGTATGTGTTGGGAAGGTTGAGGCGCTCTCCTGCCTTGTCAGTTCTTGCTTGCACATCGCTGGTAGGGGTCAACCAAGCAGGTGCAGGTCCTGGCCACTGACAGTCCTCACCCCCACTGGGCTTGAAGATGTGTTTTTGCTGGCAGATCAGCCTAAGCTCCTCCAAATGCCACTCCTCTAGCTACTTGCAATTGAACATTGGATATATGTGAAGGATCATTTGGTATTATCGTTTTGCTATTGCAGTCCCTAATGATATCACATTTTTAGTTGCCAAAATAAAGTCTACCAGCTAATGATGTTCCTAATGATGTGTGATTAATTCCCATGTGAACAATTGCTACTCTTTGCTATCATCGAGCAGGCTTAGAACAGGCTTTTCTGTTTAGTCCTTCTTGTTCTTGTTTAAAATTTTGAGTTTGTGGGGTTTTTTTGTTTCTTAAACATTCTTTATAAAAGTAATTCTTTATAAATCATCATCTCCTTGTAGGTCTGTTAGACCCAAAGTATCTTAATGGGGTTTCGTGAATTTGAATGTAGTTATGCCTGCAATGAGTTGGTGTCTTTATTTTGGTATAGCTCATTATAGCTATTAGTGATTGTCATTCATTAGGATTTCAGTTAGAGGTGCTGAGTGCCTAAAAGGACCTGTTTTTTAAAGCATCTGGCTGCCTGTCACGGGACACCTTTGGATTGTCCTATCGAATATGTTTTGCTACTCCTCTACAGAGAACTTTGTCTCCAAACTTGCTGATGTGAGCACAGCAGCTTTAGTCTATTTACCCTTTTCTAGCCAGTAATGAATAGTTATCACATTAGGGTGGTTTTAACTAAAACTCAGACAGTAGCCATGGATAGTAATGAAGCTTTTAGGGACTCTATTAATAGCATCCAGGACCCTCAGGTTAACAAAAATGGTTTGCGGTGGTGGACAAATAGCAATAGCTGGAAACATTCACAGGCAGCAAAGATTTCTTTAGATGCCCAGGACAAACTGTGTGGCAAGGTGAAGGGCAGGGGAGGAAGGAATAAGCATCTGCCTGCCCCAGGGGTTCCCAGCTGGCACAGCTTGCACAGAGCTCTCCTGCTGCCCAGGAACNCCAAGCTGAGCCAATTCCCAGAATACTCTCCCATCAAAATGAGACCTCCAATGGGCTGTAAGTGCCTCTGCATCCCTTCTCTTTACCTGCTGCTGGTATGGTGGTTGTTCTCTATATAGCCCTGCATGCTACATGAAATCCAGGTGAAGGATGCATAAGTGCCACAGCACCAAGCAAAGATTTAGGGGTAGGTGAAAAACAATAGGGGTGTCTTGGGGCACTCAGGCAGACCCTGAGAATAATCCTGGACCTGCTGTTTAACTTTGTGTTGTCCAACTGCAAGTATTTAAGATGTCCTCCATCAGCTCTGTATAAATGACACACCAGCCTCAGGTCCCTGCAGTGCTGCAGGTCCTTCCTTCAACGGTACCAGAACAGCCTGTGTTTGAGATGTCACACTCGCTATTCTCAAAAATAACCAGTTCAGATGGTCAAAATAGAAATGTCAATTTCCCCACAGCCTATCTGATTCACACCTGATTCTTCTGAGGTATGGAGGGGACGTCTGCCTTAAGATAGACCTTAATAGCCCAAATAAGCCAGTTTCACCTCTTTGGCTGCATTAGAAATAATTTGAGCCTTAGTTCCTCCAGCCAAATTTAACATTGATGTCAGCAAAACATTTTAACTCCAGGTACCAAAGATGAGCTTCAGTAGGGGCACAGCAGGGACACACAGGTGCTGCTCACAGGCAGGACTGCTTGTGCTGCGTTTTGACTGATGCTGGTGATGCCAGTGTTTTCAGAACTGGGGATTTTAAACCCCAAGTTGTTGCAGGTAGTTGTTTCAGGTAGTTGTTTCAGGAATGAGGAATGACTTTTTATTTGTATCACCTAAAAGTGGCCTGGACAAGGTTTAGGACTTCAGGTTCTTCTGTGCTGGTACAGGTGCCTGCCTCATTCTCAGGGACATGACCTTTCCCTAGAGAGGATCTTGAGGCTGTGAGAGCTCAAATGTCAAAAGGAAATATCACTATCAGGAGGACCTGCCCACACACTTTGCGGTTAATTCAAATTTTGGAGGATGCAAACTCTTGCAACTTAAAAACTGTCTAAACTGGAAATGATGACACAAAGTTAAAAAACTTACCTTCAGCCACCTAGTTCAGACACTATTTTCCCCTGAATATAACCTTCTGGTCACCTGGGTTGCTACAGCACCCAACAAAATGATTGGAAAAATAGTATTAATTCCCAATAGAGCTAATGCAAAATAGGCTGTGAGCAAAATGAAAATCAATCACTATTTAGAGGAAAAACAATGCAGTGATCTGCAATCAGGAAAACAAATCAAGCAGAGATTTCAGGTGATGAAAGATTTTCAATGAAATTAATTAAGTTGAAGGAAAGAGAGGAACCGTGACTGTTTTTATTAAGCACATAAGTAAGTTGAGCAAAGTAACTTCTTCCCTGTTCTCTATTTCTTTCCCTGAGAGGACACAGTTTTGCTTGGATTTACTGGCACAAGGTAGTTCTAGATGAGGATCTAAGTCAGTCTGGCTGCTAAACTGTCACTCTGGATTTAAGCTAGTGTGAGAGGGAGCCTGCATTCGGTGAGGTGCATACATTGGGAAAAGTCAAAGGAAAAAGCGTGCTTGGAATATTTGGCAATGGAAAACACGGACAGATGGATGTGGAGGCTGTGGGGCAGCAGGTCACAGCCATGTGAGATATGAGGGCAGGAGGGCAGGGTGGGTGCTGGAGGTACCTGTCACAGCTTCTTCAGTCCCCCGTACACAGCACCCCTCTCCATCTTCGCTCTGGCTTAATCCTTGCTGCCAGCTCCTTGGTACGGGGGATGGGAAGAAAATCCCCTTGTGTGACTGGTGCCCCTTCAGTGGGGTGCTGAGCCCTGCAGAGCCCTCACCGTTGGAACACACACCAGGGTCACATGGCTAAAGTGGGCAGGGATGTGCTCCCCAGCCTCATAGGATAACATTCTCCTTCCTACCATGATGAAGAGTTATGGGCACATTAATAATGTGTTTTAGCACTCCAGAATTTCAATAAAACCAATAGATAACTCTGTCAGCTTGTAGCAAACTGGGAAATTGCATTAAAAACAGTGGAAGTAAGTCACAGAAAGTTATTTCCTATACCTGAAAGTTTTTAAATCTTGGGGTCTATGAGGCAAAAAACAAATATCACGTCCCACTTTGTCGTATGCCTTCTAGTAATACCAGCAGAAGAGGCTGATTTTTGCCTTGACCTTTTACTTCAGGGAGGAGAGGAGAACTATTAGATGAGAGGTTTTCTCTGTGTGCAGGATACACTGGATTGTGCTCAAGGCCATGTTAAGTGGAGTGACTGACACCTTAGTTGAAATGCCAAAAAGATACTGATTCAGTGAAACAAATAAGGCATATTTGAGGGGTTATTGGAATGAAGCAATTGTCTGAAGTTGCATCAGCAACTTACAGCAGCACACGTGTCCCCAGAGGTTCCTGCTTAGCATGACCCAAGGGTTCACAGTTTGCTCTCTACAGGGTATTGCATTAGAGGGTGAGTTTTGACAGTGCATTTTAGAGAATGCCAGCCTCAGAAACCTCAGGTTTCAGTGCTCATGAGCTGCTACAGTGTTGATATCAGCAGCAGACCGAGACTCTCAGCAAGTAACTGGTCTGCTGGGAGTGCTTTAACCCATCTCAGGGCTGTAGAAGCAACTGGATGAGTGGTAGCTAAGTTGGTCACATCACTGTGTTCCATTGACAGTCCCTGCTAGATAAGAAAGTTAGGAGGTTTCTCTGTTGGTTGCTGAGGACCAACCTCCCACAGGAGGTCTTTCCTTCTCCAAACCCATCAGTATGGTGATAAATAAGTAATTTAAACTAATAAAAGTATTTCAAGCATTAAAATTAGGGAGAGGTAAAGGGCAAGGACCCAACTAAGAGGCTACTGTCACTATCACAACAACAAAACTTGGGCAGGTGTAGAAGTCCCATGACTAGCACCAAGTGAAGCTTTGCCCTAAATAGGAAGAGGAAGGCATTGAAGGCGTGAGAAGGTGCATGGTTGTTTATCTGCAGGCTCGGGGGCCATATCACTGTCATCTGGAAAATGCATTGTGGTCAGATGTTTGCACAGAGGAGCTGTGGGGAAATTTACTGCTTTTCTGAGTCGGAGACTGTGGTGGAAGGCTATCACAGGGAAGAAATATAATGGAGCAAAGAAGACATAGCCCCAGCCACCAAGTGATCTTTGCAGTTAAATGGCATACGGTACAACTTTATGGGGTTCTCGCTTTTCCCTCTTCACACGCCCCTTGATGATCACAACTCACTGTTCTGTGCAGCCTTGTGCTCTCTCTGTGCTGGGAAGGAGAGCAGCACTGCCACTGGATGGTGTCTTTTTTGGCCAAGTTTCCTGCTCAAGTTTTGTTTGAGTTTTTTTCCTAGAAAACAGGGCAGTCTTGGAGTGGGAAGCCCACGGAAGGCCTGGCAGCAGTGTATGCTGGCAGAGCTGTCACATTGTCAGGGTTTGGGGCAAAAGCTGTCTACAGCATGAGACCACGGGGTTGTAAATATATGTGCTCTTTTGAATTCTCTACAGTGATGAGTGGTTGGGTAACACAGGGGGATTAAATGAAAGTGAATATGCCTTAGTGAAAACCAGTGACTCTCTGCAGGTGCATGGTTTTAAACATGTTTTAACTGCAAGATGCTGAAAGCCAAGATGTCCAAGCTCAAAATTAAATTCCAGTGTCAGAGACTGGAGCTCAACTTACCAAACCACATTTTCTTTGCTTCATGTCTGTGCAAGGAGGAAATCTCACAGAGCCTGAACTTATCAGCCAAATTCATGGTTTTTACTCTTCTGGTTTATTCTGACTGTAATATGTCAGCACAGCTCTATAAATATGCTTATATGCCTCCTTGACCTGAAAAGCAAAGCAAACATGAACGACTTAATTTTTTACTCTAAAAGGCAGCCCTGCAAAGGTTAGCAATCAATCCCATCACTGACATATTACATTTTCTATAACTGCACAGATAGATCTATGGTTCAGGGTAGTGTCATTTACTTTAAGTCCTGTTATTCCAATCACACAGTTTAATTATGTTGAAAACTCAGTAGCATGTACAGAAAGGCAAAAACCATTTGCCATCATTAGCTGCCCTCTGCCCCTAGTGCTTTGGAGCTATTGACAGAGCTTACATCTCTGTTAGGAAACAAGTATTCAGCCACTTAATCCTTGATGAGACATTGATCTTCATCAGAACTGGGACAGGTGCTAACAGTGCTGGTGTGGTATAAGGTTCATGCAAGACAGATAAACACTATGCCCAAGACCTCTAGCACAGCCTGGGCACATCCACCTTCTGCTGCCAGCTCTTTGGTTAGCTGGGCACAGCTTATGCCTCACATAAAATTGGAAACCAGTGGTGTGCTTGAACCTGGGTAGGACTTCTTATGTTGGGGTTTGTAGTGACACTGGCAGCAAGTCTGGTGCAGGTCACCTGAGGCATCTGAGTGATCCAGTGACTTCTGTGTGCCAGCCTGTCCCTGGCAAGGAGCTGTCCCTAAGTGCTGGAGCTTCAGGGACCCTCCACTAAATACTCTTTTCCATGTTTCCCCCTTCCCTTGAGTGCAGTCCAAGCCCTGCCAGGCAGCAGTGACTGTGTGCAGGCAGCTCCCGTACCATGGTGTGACACAGATGCTTTATCAGCCATCACCACTATGTTGTTAGCAAGGCTGCCATACTCTGGTTTGATTTTTCGTGCTGTTCTTTGAGTTTTTGCTTATCTGCTGCCTTCCTGTGTGTGGCTCATCTCTCCAGCAAAAACAGGAATAGGTTTTTGGTATGCAATAATGAAAAGGAAATTAAAATGTAACTCCTTGGCACAAGTAATATCTGACAAACCTCCCTCTCGAGTCAGTTTACTCTGCCTTCTGGAAATACTGAAACAAAGAAGGAACAAGCTATTCCTAAATTTCTATTTATCAGAGTTATTATTAAACTATATTCCTAACTTTGCTTTCAATTTCAGGAAATGGAAACATATCAAATGTAACACTGTCTTTTTGGTACAGATTCATTATCACCTTTCCAAATGAGGTGAGAAGGACTTGGATCTTATTTGTCACCTCTCCTTTGCCAAGTTATTTCTAGTTCTTAATTGTTGGGATAATTTTCTTTCTGAAAAATGTGTGTTTATGGAACACTCTTCCTTCCCATACCTCTGTGAATCCTCTGACAGCTTTTCTGCATCTGGCCTCCTGCAGCAAAAGTTCCACAGTTTAATAATGTACTGTGTCTGTGTGGCAGGGTATGGTTATTGTTCCTTAAGGAAGGAATACTCGAGGGTGTGGGGTCCTGAGAGGTGACTGTGACAATGAGACAATGGCCTTATGTCATTAGCTTTTAGCTCTTTTCCTGTGCTGTTTCTATCTGTTCCACTGTGTGTGCCTGTGGATGCAAAGGGTTAGCTCATGCTCGTGAGCAGTGCTGTGCTGGAGCCAGCAGCCACCTGAGTGCCCAAGAAGGCCACCCTTGCACTGGGGACAAGGTGGCAGCAGGGGTAGAGTCAAGCCCTCATTTGCTGGTGCAGAGTGGGGCTGGATGCAGTGGCAAGTGCTGAGTGGATGTAGCTGCTAGAAAATGCCCCCACATGGGGCAATGGAGAAATTTCCTCAGGGGAAAAGCCTCTTAGCTAAACTGCTGGTTCTCATCCTTATGTATGAAAACCAAAATGCAATGCAGTTTAGAAGACAAGTGGAAAAATAAGCATGAAGGATGAAAGGTGATGAATCCAGGGAGTTTTAGGAACACATTTATTTCAGGAAAACAATATACATACATTTCAACCTAGCCTACACTAGTGATGCTTAGGAGACTAGGAACAAAGCATTCTGACAGGAAAAGTCCAAAAATATAGGTAAAAGCCTCCAAAACTCACATGTGCTACATTGCAGGAGTGATGCTCCTCCCGGTCTGAAAGTGCCTCTGTTCAAATGCAGGAATGGAGAGAATAACTACAGGGATATTACAGCTGAGGCTGAGGATAAATTGGTTTCCTCTCCTAGGAGCAGACAAGGTCAGAGCATGTGTTACAATTACCAGAATTACCAGACCTACCTCCACCCTCCTCTGTTGCTTCCTCTTTAGCAAAACTCTTGTTTGGTTGTTGGTTTTTTTTTTGAGTGTCTTGTGGTTGAGGCAAAGAGATAAGAAATCTGCTGGAGCTCTTGAAACATCAAATGTCTCCACTCAAGCACAGGGCACTCAGAAGCAAAATGATTCTTTGAAAGGGAGAGAGAGCAAAAGGCTTTTTTTCAGCTCAAGAAATCAATTATGAGAGTCAATATAATGAGGCTGGATAAGCTGGTGTTCATCCTGAAGAGCACTAAGGATCCATTCCAATATCTGTGCAGGTCATATGTAAAATTCATTCAAAACAGAAACATCTGTAGGATGTATTTATACAGCATTGTATGAGTGGGCTATTGCTGCAGCCCACCTTGAACAAAGCATGCTTGGCTGTACAAATCCTGCCATCCTTATCTTTGTTTTTCTCCTTCTTGAACATGAAAACATAAACTGTATATAAATTAAGCTTTGGAATATTAATGAAGGTGGGGACCCTCCACACCCAAAGGATTGTACTGGAAAGTAACCTTTCAAACTGATAATATAGGAAAAAGGTGTAATAGTTGAAGGGTAGGAAGTTAAAAAAACAAATGAAAAAATATGAACCCCAAACCACATTTAAGAATGGTTTTGCCTTGCTGCCATGGAAAAGGTGGTACTTTCAGACGTCACTCAGACTGGCTTGTGAAGGTTTGCAGCATCCCATGTAGGTGTTGCCCCTGTTGCACACCACAGCCAAAACCAAAACATCTAGTTCCGCTTAGTGTACTGTTATAGCAAAACACAAACACATGTAGTCTGTGTAAGTTTAGCATCCTCCAGCACTGACATTCAGCAGGAGACTAGTGAAAAATGCCAGCTACTCAGTAGGACCTAACATGTGCAGCCTCCTCCTGTCTTCCTTGGGGGAAAGAATTCTTCTGTCCTGCTGTAGGCAGGTGCCACTGGCCTTACTGGCACAGACCTAACTTCTTCCAGTGCTGTTTGGCTGCCACCATCCCAGAGGTCCTCTACTGCCATATCTTTGTCCTGTGGTCACTTCCAGTGGCGGAGCTCATCAGTCCTGACTGTATCTATCTCTGTCCCTGTCCCCACACCCATGGTCTTCTCCCCCAGCCAGCTCACCCTCCTGGCTTACATCTGTCTTTGGGGCTCTTTCCTAGATCACCTCCTCCAAATTAGCTGCTTCTCACCTGCACCTCCTCTTCTCTGCCATGGAACACTCATCCATCCCTTCTCTCTCCTCCATGGGCCAAGTTCTATGTCCTTCTGGAACTAGGATTTCTTTGACCCCACCATCAACTTCAGTTTCTGCAGATCCTGATACCAACATGAGCCTGCATCAGCACCACTGCAGCCACCATTGATGGAGGAGATCATCTTGTCCTCCACTTGCCAAAGGTGACACAAAATTGGGCTCTGTGCCCGAAACAGGGCTGGGAGGGTCTGTACTCTGAAGACACCCTATTCGCCCCATTCTATAAGAGGGGCAGAGCTCCTGGACAGCAGGCACTGCATGTGAGTCCACCCAGGGATAGATCCCACCACACCGACTTCAGCTGGTCCTTGTCTCCATCTGAGAGGGCCACAAAACCACATGGAAGCTACTCAAGGCTTTCTGCCTCACCTAGTGGAGGCTGGGCAGCCTGTCCTGCTGGCAACAGGGCCAGCAAGAGGGGCATGTCCCTTTCACACCTTGGTTTTGGACTGCAGCACACCTCCCATCTCTGTCTCCCAGAGGTGGAAGGATGTCTCCTCAGCCAGCTTGTCTCTCAGTTGTCCTTCAAAGATGTGCTTGTGAGTGATGGATCTGGGATGGACTCTGTTGGCTGCTTGCTCAGTGATGACTTAGGCTATGGACAGGGCTTCTTCCACAGCCTCTTCCTGTGGTGGGTGTCTGACCCCATTTTGGTGAGCCTGTGGGTGGAGTGTCTCCAGCAGTGGGTTCTCAGGAAGGTGTGATCTACCTGCTGGGGCTACAGCTGTGTTTCTGCAGAGCTGACACTATGTGACTCTTGATGCTGTCTCACACTCTGTGAACACAAATACACTTGTCAAAAAGTCTCACCTAAAAAGAAAAGCACTGTGCTTTAACGGTGTCCACTGCATTGTTTCATCGTGCCACACCATCAGACACTGAAGCACACTGTTGCCCAAAGCATCACCCCTCACAAAGCTCCAGGGAGGTATATGTTCCCTTCCTCACTGGTCTGTGGCTTTTGTCCACTTAACATTTCAGAGTTTAACACCTTTTCTACCCCACACACCAAACCCATTGGAAAGGTGGGTGTCCCTGCCTTTCGGCTCCTCCTTGGTGGATACGTCCACTCTGCATGTTCAAGGGGCAGCAGCATGCACACTCAGTGCTGCATTTTCCCCATCCCTGGCATTATAGCCAGGTTTTTGGACAGGAGTACAGACAGATAGGATATTCCAGATGAAATCTTACCCCACTCCTTTAATTTTCCCTGCCTGAAGTGATTTTCTACTGCTGCTCATTTCCTCTCCTTTTACAGCCAGGTCTGCGTGTGACCTGGCACTTGTGGTGTGCTCTTCCCTTCAACACTGCTGATTTCCTCAAATACCACCCCTATCTTCAAGAAAGGCATGAAAGAACATCCAGAGAACTGAAGGACAGTCAGGCCCTATGATTCCTGCAGCTGAGCAGGAACAACTCCATATACCAGTAGAGGCTGGGGCTGACCAGCTGGAAACCACATTGTCAGAGAAGGACCTGGGATCCAGGTGGAAACCAAGCTGCCCATGGGCCAGCAATGTGCCATGGCAGCAAGGACAAACAACAGCAACCGGGGCTGCATGGGGATAAACACTGCCAGATGGTCAAGGACTTCTCTTCCTAGCACTGGGTGCTGGGTCCAGTGCTGGGCCACCGAGTACAAGAAAGACATGGACTTACTGGAGCACATCCAGGGAAGGGCCACGAAGACAACTAAGGGACTGGAGCAGCTCTCATAAGAGAAGAGGCTGAAAGAGCTGCGATTGTTCAGCCTGGAGAAGACAAGGATCTGATCCATGTGTATGAACAACCAATGAGAGTAAAGAAGATGGAACTCTTCTCAGCAGTGACAGAGAAAGGGCAAGAAGGAAAAGGCACAAAGTGAAATACAGAAAAGTCTGATTAAACATAAGAAAAAAAGTTTGCTTTTAGAATGATCAAGCACTGAACTCAGGTTGCCCGGAGAACTTGTGAAGATATCCTTGGAGGTATTGGAAACCAGATTGGACACGGCCCCAGACAACAGGCTTTGAGCAAAAGGTTGGAGAAAAACTCCAAGAGGTTCTTTCCAATGTCGATAACTGTGAACAAAGCCATCATCCTGAATTCTCAGTCAAAAATAACTCACAGCATCAGCCTCTCTGGGAAATGCAGCTGCACCTCTCACAGGCAAACGTCTCCCACAGGCTTTCCCTTGTGGCTCTTTTCACTCAGGTCTTTCCTGGCCTTAAACAACTGCAGTGACTCTCCTGCCCCTCTTTTATGCTGGAACCCAAAGAGTCACTGCAACATTTCATGACAGCATGCTCTCCTGCCCTCTTCTGCCACAGCACCCCAGATGGTATCTGAGGGTCTTATCAGTGTGTGGATCAGAGACATTTTTTGTGGCTCCTGCCTTCCACACTGACTGTTTGTCCTCCATGCCAGGCACACTCAGGACTTTGGATGCCTGTTTGCTTCCTGAGGGCTGTGATCAGCACGCACATCTCTGTGGCTATAGGATGACTGCAAACGGCATAAGCCTTGTGGAGGAGAAGAGCAAGTGGGTCATATCTTTGGGTTCCTCTGTTTGGTCCTCTCCCCTGCACAGCTTTGTTTGATAGCTGTGCTGCAACAAAGTCTAACAGCTGGTCAGGTACTAAGGGTAAGTGTGCAGCAAGGCAGTGCCTCACTGACTATAGTGCACCCTGATTATTGATACCAATTAAATTGCCTATTACTGAGCCCTTTGGGGCTTACAACTCTGTCTGGTCCCTCTACTCCTGTCAATGCAGAATCTGAGAGGTGAAGCTCTTTCCCACCCATGTGAGATACCAATGTCTTGGTTTACTCACCAGCCTGAAGCTCTTGGATGCTTTGGCTGTACCTGTGCTCAAATAGGAACACATGCTGGAGCCCTAACACTGGTCCCATGACGGCCATTCTCCTGCTCCATCCTTGCCTTACACACAAAACCCATCCCAAGGGACCATTTGGATGCAGCAGTCCTTGTCTGGGGAGGGCTGGGGAGGCTTTCTAAAGCCTAGAGAGAGCCTACACTATGTGCCAAGCTGCTCCATGTGCCCACCTCCATGTCCAGAGCTGTGCAAGCATAACTCAACACTCGGTTGGAGGGCCCTGTACCTCCAGCTGCATGGGGTCATCTGATACCAGATATTGCATCTTCCTGGCCTTACTTAGCTTAGATTTCAGCACAGCATTTCAAATCACAGTTGTTGAATGCCACTGCTAGTGGTAGAACACACCCTTTTAAAAAGTGCAGAGTGGCGAGATGTTACAGCTCACTGTAAAGTATTGCCACCATTGATTTGCTCAGCAGATTGGCATCTTCTCTTACACAGGAGGAGGAGGTGCTATGGAAACCCTCAAGTACCAGGGAGATGTTGGTGCTGGGCATCTGCCCTGCACATGCAGATCATGCCTGTCCTCCAGCTCCACTGACTGCCCTGGCTGTGGCTGCACAGACCCCACCTGCCCCGCCTCGGGTGGGACTCAATGCTGACTTCGTCACATTAAATCTACAGGTAACATCACTTTATTTCCTCCTCTCTTGCTCTGTGAACTGCTGATCAGGGTCCTGCTGTGCCTCGGAGGGAGGCAGAGGAGGCTTAGGCTTGTGGTTTCTGCAGGGCAGTGAGGTCCCTCTGATGCAGAGGTCCACGGGATAGGTTGTGATCCCTGAGCCTTTCAGTTTCTGTTCTTCCTCCAAGATATTTTCTAGGTACTTCACCTGGAATATCACAGCAAACTTCCCAACAGTAGCTGGAAGCTAAAAGCTAAGTTTACCCCAACATGGGAAACGAGGGATTCCAAAAGATTTTTTTTTGACTAAGTAAACACTTAGTCATTCCCTTCCAGGGTCTGCCAAAGAAGATCGTGGTTGGGGTGACTACTTTCTGTGGATGACTCTGAAAGAACACAAGCTTCAAAAAAGAGGAGAAGAAAGTGCTGTGCCTTAGATCACTGTGTTTGAGAGCTGCGAACAGCAACAGCAAGGTTGGAGCAGGCAGTTTGCAGATTTCTTTATGCTATTTGGTAACAACGAGGAAAACCCTCTCACTTCAGGGCCATGGCAGGTCCTTCACCTGGGTGTCCTCTGCCATGCTTTCCTCCCAGGCTAAGGCACTGCCCAGGGCCTGCCCAGAAGTGTTGTGGGTAGATTAACACCCCTGGGAAGTCCTGCCCTGTCCATGTCAACGCTCTGTGCTGCATCTTCATTAGTTCTTTGCTGACAGCTACCCATTCAATTTATAGAAGTCTTGGTGACAACCAGGGCTGTTGCCATGGAGGTGGCAGATTTGAAGGCAGTTGATGCAGAAGATGCCATGCTCCTGTGCTGTCCCTTACTCATTTCACCCAGCACATTTACCCTTCACCCCTCTGATGCCTGGGGACTTTCAGCTCCCCTAGAAGGAAGGACAAGGATTTTACACACAAGACTCTCCCTCCAGCTGCTTTCCCACTGGGAAAAACACTGGATGCTTGCCACCACAGTGCTACTGCAGCATCCACTATTCCTTCAGCCTCTGTCTTGTGTCTCTTCCTGTAACCTTTCCGTTCAGGGTCTGGCAAAAGCCTGATACTTTTTGAGCTGCTGAAGGAAGTGAGCCCAACCCTGGTCTTCCTCCCCAGATGGCCCTCAGCTTCCATGGTGGGGGACAGCTGCCGACCAGCTCTATGGTGGGGGAAAGCAGAACACTGCACAGTACTGGTGACTTTGTCCACTGAACCCCAGCCTAATCCTGGTCCTCTAGCAGCAGTAAGATGCTGTTTCATAGTCACATCCATCCTTTTCTTTCAGCTGTAGCTTGCTGCCTAGCCTCTCTGGTGCTTCAGGCATGTCATCTACCTCACCTTAAGCATTTCCAGCAGCCACAGGACATGTTAGCTTGTCAATCTGCATCTATTTAAAGATAATTTTTCATTCAACCATATCCTATCAGTGCTATGTGGCCTGCTTTAGACACTCTGCTCATTTCCTCCACCTTTCTCCCAGCCTCTGGGCTGCCTCCTGGCCTTGAGCACCTGTGGGAACTACATTTGAGCCACATCTCTAGCTTCAAAGGCATCAGCCAGAGCCTTTTGATGCTGCAGAACCCAAAATCTCTGGTTTGCAAATGTTGTGCTTCAGCACAGAGGTGTTGCTGGCATTGCAGACCAGGGCAGTGAGAAGAAACCTGGGCATCTGCTGTGCCAGCAGCGTTCTGCCTCGTGCAGATAGTGAGTATAATGATGTGGCAGTTTCCTGCTGCTACTTAGTGTAGTGTCCCCTTCCTTCCAGGGTGCAGGCAGCAAGCAGGAAGCCTCTGTTGGGAAACCCAGACATGAGCACACAAAAACTAGAAGAGAGCTTTACACAGGAGTCACTTTAGTGTCTGCTGGTGCTCTAGACACTTTCATATCCCCCCAGCAATTGAGTTGTATGTTTTTTAGTTACTTCAGAACTGAATTCTGATTTGCAGGCAGTGCCCTAACCAAATGGTCACAAGGTTTGCATTGTTAGTAAAGGCAAGTGACAACCTGGCAGACGTGATGTCCCTTCCCACCAGGTCCCTCATCACCTCATTCTGATTAGCGTGATAAAAAACTTATTTTATATTAAAAGTTTTTGTGTTTGGTTTTTGTTTTTTTTTTTTTTTCCAAAATGCATTAAGGTGCAAGCAGAAATCAAGTGACGTATACTCAGAATCACCAGTTCAAAGAATTGTTCCATGTACATGTCAGATAGAGCCACTTTGTACAGGATGGAGTCTGATGAACGTTGATTTTTATCAGCCCATAAACTCATAATCTGCACACAATGAATACTCTTGTGAAACATCTTGCATCTAGTGTGACAGAGGCTCAATACTTACTACTTACATCTCACGGATTCCCGAGGGTAGTAGGATGCCTGACTGGATCTCCATCGAATGTAGTCCTTAATGGCAAGTTCCTTGTTCTGCACTGATGTTTTCTCTTTCAGATGTGGTTTTATGCTTTGCATCTGCAGACTTGTACTCTCTCCTGGAACGAATGGGCTTAAAATCAGGTTAATCCTTCCACCCCCCCATTCCCCTCTTGACATGGTGGAGAGCAGCATACATCACTCTCTCCCTTACGATTTCAGGCCTTCCCTTGGAATACAAGAACTCAGATTTAGCTGTTTTGTGAAGTTTGGAGAAGGAGCTCCAGGTTCACAAGGCAGCCCAAAGGCTCAGACACCTGCCCAGTTTGAGGCAAAGCATAAAGTTGTCTACCAAGTGACATCTGCTATGCACTTGCAGCCCTCCATCTGTCTCCCAAGTCAGCAGAACTGATAGAAGAGCTTTTGGTCATGGGTTGTGCTTGGCTTTACCTTGGTCACTGCAATCCCTACCTGTCTCAACATAAAGCTAAGGGTAATTTTACCTCATCTGCACAGCCTGGCTTAAGGAATTAGTGTTTATATTGTCACTATCTATGGGGGCTCTTCTAAGTGCTATTTTGCCTCATCCCACACACACTTGAAGATATCCCTGTCCATCTATTACATGCCAGCTGCCACGTCCTATTGGAAGTCTACCTTGAGATACTTATAAACTGAGTGAACATAAAGCTTACAAAGGATGCCAATGGATGACACAGACTGACTGAGAAGAACATCTTTGTAAACTTAAATTCACATTCATAACAAACAAAATACTTATTTACATGTGCTTTTTCTTTTTTTAATAGGAGCCATGACCTGTTAAGAGGTCTTAGCATATGTCTTTTCCCATTTCAGGTCTCAGAACATCATGCAAAATCTAGGACTCAGGACAATGAATGTGTCCAACAACTGCAGCACCTCAAACCTAGAACTGTATCACCATGTTTGCCTCATTGAACTTGCTCTGTGTAACCTCATTTTCTTTTTTGGAGCACTATTTAATGCCTTTGCCCTCTGGGTGCTCTTCTGCAAGATAAAGAAGTGGACAGAAACCAAGGTGTATGTAATCAACTTAGTCTTTGCAGATTTCTTTGTCATCTGCACCTTGCCTTCCATGGCTTATTTGCTCTGGAATAAGTCCACTCAAGGTGAACTTTGCCAGTTTATAGAGGTGATGTACTTTATCAACATGGTAGTAAGCATCTACATAATTTCATTTATCTCCATTGATCGATACATTGCGTGTCAGGTGTCCCTCTGTGTAATTCTGGGGTCTCCTGTGGGTTATCCCTGCTTCCCTAATTTAAACCCCTTGTAATAAATCATTCACCTGCTGCAAACTCTATTCATTTTTCCATCACCTTTATTGAACCTGCCCCCTCGAACGCTAAAAGGTGGATTAAACCACCACACCCACCAAACCCAACCTGTCCACACCATCTGTAACATCAAGAGAAAATACAGCTTCACCGCTATTGGGATAATTATTGCCCTTTTTCTTGAGTGAGATCTTTGTCAGATCTAGCATTACTAAGTCAACTGCAATTTATGCTCTATGCTTCTATTAAACAAATAGGTCACAAAGATGTGTAAAAGTGTATATGTAATCACCAGTTGTTAAAGAGTCTCTGTGCCACTCTCTAGCACCTACTTATTATTCTTAAAGGAAGACAGGTCACCCACGTATGTCTCCCTGATTTAGTTAATTTTGCAGTTGAAGTCAATTGATTCTTATTACCAACATGTACAAAAGAATATGTTGAGTTTTACCTCATTGTGCACTTCACATTGATTGCATTATTAAAATAATCCAGTTTATTTTGTATCACATTCCTTTGACGGTGGGGGGAAAGGGGGCAGAGGGGTGGTGGGAGGTGGTGGGTTCAGGTGGTACCAGTATATTACTAAGTGCATGGCCCTACAAAACAGAGTCCTGACTCCCCTTTCAACTCAACATGTCAGACAGGTGGGAAGGAACACTTTTACAGGTAAAGCAAGGCTCATCCAGTGCCATAAAAGCACAGGGTCGAGATTTCAGAGCTGAGTGCTTGTGCTGGCTCCCCTCTGGCTGCACTGCTAAGCCCTGGCACAGAGACACCTCCTTAGGCAGCTATCCCTGAGGGCCTGCTGCTCCCACTCATTGAGAAGCCTGGGCATTTGCCACATTTGCACTACTATCCACTGGTTTTATGTTGTGGCACCAGGACGGCACCCAGGTTCACCCTCCCAGCCACAGCTCAGGGTCAGACTATCACTCTCCAGCTGAACCCAGCCTGGTCTGGGCTTCCACAGCCTGCCCACATTGACACCCCTGACATTTCCATTGGGGAAATGCGTTTTTCCATGAGTCAGAAGCCTGGAAAATCAGAGGAGATAGGGAGTGGATTAACTCCCTACATGTTAGTCAAGTGCTTCCTAGAACAGGGCTTTTTATCTTCCTAAATACAGAAAAATGTCCAAAAGGGCACTGAGCTCTATCCCAGCAATGCTCAGAGCGTTCCAGGAGACAATGTGAAGGAGTCTTTTTTACCACTTATGCATCTTCCCCTGTGACCTACGCCTGCCTCCAGTGAGCCCATGGCTGATGCTAAATCTGCTATTGTCACCTTCCAGACTATGAGCTCCAGAGACATGAATTAGTGGGACAAATCCTGTGGTAGTCAGAGTCTGTCAGCTGGCTCACACACATGGGACTGCAACTGCTGTAGCCAGCAGGCAGTGAAATCTATCCAAATATCTACAAAATATCACTGGGGCACGCTCTTAAGCATGTTCCTAAAGCCTCTCAGTGATGCTGATGAGCAGTGTTACACACCTGGTTTCTACACATTGTCACCTTACTTGTAAAGACAGCAAAGAACAACACCCTAAGTCCCTGCACCCTGGGTGCCTGCTCCCTGGGCTCACTGTCACGGGGTGCACAGGCACCGATGTGTCACCTCAGGAAGATCATTGTCCACACAGTGCTGCCTGCCTCGAGCACGCTCTGCAACCACACCAGAGGCTGCTGGGCTCCCAGGGGAACTTGCTGCTGCCAGAAGGGCAATTTGCAAGCATTATGGGTTTTACTTCAGAAATTGTTTTCTCATGACTAAGAATACTGAATTTTAATTGCCAGTTTGTGTGAGGAGAGGAGAGGGAGAGCACTTCGGGTGGAAAAACTGACAGTGAAGTATTGAACTCCTGCGAGTGGAACAACAGAGGGCGTCAGAGACTCAGCCAGCCTGAAAAGTAGTTGATAAATGAAGCTCTTTCAGTGCACACGAGTTCATTGCTGGGTTGCAGCGCTGCTGAGCTGTGACAGAGGGCTCCAAGACAGCTGTGCCCTGGACCGACACCTGTGACACTCAAGGATTGCCTTCCCTGTGTCTACCCCGCAAGCTTTCCGAGGACTAAACCCACCTGACGGCCTCAAAAGAAGCAGGTAATGGCTTTTAATTCTCCCCACACTGGTGTGTGGCAGTGTGCTCGGCTCAGTGCTTCAGGGTGTACCGAACACAGGTGACCTCCTGCTTTCACAGCTGTTATGCCTCACTGTTTTGTGTCATTTGGGGAGTCTCCCCCCCCATCTGGGGGGTCCCTTGCTGCAGTTTCACAGCAGGGCTTCTTACCATGCCTCTTCCATGAGCGTGGGGACGTCTGGCTCCAGGCACACTGTGGCACATGACGCTGGGACATGTCACCAGCTCTGTGCTTACACGGGGGATTCAATGGGGCTGGGATGTCCGGCGCCGTGGGCTCAGCTGCTCCTCAGGGCAGTGGTATAGATGCATAGATTGCTTTTTCACTGCAAGGTAATCACAACAGGCTGAAAGATAACCACTGTAACAGGCTGCTGAGTAAACACACTGCAGCCAAGAACCTGTGAGGCTGAAAGCCTAAGAGCACTAGGACAACGGCTGTATGTTAGTTGCTCCGTAAATTCCACTCCGTGGTTCAGTAATGCCATACCAGTTCTGGTGCTGGGCAGGTGCTGTGCTTCCCTCTGTGATTGCCAGGTCTGTCTCCCAATCTTGGAAGCTGAAAACAGTTGCTTCATTCAATCAGACACTTTCACTCAAGTTTTCATGTTAACATTTAGAAGCTCCTGTCTTATAAGGCAATGTATTTGTAAGAGATTGTAGGAATTTGGGCATTTTCCATGCCTGCCTCATTGTAAACACTTCCTTTATGAGCTGCAACAAAGTCTGATTCATCCTCCTTGCTGGTAGCGGATGCCCTGAAATATTTAAAGGAATACCAGAAGGTCGTCTAACCTTGCAATTCGTGTTTTCTGCTCTTGCAGAATTTTGGCTTTCTAACTTTGAAGGCTGAGATCAGATACATGTAATCACTTTCCTTTCTTTCTTTGGAGACCTGTTATCTGCTAGGGCTGGTTGTACTTAAAACTGAAATGTTCCTCCCCAGCACCCTGCAGGGAGAGGAGTGGATTTGTGCCTGGGGACAGCGTGCCCACAGCAGGCACCCACCCACAAGCCTGCAGCAGGGCTCCTACTGTACCCGGGAGTAAAGCCACTTGATCTACCCCACAGCTGGAAGGTTTCAAGTCCTGAGGAGCTTCTCAGGCCTGGCAAGATCCAGAGCAAAGCCATAGGGTGGCTTCAGCATCAAAGCAAGGGCCATGGAGGGCAAATGGGGGATGCTGCCCAGCTCTGCTGTGGGCTGCCCTAAAGACAGTGGCTCTCTGATAACCACAGCAGCAGCAAAGGTAAGGAACAACAAAAATTATTATTGTGTTTTACAGATTCTTTGCTATTACCCAGGACAGGAGGGAGGGCGAGGCACCTTAACTCCACAATAGCTGCAGTAGAGGGTTGTCTCTGCATGTTTGTTAGCTGGCAGTGAGTGACACTGTCACTTTGATGGCTGAGGGACTGATAGCGCTGACGAGCCACTGAACACGTCCAGAGGCTGCCTACACATGCAGAGCCATGAGGGGATCACTGAAGCAGGACCAGCCCAGAGGACTTGTTGCCGAGTTCGGTCTCATGGCTGCCTTCTTTCCTTGCAGACACGGCTCAACATGAACAACTATACTGAAAATCATAATGGACTGCAGGATGGCATTGTGCTGTTTCAACTGATTGTCTACATCCCAGCAATCATTCTGGGGGTTCCACTGAACATGATTGCCCTCTGGGTCTTCTGCTGCAGACTCAAGATGTGGACTGAGACCAAGGTGTACATGATCAACCTCATCATCGCAGACAGCTCCCTGCTCTTTACTCTGCCTTTCCTGCTCTATTTGTCCAAGTACACCCATCCCGCAGATCGGCTGTGTTTTGCCATACGTAACATCTATTTTACAAACATGCCTATGAGCATCTTCATTATCACCCTGATTGCGATTGATCGATACATTGCAATCAAATTCCCCCTGAAAGCAAAGATTCTTCGATCCCCACTGAAGTCAGCTTCTATCTGTGGCTTTCTTTGGATAATGCTGATTGTTTATTCCAACTTCCGTGCAAAACTTCACCAGAAGAGTGAAAAATCCTGCTTTCGGAAGCAATCTGCTGAACCTAGTTTTTCACCATTATTCCCTGATGGCTTTGTGTATTTTATCCTCTTAGGGATTGTGACTTTTTGCTCAGTACAAGTAATCAGATGTCTCAAAAAGAAGATGGCCACAAGCTCTCATGAGACAAAACTAATCCAGAAAGCCATGCACATTGTTTCTGTGAACTTGTGTGTGTTCATTGTATGTTTCTCACCTTTCTATATTGCACTGTTCTTGCATTTTGCAGTGAATGTTGCTGGAGCTTCTTCTCTGCTCCTGGGAGTTAGAACCTATCTTAAGATCTCTGCAACCTTAGCAAACTGTAACTGCTGTTTGGATGCATTTTGCTATTATTATGCAGCCAAGGAATTTCCAGAATTTTCTTCTATGTTCCCTATCTGTATACCTATGAGGTCCAAGGTGAAACAAAGCCAAGAGTCACAGCCATCCACAGAACAAATCACGGCATAAACAAGGTGTAGTGCACCATAGATGTAAGTGCCATGGTGCTGCTAAAGTTTTGAGGCAGAGGGAATGAAACCACCTATAATACTTGCAATCATTGTATGTATAGGCATACCTGCAAAAAAGAGCAAGCTCTCCAAAGGGTCTGATATGAACTTGAATTCTGTCCTGCTGTCCTCAGTGACTTGGCTTCAGCTCTGACTATTTTCTTGTATCATATCGCAGCTTCAGGAACATCCTGGTGATAGCTGTATCTTGATCGTCTTCATGGTCCTTCACTTTCAGTGTCTTCTGACTTGTAAACCTCTATAATATTTCCTTCATGGAAATGCAAACCCATATTCTGCTCATTTAAACATAGAGACAATTAACTTTCCTAGTGACGACCAACTAATAGTTCCCCTACAAGCCTGTTACCTTCCAGTGTCCGCAGACCACAGTCTGAAACCACGGTCTAGACGTTGGCCATACAGCACGGCAAATGACTATTCCCACCACAGAAAGTATGTGGGTCTACCTGCTTTGTATCAATATTTTGGCAGACAGCCCCACATGATGGAAGCTGCTGTGGGCAACTGTGACATAAAAATGGACGAAACTGCTCAAGTCATTCCGTTGATTATTCATGTCCCAATTTTCTTATTTGTGTATTATTTAATGCTCTGGCATCAGTGGTATTTCACCGCAAGCAGAGCAAAAGGGCTGTATGTATATGACTGATTTAATTACTGCACACTATTTAGCCCTCTCTTTGCCTTTTAAAGTCTCTTTTCAAAGACAGGAAAAGTACAAGAGACAATTAGTGACTGGTCTTAAAAATCATCTTTGCTTAAAGAGATTTGTGAGTGTTGTCACCCTTGTAACCATCAACAAATATGCTGCAATTAACTATAGTCAGAGAACGAGAGGCTTAGGGATCCCTGTTAGCCCATCCTCCTTTACAGAATGCCATCAATCTTGCCATCAATCACTATTACTATCACTATCACTATTACTATCAATTACTATCCAAGTAAGTAGTGTTCAGGAAGGAAAAAGACTTCTACTTCAGAAAGAGCACACAGAGTGCCTTCCAAAACATTACCTTTTTTTGCAAACCTAGTCATGCTTATGTTTTCTTATGGTGAACATGGGACACCTTGTCCAATTTCCAACGGGTTCCAAATAGGTCGTCCGCTCTGAAATATAGAACAGCAATGCTTTTACAAGTATGGCCTCATGCATAGATCTCACAGTACAGCAAATACTGACTGCTGTTGAGATGCTGTTTGCTCCTGTTTTGTAACCAAAAAATGTCAGAGCATGTTCTTCTTACTAAGCTTTTAGCCTTTAATTCAAGGAAGGATTACAGACAAGACAGTTGATTAAACTAAACAGCTTCTGTGGCTTCACCCCAACCAGCAGCTAGGCACCACACAGCCACTCACTTAGTTGGTGCCAAAACCAGTACAAGAGCTGTACTAAAGATTTCAAAGCTGGCATTCTTATACATAGCAAAACTTACTGCCTCTAGAGCCATATGAAGTCAATGTTTTTGTCTTGGAAGAAACAAACTGAAGTCTCCCACTGTTCATGTCCTAAATTTAAAAAAACTTAAGCGCTTCTTTTTCTTATTGTGAAGGGCTAATTAGTTGACTTCACAATCCTATCATCATTAAGGAATATGTTTTGTTGCTTGCACTGAACACTATGAAAACAAAACCAAAGCATACTTTTGCAAGTGAAAATAAGGCTATCTCAGAGAAATAGAACTATAAATAAATATTCATTTACTACCATTATACATCAGAGTGCCCTGTTATTGCATCTACTAAACATCTACTGGAGATTGTGAGAGAAGACTTAGCCACTATGACACAAGATCTACCTTACAACAGCGTATTTAGTAGTGCAACCCCAAAATGAGCAAGGTACTTTTGATTACTTAAAGATATGTTCTACCATGGACAAAAATTATTATCTGGTTTATGTGTAAAGTTTATGATGGGTTTCTGAACATCCTCCTCAGTTTGGTCAAAATCTCAGCTCCCGAGTGCTCCCAGTAGGAACAGACGAGTTATCAGCACCTGGACCACCACAAACTACCAGCCACCATACAGCACTGGAATAGCAATTCATGATAATGGTGACATGGTTATCCCAAAGTCTTTTCCATGTCCTACCATAAGAGTCTGGCAAATGATGGTGGGGAGCAGCAGCCACAGTCCATCAGCAGCCCCAAGCAGCAGGGGTGAACCGCTACATTTTGCAAAAATTTCAGCAAGATATAACTTTCCTTTCCCTTAAAAGAAAAAGATGTTAACAATGGCTTCAACTTTAAATGAGCAAATTGATGCTGCAGTCAAAATTTAGGCTTGAGAGAAAAAAAAAGAAAAACACAAGGAAAACTGACAAAGAGTCTTGCTTTTACGTGAGTGAGTAGTCATCAGATACAACATTTTTTGGCTCTCCTATGCAGGGAAGGCAAAGACTGGCATAAGACAGTATTTTACTATTTGGTGGCATTTGAGCAGGTGTGAAACCTGAGTTCTCACCAGAGCTTGAAACTCCAAGGAGTTGAAGGACACATACTGAGGAGTTGTGTGTTGAGTGCTGCTTTCAGGTTTTAGAGGTATGTCTGATTTTGTTTTCTAGGTGCAGCACACTGTTCCAATTGCCAGCATTGCCTGCAGTGTCCAGGGGGCTCTGCAAGCACTGAGGCAGTGGGAGGCAGCCAGGAAGCACAGGCTTTGCCATGGCCTCCTCAGTGTGTGTGCACAGAGACACACAGCCAGTCCCTCCAGTGTCGGTGCTGCAGGAATGCAGAATAGGCTGTAGCACAGAGAGCTCCACCAGCACATTATCTGCTGTGGCTCAGCTCCATGAAGTGCACAGGAAGGGGAAAGGGGAAACAGTCTCAAGAACCAGGGCTGGTTATTGTGTAAAGTTAGGCACGTAGCTGTCCATGCTAAAAATAAGATTGACATGTTCTGTTTGACCTCGTAGTTCTGTTTAGGTCAAGATCTGCTGTTGCAATATCACATCTTGCTGTGAGAAAGCCAAGGGAAAAACCACATGGGGCAGAGACACTGCAGAACTTGAATGCTGCAGGGTAGCCCAGCGTCCCTTCCCCCCATCCCATGTGTGGAAATGGTACTAGCACCTCTCTCACTTTGCCAGAAGGTCTGTCCAACTGCAGCTGCAGCCAGTAAAGCACAGTCTTTCGGAAGCAGGGGAGATGGAGTTCTTCCCTGACAGGGAAAGGAGGCAGGAGTCCATCAAACCTGTCTGTCAGCAGCCTGTACCAGGAGCACAGGAAACTCCATCAGGTTTTTTTGTCAGGGCTTTCTTTGGCTGGTAAGCAATCTCCAACAGGACACCAGGCAGAGCTTAGAAGGGAAAGAAAAGCAATTGTGTAGAACAGAAATCAATCCTATAGATCAGAAAGTGCAAACATCAAACAGGTCTTAGCAAATTCTTCCCTTAGATCTGAAAAGCTACCTAGAAATTAAAAGAAAAGAAATGAGATCACCCAGGACTGCTGCTGCTGATAGAAGCAACAAGATTGTCCAGATGTGTCCTGAAAACTACTTGATTACTTTGTCACAACTTTCAGTAAGGATGAGGAACTCCAGAAGACCAACATTTTAAAGGAATTGGCACATGAAATCTCACACCAGCAACAGGGCTTTTAAATAATTCACCCAAAATAAAAATGAGACAGAGACCACCAAAAACAGTCCCTTTCCTAGGACTTGGGAAGAAAGGGAAGGCTTTGGTCAGTAACAGCTCTACTATGCTCAGATCTGAAAAAAGTGCAGTTTCACAACTTATCTGAATTATTAAATTATGGAAACAAACAGAAAAGTTAAGTGGTTCTTTGCCTGATATGAATATTTCGCCACACTGGCTACTTTTATTAAGAAAATAACTTTTCCAGCAGCAGTGTGGTAGATGCCAGCGTTAGTAAAAGGCCTTTTGGAGCACAGTGTGAGCAGCAGGTGCTCTCTGTTCAAGCATCAGCACTCGGGGGTGCTATAGGCCCCCGGACTACTCCCAGAGAGCTGTCAGCAAGGGAGTGAGAACACAGCATCTGCACTTGCACCACATGGTGACAGCACTTGCAGAACTGAGGCGGGCCGAGAACTGCAGAGACAGGGGAAAATACCAAGTGATCATTGTCCACGGCAGAGATGATAAAACCTGAATGGAAGAAGGGGGCCATGAGGAGCTGCAGCTGAAAGGGTGGCTGATGGGGAGATGAGGTGGAGAGAAGAGAAACATGGGGATCTTGATGGAGTGGCGTCCAGGAATCAGAGACTCAAGAGCCTCAATAGGAGACATTTAAGTTCTCCATAGTTAACAGTTTATCCCAGCTTTGTTTAATGGTAGCTAGTGTTGAGTTTACTTTGACATATCCCAGTGAAATCTGCTGATCACAGCCAGCTGCTTTATGTCTGGTGACACGGCTTGTCCTTCTCTTGAAACCTCAACAAGCTGAAAGGACATCCTCGTCTGGCAACTACAGCACCAAGGTGTGGATGGGAAGATCACATTGGAGAGGTGCTATATAAGCTGAGCTCCTCCAGGCTTGATTTTGACTGCTTGTGGTTTATACCACTGGTGATTTCCTTGACAGAGACACAAGAGCGTGTAAACAACACTTGAAGATGATGCAAAGTTTTCTGTACAGTGATGAAACTATCACAAACCCAGAAGCTGCAAGACTTTGAGAACGAAAGTATTAACAAGGACCATGCCGTGAAAATTATGTTGGTTGGAGATCAATGAGCTGGGCATACTTACATGTCAGTAACTACTTATAAATATCCACCAAGAAGCAGCCACAAGAAAGCCAATAGCAGTCCTTGGAACTTAGAATTATTTAAGGTAAACCCTATACTGACTGTACACTGGCAAGGAATTATTCTCAAATAATTGTGATGCGCAGACACACAATGCAGAAGTACTCCTGAAGCTGCTCTAAGATGACCTGGAAAGTGGGAAGGGGAAATATATTTGTCTAAGGAAGCAATTCAAGGTACTAATATCAGTACTTTTAAGCTTATTATCAACTCCTCTGACCTATTCTGGTAAGTGGGCTTCAATAGGCAGCCAAGGAGCAGCCACTGGTCAGCAAGTGCCAGCAGGTGCCTGCAGCTGCAGGGCAGCCACAAAGTCAGCAGGTCAAAGGATCACAATGTCACATTTTCTCAGAATTGCTGGCTGATGAGCTATAGAAAACAAGACAATTATTCTGATTCAGAATGAAACTCCTTTATAAAAATCACAAAACTGCCTGGAAACCACAGTCCTCGTTTCTCCAACAGCTTTGGGACTGGGAGCCTGTCAGGACTGCTCAGCAGTGAGACAGCTCCAGTGCAAGCAGAAGCGGCAGTCTGGAAGGTAGAAAAGAGAACTCGGGACCTTCCAGGGCAATGGGTCCCTTCTAAGTGATGTGCACAGTCTGTTGGGCAAGGAAGGTCAGTGGGCTTTGCCCAGCAAAACACCAGTCAATGGAAAGCAAAGCAAAAGGAAAAGACCTCAAGCCATTCCATTGCTGGAGGAAATGCTGCAGGGATGCACAGCAGACAAGTATTTCACCTCACTGCGGGGGTACTGCAGGCTCCTCAGAAAACAGGAGGTGTACAAGCCACGCCAGTGGTGACAGAGGAAGCACAGCCCTGGGGAAATGTGTTCAGGAGGGGCGGGGGTGCTTCGTCGGGGGTGCTGTCACAGCCACCAGAGATTGGTTATCAAAGGACACCTGGCTGGCCATGTGCAAGAAGCACTGCTCACCGTGTCTGCACAGCGCACCACAGCTGGTCTGGACGAACACTGACCCCATCCAAGGAGACCAAGCAAGCAGGTAATTTCTCTTGGCTGTTTACTGATGTGCTTATTCGACTTCTGCAAGACATTGCCTTTCCTCAGCCATGGTGAGACACCAAAATGGTAGTGGAGATACAGAGAGGGCTGGAGCAGGTGTATTTTCAAAGGTTCGTTTTGGCTACATTCAACATGATTTGGATGCTTACAGGCTGTCCCAGCCTTTGCTAGGTCTCCTTAGCAAAGGGAGACTTTGTCTTTTATATGATCTACCTTTATATCTTATGGTCTCATGACTCATTTCTCATGTCCAAAGGACAGAGCTGCTGCAGGTATCTGCTGCACCACGTTCTCTCACCTCCGAAGAGGTGTCCTGGTATGCAATTTTCAGAACTAACCAAGGGCTGTAGATGCATGTAGATGCAGCAGCACTGCCCTATGGTTTGCTTGCTGGAGATGATTTTGAGCCCCACGAGCCTGCAGCCATGGAGCCATGTTCCCCTTGCAGGTAAAATCCAAAGACATGCTAGACGTCCTGAGTCTTTTCTGTCCATGGAGAGTTGCACTTGAAATGCGTTCCTGCATTAACTCCTCCAAAGAAGGAGGGAAAACTGCAATATTGCACTTAGATCCAAGGTGACAAAATCCCCCCCAAGACCAAACACAGCTCATCTCTTTCACATGGCTGTAGATCACACGTCTTACAATGGCAAGAAAAGTGGGCTTTTTTGCTTTGGAATTGTGGCAGATTGTTGTAATTCTTCTGAGATGAAGACCCAACTTTGATGATACTTGAAAGGCAGCAAGCAGACTCTAATACTCTGATTCTTGCTGCAGACCACTAAACTCTACCTCTGAGTAAAGGATTCAATGGCAGCTAAAATTCATGAGGGATATACTAATAATTGCTCTTATTATTAAGGAGAAGTGAAGCAGAGACAGGTCAGGACTGAAGGAGAGGACAGTTGTCCTTTTGCCACACATCTCTGGAATATTTTGAGCTGTGAGGGTGCTGACTGTCTTCAACTTAGCACTGCTACAAGGGGAGGGATGACAGCTGGGTTTAGGCGTCCCCTTTTCATTATCAGTTGTTTGTTATCAGCTCACGTAATTCCTAGCAGCAGGTTAGTTGCTGCTGCCTGATCCAAGTCTGATCCAAAATAGAGGCCCTGTCTCCTTCCAGGAGCAGACTTCTTGGACAGGATCCAGGAAGAACCTATCCTTTTCTCTCCTTCTCAACTCATCTGGCTTGTGTTCCTGTCCGTCTTCTTCCCAGCAGATACCCTACAGCCAACTTTGCACAGTCATCTCCTCAGCTAGGTTTTCATGGTTAGTAAAGCCCTGAACTCTCTGAATTAGAATTAATCATCAATTCCGTCCAGAGCCTCACTTCTAAAAGGTTTCATCTGCTTTTACAGGAACTGTGCCTTTTAATATCCGTAAAATGAACCACAGCAACTGCAATATCACAGTCTATGAAAATTTTTCACTTGTCCAGCTCTGTGTTTACATCCCAGTTTTGGTTTTTGGCATTTTGCTGAATGTGTTGGCGCTGTGGGTGTTCTGCTGCAAACTTGGCAAATGGACAGAAACCAGAGTATACATGGTCAACTTGGCTGTGGCTGACTGCTTGCTGCTCTTCACCTTGCCTTTTAAAACTTTATCCCAGTTCCAGCAGCTGAAGGTAGATGGATGGTGCCTGGCTCTGGAAGGTGGCTATTTCATAAACCGCTTTATGAGTATTGGTATCATCACCATTGTAGCAGTTGATAGGTACCTTGCAATCAAGTACCCTTTGAAAGCCAAAACACTGAGGTCACCACTAAAGGCAGCTTTTGCCTCAGGAATTCTTTGGATAGTCATCATCTGCGAGATGACCCTCATTAAAAAGTTAGAGGATAGAAGACAAGATTACTTTTGCTTTGAAAAATCTTCTGAGAAGCCCTCGGTGGTCATACTGTGTGTCATTATTGTAGGGTTTTTCATACCATTGGTCATCGTGAGTTATTGCTCCATACAAGTCATTGCAGAACTCACAAGAAAGAAGAATGAAAACTGTCACAAGGAAAAGTTAATTAGGAAGGCTGTCTACATTGTGTCTGCAAACATGGCTGTGTTCATCATATGTTTTTTACCTCTTCATCTTGGGCATCTCCTTCGCTTTATAATGGACTCCATCAGAGCCAGCTGCTCTGCAATACAGAGTGTTAACAACTTTGTTCACTTCACCTCAGTCCTTGCAAACACAAACTGCTGCCTGGATGCTATTTGTTACTACTTTGTCAACAAGGAATTCAAGGAAGCATCTTCCAAGCTAGCAAAATCCAAATCTGAAGCCAGTGAAGAAGCTGAGATTCAGCTCCAGAATCACAGAATCACAGAATTAACTAGGTTGGAAAAGACCTAACACAACCTTGTCAACTAGACCAGGGCACTAAATGCCGCATCCCGTCTCTTCTTAAATACCTCCAGGAACAGTGACTCCATCACCGCCCTGGGCAGCCAATTCCAATGGCCAATCACTCTCTCTGTAAAGAACTTCTTCCTAACGTTCAACCTAAACCTCCGCTGATCCAGCTTAAGACTGTGTGTTCTTGTCCTGCTGCTGGTGCCTGGGAGAAGAGACCAACTCCCACCTGGCTACAACCTCCTTTCAGGGAGTTTTAAAGAGTGATAAGGTCTCTCCTGAGCCTTCTCTTCTCCAGGCTAAACAGCCCCAGCTCCTTCAGCTGCTCCCCGTCGGACTTGTGCTCCCACATATAACATGAGTGCAAAACACATGCAGCACATTTTACACGTGCTGTGTTCAAGTTCACGTAGGACTTAATAGCAGGCTTTTGCACTTGCTTTTTGCGAGAGTGGGACATTCGGCTAATGGGAAACATTTTAGATACATGAAAATTAGCTCTGATTCAGACAACCACAGTAGTCTAGACACTGATGTAATGATCTAGCTTGCCACTGATAATTCTCTGCCTTATGGAAATTTGAGCAAAATAATAGCTTTCCTCTGCAAACAATCCCCTGTCTTTCATTTTTCCTAGGAAGCCCAAAACAAATGCAGGCAGTTGTAAAGGATTGGGTTTTGTCCCTCATCCCCACCTTGGATCAGTTTTTATGTAGCTGTGACAAAAACAGAGGCTATTCCAAAAAAAAAAAAAAAAAGAAAAAAAATTTAAAAATTCTGGGAGAAACCACTGAAGAAAAAGAAAGGAGGGTGTTTCTATAACTCACAAACATTTTTGGTTTTATGGCGATGTAACAGCTGGTCAGCATTGCAATACAAGGTCAGAAGAGATTGCAATTGCTGATATTGGGGAAAAACTTTACATCAAAAATGTTTGAGTCAAATGGCATTAAAACTACTGTCCAAAGAGTTGGTACAGGGCAGTGGGAATAAGGACTCTGTATTAGGACTCTATTCAACTTTATAATGTAAAGGACTGTCTAAAGAAACTGGCAGCAAGATGTTCCAAATAAATTGATCTAAATAAAGTTGTGTCAGTAGCACAGAATTCAGTTTCTTAATGAGTTAAATGGAAAAGGTGGGAGATTGGATGTACAGGACTTGCTCTGCTGTTTGCCCCAAGAAGGACAGCTCATCTTGCTGTCCAAGCAAAGGGCAGCAGGTCTGAGCTGCAACTGAGATTGGGATTTCTAAAGGCAGAGCAGTGCATGGCAAATAGCTTAGTAGGTGAAACCACTAACAGCCCTCAGATCGCATGCCCTGGGATGGGATGCACCAGGCATACACCTCCACTCACACCTTCTAACCACAGGCTGGGCTTCCATCCTCCTGTATGTGCTGAGCCAAACCCTGCTGCCACCTAAGCAGCCTTACAGCCCCCCACACCCAGCTTGGCCTTTGCATCTCCTCCTACTCAAGGCACACGCCTAAAGGAGGAATCCTCTCAAGGAGAGCCCCTGCTGCAGACAATCAATAAGCAGAGCCCTCCATCCACCCAGGCAGTGGCAAAACCCTGACAGTTTCCTGAGGGGACATTGGCTTCTCACCACACTTGGCAGAGTTTCAGGTAGAAATGGGGATATATGCTCTGTAATCACCAAAATCTGAAAGCATAATCTCTCCTTTGCTTACACAGTGGCGAGGGAGAAAAGGAGAGGCTCTGCCTGAAAAAAAAAACAAAACCAAACCCCCCAAAAAACAATTCCTTTTAAGGAAGTTGGTTTCTCCCCTTTTCTACACTTGCATTTTCTTTGAAAAGATCAATGCAGCCATGAAGGGCACTGTGCATGCAGAGATGGGTTATCTTCTGGCTCAGCTCAAGGTGTAGCAAGTCCCTGACAAGGACTTCACACAGCTCAGCCTAGCACAGCAGGGCTGACATCTTGCTTTCCCCAGCCCTGTGTGCTCATGGGTGTCCAGCATCACTGTAGAAACATAGGCACCTTTGTGGCTGTAATTTGATGAACTGTGCCCCAACAGGGCTAAATATATGTTTAAGATCCCCTCCCCAGTATAGCATTTGTGTGGTGAGAGCACAGGGATTTGAGAGATTACCTAACTGCCTGTCTCACCAACACAGATGTGAGCTCTTCAAAGGTAAAAGCTCTGCGCAAACTAAGCTGCTATTTTAGATGGGCAGGAAAAAAAACACTTCTGACTCTAGTAACCGCTAATTTAAAGGGTGGGGGGGTTACAAAGCAGCCTACAAACAAAACATTCTGTCAAGCCACCTAACCTCTAGTAACGCCTCTTCCTCCAGCAGCCATTTGCTTACAAATACACACCATGAATGCTTGGCTTAACACAGTCAAACTTCCTCACTACAGAAACATCACATCAGAGTCTCTGTAGTCCTGCAAGTCATCAGGTGCTTGTTGAGGTTTAGAGCTGGCTGGAGTCTTGGAGGGGCTGTGCAGGAGACAGTCGGGTGGTGCCAGTGCAAGATGATGCTGGGCAGGGAGTGCCTGGATGGTCCTCACTGCCACCACCAGCCTCCACAGCAACCCTGAGCCTGGACCACCACCACTACTCCTGATGCAGCTGGTTACCAAGGGCAAAGAGGCAGGACAGCTTGTTCTACCCTCAGAAAAGGAGTGTGATAAACTATCCCTTTGACATTGGATTGAAACTTCTGTTCTTCACTGTTCCGGCAGAACAGTGCTGGGGCTGAAAGATGGGGCACACAGAACAAGAAACCCTCTCAGGCTCCCCAGCTGGAAAACTGGTTTATAGTTTTCTGTTTATTCGCCATTTTTTGCTTCTCCCACCTGGAGCTTTTGGGCTGATTTAGTAGAAATAGCACACCCTAAATTCATAACCCATTTGACCAAGCTCTCCCACATCATACAAGTAACTAAGGGATGAATTAAGCAGTGAGGAGGGAGCAGTGATCTACAGTAGTAGAAATTTCTGGTGGGTTCAGTAACCTTTGGGTGACAAGGGGGACCCAAGCACTTGCCAATAAGATTCTGATTCTACCACCATTGCCTGGAAGACAGACAGCGCTCACCCCACTCACAGACAGGCCATAACTATCCAAGAGGAACAGGCCTTGCCTGGCTTGCTTTTATCTTGCTGCTAAACCCCAACTATCTCACCACACTTGCTAAGCTTTTGAATATGTGCAACGGAGTCTGTCTATTGGACTTCTTGTATTTCTCTGGAGTCAAGCCTGGACAACATCAACCTTTCCAAGAGATGAGAGTACAGATGCTAGAAAGGCTGGAAACTACACCTTACAGATCTCCCAACGTGCTTGATGACATCCTGCCCTCATCGGGCCACACTGCTCTCCTAGCAGCTGCAGGACACAGGCAGCACAGACATCTTGCACTGGTATCTCCTACATTATATTAATTCTATGATTCTGTGAATTTATGGCAGAGCTGGGTACAGTCAGTGTGATATCTGCCAAAAACACTAAATTGACATGTTACAAAACCAGATCTATTGGAAGCATGAGTGGGGCTGCAACAGGCAAGGACACATACACACAGAGAGCAGGTAAACATCCAAACCTCCCTCTGGTTTTCATGTTTTTGAGAACAGAGATCTGGTAGCAACTCATACCAGATTTCTTGCTGGGGGCTTTCCATTTGCTGTTGCTGTCACATTTTAAACAAACCTTGCTGTCAAGTACTGAACCAGGGCAGCTGACCGAAAAATGAGAGTTCAACTGAATGTCAAGGCAGGGAGGGGGCAGGCAGGAAAGTGTGAAAGCTGTCACCAAAAAACTGTGACATACTTCAAAACTGTTTTTATTGAAGACAGAAAAAGAGGACACTTGTGGGGAAGTGAAAACTGGGGTGGATCATTATTGATTATCGTTAGCTTGAGATAGAAGCAACCTCTCTCTTTCTGAATGAAGGCTAAAAACTGAGTCGATCTAAGGGGATGAGCTGTCCTGTGTGGCCA
This sequence comes from Serilophus lunatus, assembly GCA_013399895.1. Taxonomy (NCBI): domain Eukaryota; kingdom Metazoa; phylum Chordata; class Aves; order Passeriformes; family Eurylaimidae; genus Serilophus; species Serilophus lunatus. The sequence continues at coordinate 59,831 of VXBA01004184.1, forward strand.
GTGCACACACCATTCAGGAACAGTGTCTCACACCATGCACTCCTCATTCCTCAGCATGCTAAAAGACTACAGCATCTGCAACCCTGCCCATCAGAAACCCTGTCAACAGTCTGCCAGCAGTTTTACTAACTTCGAAATTCCATTTTGCTTCTGCCTGCTGACGTTTTTCTGCCAAGATGAACAATTACTCATTCTATCTCTCTGCTCCTTGCCTTTCAAGCCAGACTCCTTGCTTTCGTTTGGTAAGAATTTGGCACAGATATTTCAAGCCTGACTTTCATCAACCTCAAAATTGCAAGAGCAAACTTGTGGGTGTCTTGCCGTTGGTGGGTACCACAGCCCACAGTCCCTTGTTTAACCCTTCCTCTATGTTGCTGTATAAAAATAGGCTCCAGAAACATCACATTTCCATCAAAAGTGACATTGCACTGACCCGTGACCAAAGGACAAGCTTTTCTCAGTGCAACAGCAGACTATGCCATCGTGTCTCCACCACACCATCACATAGGTCACAACAGCTCCTCTGCATTGATGCAGCTATTTCATGACTCGCTTAAATTGACACATTTACACTTCAGCCTGTCACAAAGGTTATTAATCATTTTTCCTGAGAAGAGCCCTTGGTGGCAGAAGGGGGCTGCATGATCTAATCTGGTTCTGCAGCACGGAAGGAATTGCTCAGCAGCCAGCGTGGGCAGGTCAGGAGTGATCTTGGGGTAGGAAGGAAGGGATTCTTGTTTAAGCTAGAATTTAACAGTAAAGTAGATCCTTTATTGCTGCTCACTACTTTTCCTTGCTAATTATTCTGGTGAATGGAAAAAGGCAGCTGGTATTCCAATACCTTTCCACTCCCCCAGTGACAAATGAGTAATCATTGAAAATTAAGTCCTCGGAGGTCGCTTGCTGTCATGTTCTGGGCAGCGACCTTGTCAGACTGAGGTGGTATTTAACATGTCCTTGGGGCTGGCTCCCAGCTCCTGCCTAGGAAGGGACCACCACCAGCCATGGCCCTCTGCCATCACTGGGATCTTTGCTCTCTGCCACTGCAGTTACATGTTTTCATCTCGAGTCACATGGCTGTATTTACTGTGTTTTAGCAATTTTAGGGAGAGAGTGGGTTTGGCTTCTGTTTTATTTTTGAGGAAACAGAACTTTGAAAAACAAAAGTGAAATAAACTGGGCAATGATAAATGGTATGTGACTGTGATAATTTGCCAGGAATTTTTCACTTTTGGCAGCTGGTTGGACTCAAATGGTGGAATTTTGTCCCTTTGGGAAGAGCAGATGCTATTTTCAGTACGCAGAGAGCAGCAAGGGTTGATCTCCTGTAGGGGTGATGGTCTGCCGTGGTCCCAGCTCTGCAAGAAGGGATACGGGAGCTCAAATACTACAGCACTGCTCCAAGTATGCATGTGTGAATTTTGGTGGGGAATTGTGTTTGGTTTTTAAGATTCTTCTGTTCTCACCTCTCATATCAGGGACCTTGGAACTATTTCAGTCACAACAAGGAGGTTGCAGTACAGGCAGATGCTTTACCAACATCCCTGCTATGTAAAGCACAATCTAGGAAATTAACTCCCTCACTGCAATGAACTCCCCCCTGCATCCAGATGCTCACCTCCTGCTGAGCTGCCGAGGGCAGGACCACCCCAGCATCCTCCACCCTGGACATCCTAACCAGACACCATTGTCCACTGGTTTTCAAAAAAAAAAAAAAAAAAAGATTAAATAAATAACAGTTTTAAAAAGAGGTAAAAGGCCCCCCCATAGGCATGAAGGCATGGCAGAAAAAGCCATCTGCTTCAAAAAGGTAAAGATCTCTCAGAGTTTTCACTTAAAAGCTCACCCCAGGATCAGGCTGTGCTGCTGCTGACAGTTTATCTACGTTGTGAGGCAGATTTGAACTGATGATACTGAAATCCAGCCTACTTATGTTTTTTTATCAATTCACATTGGCTTTTTTGTTTTGTTAGTGAACCCTAAGCTGACTTATTTTCACTGGTGTGTTTCAACACTTTCCTCTTCCCCATAAACACACAAACCCCTCACTTCTCACTCTATGTTCCCTTGAAGCGTTTCCCTTTTTAACTTAACATTTTTATTTTCATGGTAAAAGTGATTCAAAGGAGGGCTTGCTCTTCTGCTTTCACATAGAGCTGCATAAGCAGATACTAAAGAGAGTGTGTCACACTATGATTTGGCCAAGTTTCTTCAATTTCCATTTGCACAAAGGCATATACAGAAGAAAAAAAGCACAGGAGCTGACTTTAGCACAGTTAAAACTTCCCCCACAGGGCTGGCAAAGGCCATGACGGTGCAAAGATTTCAGCTGGTGTCAGAGGAGGAATGGAAGGGACACGCAGCTCTCTGGTGCAGCACACACACACTTTGCTCCCCTGCTTTTGGCTGTAATGGTACTGGTGCCCTGTCCTCAGCACAGGGACTGGCCTGTCCTCTCCCCCTACATACTTTGTTCCTGGATCTGCACATGCAGCCAGCCCCGGGATCCTGCTGCTGCTGGAAACTGCCTTTTTACTTTATAGTTCTGTGACAGAGGAAAGAAATACGAGTACAAGGTCCACATGAAGATCTAGCTTTAGAAATTGCTGTACCAGCAATTACACTTTCTAAAGAGTGAACTGTGCAGCACAGCTTTGCCTGCTTTTTATCTTTCAGAGGTTTTCCTTGCTCAGGTAGGTGGTTCTGTCTTCATCAAAATCCGGTGCTTGCCAGGATCACCCAAAGTCACCACAATACACCAGAAGCTGGACTTGTCACTTGTGAACATATCCAGCTGCCCAGCAAAACCACCCTGACCCTCCTGCCATCGCCTGCAGAAACAGCAGGTTTCCCCTCCCCCGGGAAAAGCTGGACATGACCAGAATGGGGTAAATGAAAGAGAACAGGCTACCATGGCTGGTGGAGGCGGGGAAGGTCCCATGTCTGCAGGGCAAGTCCAATCCAGTAGCCCTGTGATACTCCCAACCTAGACATAAAGTACCCAATGCAGTTCTCAGTGAGGAAGCACATGCACCACAAGAATTTCCATAAATGCAAGGGAGAGAAAGAAAGAGAGAGAGAGACAGAAAGAAAGAAAGAAAGACACAGAGAAGGAGAAAGAAAGGGAGAGAGAGACAATAAAAAAGAGAGGAAGAGAGAGGGAAAGAGGGAAAGAGAGAAAGAGAGAGAAAGAGGAAAGAAAGAAAAGAAAGGAAGAAAGAGAGGAAGGAAGGGAGAGAGAGAGAAAGAGAGAANAATGAAAAGGAGAAAGAGAGAAAGAGAGAAAGAGAGAGAGAGAGAGAAAGAGAGAAAGAGAGAAAGAGAGAAAGAGAGAAAGAGAGAAAGAGAGAAAGAGAGAAAGAGAGAAAGAGAGAAAGAGAGAAAGAGAGAAAGAGAGAAAGAGAGAAAGAGAGAAAGAGAGAAAGAAAGAAAGAAAGAAAGAAAGAAAGAAAGAAAGAAAGAAAGAAAGAAAGAAAGAAAGAAAGAAAGAGAAAGAAGCCCTAATAAACAAAACACCAAACTCACAACTCCAAAAAAGAAAATCTCATCAACAAGCAAACTTATCTATCTGTCTACCTGCCATGGAAAAGGTGACTCATGACAAATCTTTGTGTGTGCAAAGATGTGGCCACCAAACAGGGAGAAAAGAAGTGTGTCTTAGAAAATTGTCTCTATTTCCATCAGCCATTTGGACTCATCCTTTACAGGTCTGAGGGATATTTTTTTTTTCCCTTTTCTTATCATCATCATCTTCTAGAAATGACTCAAGAAGTAGCTAAGCCTTTCCAGCAGCCAGAGGCACATTTTGATGGCCAGAGCTGGTTGCTGCCACTGAGTTATCCTGACTCTGAGTGTCCTGTCCCAGCATGAGTAAGTCAGGGCATTTTTGATGTGTTACCAATTACAGCAAAATTTATCTGATACAAAGCCTAAAACCAAGCAAGCAAACAAACAAAACCTTAACAAAAAAACCCTTTCTGCAAGAAACACATGACTCTTGACAGGCTCTTTGGCATTGTCTCACACTCCTTTTCCTTTCATTTTTTCTAAGAATAACCACTCCTAATCTAGGCCCAACATGAAATGGTAAGAATATATTCATTACAAAAAGGACCACCAAATTCAGGGATCTTTCCATAAGGCCTAGCTGCCCTGTGTACCTACCACCCCAGCTGTCAAGGGTGTTTTGGAGATGTGAGCATACTGACAGCCTGAATCATCACAATGAATTTGGGCCAGGGCAAAAGTTGAAACCACAACAAATGAGGACATGTGAACTTACAAAGTATTGAGCTGTGCAAGCCCCTTCCTTCCTTCAGCACCTTTTGCTGCCCAGCCACCACATGCTCCACTGATATTGCAGATTGTGGTACTGCTGCAAGGTTTGGCAAACGCCAATATTTTGGCACGCAAGACAAAAATGTATGCTTTCTGTCCTGAACAGGGTAAATTCACAGATAAGAGCAGAGGACGCCAGAACTCTTCCTCAGGCCTGTATTCACCCTCTTGTCATTAAATACATTTCTAAGCCCTGATATACGTGGTAGCTGATGTAGGGGGTAGGGAGCCTTGGTTTCATGAAGATCCACTGGTTTTCTCTAAACAAGCATTTACTGCTAATTCTAGTGCAATTTCACCTACCTTCCCAGTGACAGCAAAGGCTAGTCTAACACTTCCCAACAGGTGTCAATGCAGTCCAGTGTGGTTTCGCAACACCATTAATCACCTTCAGCTCACGCAGGCACTGGGAAAGCTGCATGTGGGAAATCAGACTGTCTTGGTGCTGAGTGAAGTCCCTTCACTGTCACAGCTTAACAAAACAGCCCTTGACTGAAGAGAAGAAAGGCAGCTGAGAGAGACAGGAGAGTGGCTAATAGAGTCCAATCAGTAATTCTCAATGATTAGTCAAGCTCTGTTCCTTCAACCTGTCCATGTGGGAGTGAAAAGGCCAGCCAGAGTCCCTGGTTTCAAGGCCCAGGTCCACCCTTCTGCAGAAGCATTCTTCACTGATGCATTTTATTACAAACCTCCACAAACAAATTAGTACCAACCTGCAAAATGCAGGAGGAACCACCTTTCAGTCTTCCTCATCTGACCTCTTGCTTCTCCACCGTGTGCCAGAGTAGCCTGCTTCTGATCAACAAAGCCTGCATGTTATATCATGCAACAATTTCTAGCAGATCTGACTCAATAAATGACCCACATAAGAGCAACAAACCCTGTGTGTCAGCAGCTCAGGGAAGGTCCATCAGCTGCAAAGTCATTGGGAAAAAAAAATTAAGAATATTCGAGGTTTCATTTTAAGACAACAGCTAAACAACAAGTTTCCATGACTCATCCTCTATCATTTCTAAGATCCTGATTTGAGAAGAAACATTGTGAACACAAACCTCAGTCTCCAGTGGAAAAGCAAATAACACATCAGTCAGAATAAAGAGGAAATAACTTCTTTTTCTGCTTTCTTTCCTGTGCTCGTGACAAAAAGTAGTGGTGTGAGTAAGAGGAATAGAAAGCATGTATACATGTAGGAGAGACACAGCAATGCAGAAATGGCAGTGGCTGCAGCATGCAGAAGAGAAAAGCAAAAGTATCTACTTACATTTAGTTCCTGATGTATCTTGAGAAATTCAGAACTCCTCATGAGTGATATTTCTGAGCAGAGAGCATGGCATGTGTATTTACTATACACACGTTTTTGTATAAACGACTTCATTTTCTTGAACTCCCAATTCTAAGAACAGAAAGTTTAGTAAATATTCTCCAGATGGGACTTCCAGACTAAAAGGTAGGCTTTCCCCTCCCCTCATTCCCCCCACCAATATAGTGATTTATCTCGGTGCTAAGCTGCCTTTTCAAGTGTCTGAAGAACTTGTCTTCCCACACTTTGCTTTGGGTCTCTTGAAAACAACAGCCTTCACCCACTGGTAGCCAGATCTTCTCCCTTTAGCCCATATTTAACTCTGCTACACCACAGTAGGAACTTCTGTGACCCTCTGGACTCCTCTCTCGGTATAAAGCTCTTGTTTGAATGCAGGCAGAAAAAAAGTGCAAGTGCATGAACTCACTGCCTTTGCACAGGGAAGAGTCTCACACAGAAATCAGCCCCTTGCCATACAGGTCACCTGCCCACAAAGTTTTTCCCCAGTTGTAGTCAGGCTGACAGGAAGCGGAGATCCATCAGATCCCATGCTGTCCCAGCCCCTCGGATCAGCCCGTGCTGCTCCAGTGCTGTCTATCTACAACTTCTGAGCCCAGAGAATATTGGGTTTGCAGGGCTCTGGAACTACACTGCAAAGCTAGAAGATCATCCTTGCTGTGGCACGCTGGAAACCCATCAGATACTTTCCCAAGTTACTGAAACCTGCAGTTTAGGAACCTCCTAAACCAGAGATTGATTGTTTATGTAAAATGACCCACGAGGGATATTTCTGCCTTCCACAAGCACACAGAAACAGGTAAAATTAGCCACACTGTCCACATCTAGCTGCTGCAGCGTAGTTACCAGGTCCCTGTACTTGCCAGAGCAGAGCAAAAGGAGCCAACTTCAGCCAGCACCCACCAGGTAAATCCTGAACTGGATACTGCCCTGGATGGAAAACATCTGCACATACCCATAGCTGGAAAAGATAAAGATTGCCCTTCAAAAGGCCCAAGTTATGCTGTTACACTGAAGAGTTGCGCAGAAAGTGTCAAACCACTAGAGGGGAACCTCACCTCTATCTGCAACACAATCTAGGAGAGGAAGAAGGACAGAAAAGGGCCTTAGCAAGCAGGAAAAGGTGTTTGGGGCAGATTTCTCCTGGCCTGGCCAAGGGAGAGTCCCTGGGAATGCACACCTTTTCTCAGATACCTACAGAGACATATAATATGACTCATGCAGCAGTATGTCTAACACATCTGGAGGAGAAAAATAACCTGAAAACATATTTACTAAGTGCTTTTCCTCATCCTTCTTTGGCCAGTTTCTTCCCTCCCATAGTTGTTTATGCAGATAGCCTGAGAGACCTCAGATCACTTCAAAGCCAAGCAAAAGGGTTGTGGGGGAAGAAGGAAACCAAAGATGGAACTAAATGAAAGGGAGCGCGGAAGGAAACACAAGTGTGAAGCAAACTATGCATTAGTGTCAGTTTTGACACTTTTGAAATGCATTCAGATCCTCTGAAATGCCTTTGTGCTCATGCTCTCACTCTGCTCACTTCCATGGAAGACAGGATGGCAAGCAAGGACTAACGTTAATTGAGAGATGTCATTTTTCAGTGGAATTCCCATTCTGCTTCAGAGGGATAATCTAAAAAAAGAACAATTCTCATAGACAATTTTCCTCCTCTGGTGATGAGCCAATAACGTAGAAAGGACTATTTCAGCAGAACTTACTCTTACCTCCAGATGATACATGGCAAAGAAGCATCTGAAGAAAATTACATCAATTTTTTCACATCCTTTTTTTCTTTTGGGGGCTTCTTTTAATGGAATGCAATGATACATGGGGTCACTACTGACTTCATTCAGCTGTAGCCACTGCTGAGATCAGGGAACAAGCCTTTGCTAAGTGGATATGGGGTAAGGCAATCCAGTGATTCTACCACCTGGTAAAGGGCTACCATCCACTTGCAGAAAATAAAGAGGACTCATACAAGGTAAGAATTGGTGTCACTCTGAGATTACATTGATTTCTACTAAAAGGGTGCAAACAGTTAGGGTCTTCTCTGCTCCCCTCAATGGTATCACTACCATGGTAACACACATGTAGTGGTCACATTATCCAAGGTGATCGTTAATTCAACTCAGTCTGCCACATGTGAGAACACAGACTTGTAGAAAAGGCTGGAAGAGACCATCTAATTAAAGGCCAGCTCAAGAATTCCCCTGTTATAGCCGGCAGAATTTTGTCTAACCTGCTTTGTATAACACCTCACAGGAAGGGGTATTTCTAGTTTCACCTACCTTCAGCATTAGAAGGGTTTGTTTGAATTTCCAGGTTGACCATTTCCAACTGCAGTGTAAATCCATTATATCTTTTCCCATCTGCAGTCAAACTATTTGTTCCTTTACCCTTCATAGCTACCATTTATGTATTTGAAGACCTGTTTGTACCCTCTGAACTTCGACATCTATGCTCTAAATACTCTCAGCTACTTCTGTGCTTCAGGTGTACGTTGCTATGTTTGCCTCTATTTTCTAGGCTCTCTTGGATTGAGCGGAGCTTCCTTCTTTCCTTCTTCAAGCTCACCCCTATCTCACATTTATGCTCACAACTATTCCTATGTTTGTGCAAAACTTTGCATTTGTCTTTATGCCTCATTGAATTGCTTCTTTTCCAAACCATTTGTACAACCTGTCAACACCATTTGAAATACTAAATGTTGCTTCCATTGTCTTGTAGACTCTCTCATTCCTGAAATAACTAATCATGTTGTATATAGAATTAAGCCCTAAGTTAGGTGACCACAAACAGAGAAACACTTTTCATAACAACTTGTAATAATTTAGGGAAATATAATTCTAAAAGAATCTGCAAAGAGTCATAAACGGCAGCCATTTTCTTTATACCGTTATGAATTACTGTAGTTCCTGTTAGTAGACAGCCTGACAAATATCTGGAGATACTACTGCTTTCTTATGGAAAAAACTTTCTGTTTTTTTCAACTATTTCTTGACTGTAAGTTGTCAGAGATCTATGAAACCCAGCATGATGGTAAATCCCCCTGCCGCTCCTGCAAAAGCATGTGCTTCTCCCCACCCATGTGCAAGATCAGAGGGACACAACAGGTGCTGCAGCTCTACAAGCTTGAGCTATGCAAATACAAGCGATGCTGCTGCTGTGCTTCAGAACACCAAAGCTGAGAGAGGCAACACAGGCAATGCAGTGTGGTTTTAAATTGACCACAGTTTAAGACTTTTTTATTAAACGATGAGGAGCTACATATATCACAGAGACGTGTAATATCACGGCCAGGAACACGCTGAGGCCTGTCAGGTGACTCCTATTTCATCTCAAACAAAACAGAATGACTCTATGAGTGCTAAAGTGGTGACAAAATCATGCCTTTATGTTTAACTACTGACTGATTAACATATTCCCCAGGTCACAACTGCCCTCTGCTGTTTAGCACCAGAGGAGGTTCTGAACCCTCTCCACCATGGCCCTGAGCGGAGCTCTGAGGCTCCATCACATTTGCCTTCTCAGTCACCATTGCAGGCTGCAGATGCATCCCATGGGAGCAGTGAGACTAACCCTGAGAAGACTCCCAGCACCTGGAGGAGTGGCAAAGGCCTGAGTTGGTTCCAGACTCTGGCAGGCTGCTCCCTCACCAGATGAAGACACCTCCAAGGAAGCCTTGCTCTTTCAGGCTGGACATGACCCCCTCAGGCTATGATCTGGGGAGGTAAAGGATTACTGTTTGAGGAATACTGCAGATTTGAAATGGAATTGGAGAAATGTCCACACATCTGGCCAGTTGTCGGTGTTTACCTAGGTGCTCCAAAACAACCCCAGTTGGAGGTTTAGGCTCAGTGGAAGGATTTACAAAGGAGTGACTCCCTCTGGCCTAGGAAATTTAAGCCCAGCATCACAGCTAAAGCCTCTTTTTGCAAGGAGCAAAACAGTTCATACTCAGTGTACACGTGCAGCATCATTTCTGGGGTCAGGGAGGAGTCCAAATGCACAAGACTTCAAGGCAACAACATGATAACCCAACTTCACAAGTTTCTTGGCCACTTGTACAATCCCTGTACAACTACCCTGTTCTCAGCAATCACACTTCCCACCCAATACAGGGAGAAATGGTGGTTATTCAGAGCAGCCTACTATGACAGCACAACAAGTTTTTAGTAAAGGCTGGCACTTCCATTCTGCTCACACACCCTTCATCCTACCCCAAATGGGTGAGGCAGTCCTGTAGGATAGAAGAAATCCTTCCTGGAGAAAGCCAGCTAGCCAGAACATATTCAGGGCCTTTATCAAACTCCTCCAAGGCCCCCATGACCAGGATACTGCAGCAAAATAAACCCCTACATAACATACATCAAGAGTCATCCTGGAGGGCAGTCGTGCTGGTGTCTGGTTTCCACAAAGAGCAGAGCCATCACTAGCTGGATGCAAAGTGTTAAAGGTGCATTTTTAAAGTGCAGGGCATCCTGGCTGCCACAGAGATAGACAGACAGACATACACAGACATTCCATACCTCTGCAGGCAGGCTGGATCACTCTGGGCTTCAGAAAATTGTTGGGTCTTTAGGACGCTGTGTCCACTGAAATTCAAAAGTTGTAAGGCTGGTATTCCAGTAACCTGGTATGGTTACTTGTGAAAATGTCTGTCCCTTAGGATTTTTTTTGAAATCTTGACTTTTCTCTTTGTTAAAACAAACGAACAAAAAAATCTGCACCTGATTGCATGGTAGCTTCCATCACTGTAACTTAAGTTCACTGAATAGTTTTTCATCTGTTTGAGGTTTTTCACTTTCCTGTTCTTGAACACTTGAACACTTTCATGTTATCTGGCTTTTCTCTACAGCTATTTATAGGAATGCATCTGTGCTAAAGGGAAGGGAACCTTTCCAGCATTTCAAATAAATCTCTAGTATTTGGTTTGAAGTACAAAGCTAGAAGGTTGTCAATGTAAGTGGCACAACTGTATGCAAATGAAGTGCAGTTTTTATTTCCAAAGCCATTCAGTCATTCTAACTCATGTATAAAGACACTGGGCTATGCCAGGCATACAGAACAAAGACAGTCATATCGACTGAACTACACTAACATCACACATCAGAAGGAAGCAAGCATCTAGTCACCATTAGGCTCAAACACAATAACCTCCCTGCACACAAAGGAGGATGAATCCCCACTTTCAGAGAGACAAGCCAGAGTGCCTTTCTCCCTTGGGAGCCAGCTAGGCTGGCAGCACATTGCAGCGTCCCCACCTTGTTCCCCCTTCTGTAGCATCCAAGACCCTGAGACCAAGATAAATTGGTTATATTTTAAATACTAATCATATCTGTTACCTATATGCATAGAAGAAACAAGCTACAGTTGATTGAACTTACCTCCATTACTGTCCTCTTCAGATGCCAGATTCAAGGATGGCCAACTCTCTTCAAGCCAAAGACCATTTCTGCGATGGAATAAATAAGGTAGTTTGCTCAGTTGCCCTTTCCAAAAGAGAATAGACAAAGCCGTGTGTCTTCACAAAGTAACATTTTTTTTCAGCATCATAAAACTGAGCTTGCTCTCAAAGGTTGGCTATCTTAAGGAATAAAAAGCGGTAGGCCAGGACAGATTAGGAGAAATGAAAACAAAACGATACCTGCACATGCAATGTAATGACTGTTACTAAGTCATTATGATATTGACGCGCACACAAATGCATACACACACATTTTTAATATGTGGGGAGAGAGAGAATCACACCAAGGATAAGTTAAGTTTCACTTTGATGCCTCTTGCCCAGCTCATAGTAACAAACTACCCGAAGATGGCACTGTCAGGCAACATTTCCTCTACCGGCGACAGCAGCCACTTAAAACTCTGACACTAAAGTGAATGTGGGGATCCCCACAAGCATTTTCTCAATTTTTTTTTTTTTCCATATGTCTCATGAGCTCTTCCTGGGCACTTCCTATTTCTCAGCATCTCCACAATAAGTCACTGAATGGTTCAAAATGGGTCTCTGGTGCCCAGGGACCTGTCTGAACACAGCAGCTCTCACAGAATCATCTCACTTGACCTTTGAGATCATCAAGTCCAACCTATGGCCTAACACCACTTTATCAACTAAACCACAGCACTAGAGTGCCACATCCAGTCTTGCAGAATTACAGAATTTTCATACCCTCAGATTTAAGTGCCAAGATGAGGGGACACAGGCAAGGGTCTGCATTGGCAGCTGCACCCTTCCAGTACACTTGGCTGTGATTAAAGAATTCATGTTACAGCCTGCAAACACAAGAGCCATGGGTGTGCTAACTGCCATCATCCAAGTGAGATAATACCAGTATGAGAAACAATCCTCAACTGGCCGCTCAAATAGCCTCATCCCTGAGAAACCTTAATTTTCTCCATGCTGTGAAGGGCCAGAGCTGGTCCTCCTTCTCTTCAATCCTTTGAGGCATGCTTTGATAAGGACCTCATTGATGCACAAGTGAATGCATATTGGTCTGAAAACAATAAAATGTGCTTGGCAGCACATAAGCTAAATTGAGAAAGACCCTGAGTGCAAAGATAACGTGCATTAATGAAACAGGGCACATCTCAGGTCTGGCAAATGTTCCTTTTAAGCCAATGTGTGATCTTCATTTGACTCCTACCCACTGTAGTTACAGGCTTGAGTGTGTAGGGTTTTCTTTCTCTAAAAGTCAAACCCTATGCTGAGGGGTGGTGGATGAGGAAAAGTCAAAGGAAATTGAAAAAAATGTCATGTCCACACAGGCCAGCTCCTTTTCAGACCAGCCAGTCAACAAAAATGAGTCTTTCAGAAAGTTGTAGCATCAAGAGAAACTAAATCCTGCAGATGAGGCAGGGCTGTCTGTGGAAAGGCTTAGGAATGACTGTGCAGGGCACAAGGGTGCAGTGCAGCTGCTGCAGCTTTCCTGCACTGGCATCCCTCTGGGCCAGCCTGCAGTGATGTCTGTTGACTTGTAGTGATGGTCCAGTCAACAGTGCTCAGATAATACTTAGAATGAAAACACAAAAGAACTCGTTTTCATTTTGTGTTTTGTTACCTAATGCTATGCAAAGGCTGAGGCTAAAATGGTTTTCTGTGGAAAAAAATCTTGATACATCATTTATTAGAGTTTATGTTATATGGTGAAGATGGGCAAGCATTACATGACTCTCATCTGATCACTGCCTGTGTCAGGAAAAAAACCAGTGTGCAATAACAACACACTGGCACTAGTGTGGTAAGGCAGAGCAGATAAATATCCTAGTTCACTGCCCCTACAGAAGCCTAAATGCTCAGGAGGCCTGCTAATGGCCATGTGGTTTTCTGCCCAGGTGTGAGCTTACACCCACACTGCTCCTAATCATTAGTTCCTTTTACTGGTTGATTGTGAAATTAGCTGGCAGTTTTATTCAAAGCCTTGGTTTTGACCACGCCTACCATTTCCCTTGGTAGTGGCACAGCACAGCGAGCAAGGCATCTTCATTAAACAAAAGGACCTTTCTGTTTTAAGAGATCAACACATTTTCACATTTTTCCAGGGAGCTCCTCAAGACATACAATCTCTATACAACACATGAAAACAACCCATAAGGATTGCATGCAACTTGTTGAATGGCAGTTGCTGCTGATGCTTCACCAGGACCAGCCCAGCTCTGCTGAGCAACCACAAACCCTCCTGGCTGGCCAGCTGGCACAGGTGGGTGTGCTGTGAACCTTGGGGAGCAGATCGCAAAGCACATTGATGCAGGAAGCTTTGTGTCTATTCTTACACAGTTTCACTAAATCTGAGCTTGCAGCTTGACTGGCTGCTCCTTTCTGCAAATACCCAAGAAAAATTTATAGCCCATTGGTATACCCATGAACAGAATTGCTTTTGGCCACACAGAAGCTATTCTGCCCCCGTCTAGAGGAGGAATGGACCGGCCATGAAGTACATGTCCACACTGCCACCTGGCTGGCACTGGCCATATCTAACTGTCCTTTTTATCTCTGGAAGACCAAATTGAACTCTGGAAAATTAGATAATTTGAGCTCAGCTGTAGACTGTGGGTATGGCACGTTGTATGCTTGGTGTTCTGATGTGAACTTCTGAGTCAGAGCCAGCTGAAGATATTGTGTATTTTAAAATATTACTTCCATGGTTTTGCTCACTCAGCCGTGGTAGTGTGAGACTGGCTTCTCACCAGACTGCCCAGTTCCTTTCCTCTCAACATACAACCCTGAAAACCCTTTGTAAGGTTCCTCAGATGCAATGAGAAAAAAAAAATTCTGTTCTCATAGCTGGTCAGCTGCAAGAAAAACTACACTTTTTGCTCTGTCTAAGCTGCCTTTAAAGGTCTCTGCCTCATCTTGAAAAGTCTGAGTGTGGCTGTTCCCTATAAAATACAGCAGTTCCCAGGTTTTCTGGTTTCCGGTTTTGCAGTCTCCTGAATTCAAAAAAATGGCTACATCAGAAAAGCACAACCCTTTAGCCATCCAAAGTTCCCAGCTGCACAATTAAGACATCTCACTATATATCCGGCTTTGACTACTTACGAAGATGAGGAAGAGAGTACTGAGGAACTCACAGAGCACTGGTGTGAAGTAGAAGGCCTTCAGATAAAGAGAACATTGTATTCCAACCCAAGCATAAACAATAATTTCTAAGTCACCAATGAAAATTAAGCTTGCTCTTTAACTTACCTGTACTTTAGACAGAAAGTGCATCACAGTACATCTTCAGATAGGTGACAGCATCTCAAGCTCTGTTCATAGTTTTGCTTTCCAGGATTTTTCTGCTGCCCAGCTGGAGTTAGATGAACTCCCCAGCATGTCCCCACTTAGAAGAAGGAGGTCAATTCCTTTGTGGTAGCAAGCTGTGGTAGCCTGCCCATAACAAGACGACTTATTGTTTTAACTCACTTTGGTCATCCAGTTTTTGAAACCTTTAAAAACACAAAAACATCAGAAAACAAGCACAGCACAACATAAAAGATACTTTAGACTCAGGTCAGGGCTGATAAGCTTTATATTTTCACACTTTATCCAGCACTCTTCACAAGGACATAGACAGTTTGTCACTCATTTCTAAGCAATGTCTTTTCCTGATTCTTTTTGCTCTGGATGATTAAGTCATGTTATCTGAGACAATATTTTACAGCTGCTTGGGAGAACAAGTCACATATTCATTCAGAGTGGCACAGAATCACGTTGGACTCTACCTTTGAATTTTGATTCATTTGTACTTGCACATCCTGATCCCAGACCTGAGAAATTAATTATTCCATTCTGGCCATTAAGTACTAACAAACATATAATCTAAACATTTGTGAAAGCGGATTGCAAAGCTGCTTTGATATATTTTCCACTTAGAAAGAACAGAATTCATGCTGGTGTAATGCAAATGAATGTGGTTTTGCACTGTATGAATATGTTTCCTCTGAAACAGATTTTGATTCCTTGAAAACGGCAAGTGCTGCTGGTGTCCGATGCAGCAAGAGCAGCATTACAACACCTAGGGGATAAAAAATGAAGAGAAAGCTCATCAACCTTTAAAAAACAACCAACAAAAAAACTCTACTTGACTTTGCCATAAGCACTATAAATTTTTTGCTCAGGCACTTCCTTTACTTACTCATTTGATTTTTGTTCCTCTAATGACTGATTACTATCTGGAACAAAATATTGGGAAATGGGTAAGGTTGTTAAGGTTGCTGTCTCTAGGCAGTGCAAACAATATAAATCCAGCCCATTTTAATGGTGAGTTAAAAAAGCCCCTGAAATAAGCAAAGCTCTCTTCCTTCCCATTGAAAACCTCAGAACCATCCAGCCACCTGGGTCCCTGAAATACAGCATTTATCAGACAGCAGTACTGGCTGATAAAGGCACTGGGAGCACAAAGGACTCACTGAAATAATTCCTGCTGAGAATATCCATGTATAGCACCTGAAAAACTACAAAAGCAATCACTAAAGACAGGGGGGAAAAGCCCTAATTTTTCATCCAGTATTCTGTTTGCAGGCCTGGGCCTGAATTATTCACAACTTGCCCTCATTAAATACACTCTAGATAAAAGTTGTCCTAATTTAAGCCAAAAAGGCCAAGTTGCAAAAGGATGACTTATGTGCACACCAGTAAATTATGTGCTCACCTATGAGAATGAAGCCACATGTATCACAAGCAAATTGCCAACTTAGCAAACATTGTTGGTGTGTGCAGAAACACTGATTTTTATGTATACCTCTGATGCATCAAGTGATACCAAGTGGGAATTTCATAGAGCCACAAAGAATGATCCTGCTGCTGGGAGTGAAGGCAGCATCAAGTATTAAAATTAATTTTTAAGCTAAATCTGGAGACAGTGGCAAGAGGATGAAAGAAACAATCCAATTTCAGCTGCAACATGACACAGAAAACTTGTTCAAAAGTCACAGAGTTGTAGAATATTTGTGTTCTGCTAAAATCTAGTTGCACATTAGATTTCTTTGTGTGGCTCCAGATTCATTTCAGTCTGTTGCTGAGACTTGTAGCTAGCCCACAGCTCTGAGAAGACAGAAGTTAAAAGCTCTTGAAACCTCTTGATTCCAGAATGTGCTTCTCAAATATTATGAATCATATTGCCTTCAATTCCTCTGCCACTCTTAGGAGGTTTACCCAAACTTTGTTTGGGTTCTGCTTTTTTTTTTTTTTCCTTTTTTTATTTTCAAATCTCATTTTTAGATGAGAAAAAAAGAAAAATGCAAAATCTTTGCTTTGCCAAGTCCTGTGGTACAAATAGTGGTGCTACTTTTTCTGCAAAATCACAAAATTACCTCCAAAACCAGGTTGCAATTTGAAAAAATGTCACTTGCAGTTGGGTTTTTTTCCTGTATTTTTTCTGCAAAGGGTTGCAAGTGTGTAAGGCAATAAGGTAGTCCCCAAATCAGAAGAGGGTCTGTCAGCACTAGCAAATGAATTTCACACTTCATCCTGAGGGGTTCCAGAGAGAGACTATTTGTACTTTTCTGTATGAAGTATTCATATGACACACAGAGGTGCTTAAGGTTTTATTTTTCTGCTAGTTTTGTTGCTTGGAGATAAAATCACTATGTATGTATTACTATGTATGAGACTATCACACTGTCATCAAAAAACTATTAACTTTTTCTCAGTAACTTTTTGTCGTTTTATATAACCACAAACACCCATTTGATAGCTGTCCCAACCCAGTCACAGCTGACCAGGACCTCAGGAGACCAGTGCCTGGGGTCCTGCCCTTGTCCTCTCCTGAATGCAGCAGTGGATGAGTGCTCACATATTACTGCTCTTCAGTCTCTGCAAACACTATTCTTTCCAAAATGTGTACATTGCAAACACCTCCCAGAGCAGGAGAAGAGCTTCAGATTCTATCAGGAGAAAGCTATTGATGGAAAAGCCTTAGAAGCTCATTTCAAGAAAAGTGTGCTTTAGTTACTATGTGCCTCCACATATAAGGCACTAGTTTAGTGCTCTGTACACCTCACTCCTCCAACGGATAAACATTTGTTTGCCAGCTTGCAGTTATGAGTCATACACCTGAACGGGCTAAAACTGGCACATGCCCTTTAAATAGTTTAACAGCTGCATGTGTGTAAGTAGCTGTACCTTTCAGAAGCCTCTGTGTGCCAAACTACTTACCTCCAATATGCAAATGGAGCAGAAACTAGGGGAACGAACACTATTTTTATTGCAACCTCCCCTACGACTTTCCATTTTCCCATCTCCCCCCCAGCTCAAGGAATAATTGGAAGTTTTGAGGTAGGCACCACAAGCTCATAAAAGCTCTCAGCTGCATCACACCAGGTAAAGACTAGGCTGAACCCCCTGACTCCAGAGACAAACTGCTCCCCCACTCTACTTTGACTACTGTCTGGAAACAGCTGAGGATTCAAATCTTTACATTTTTTCCACCTTCACTTGCCTATATAAATAGACAAAAAGTGCTTTTTAAAACAGGAAAAAAAAAAAAAGGATGTGGTTGGTTATGCCACTTAGAAATACTTGTAAGCTATAGTCTGTAAGCAAACGTGCTCATGCTCTATAGAACAACCTGGACTGAAGCAATGCTGCTTATGTACTTGCAGGTAAAGTAATTCCTATTTTAATTATTAACTTTTTTTTTCCAATAATTTAATAGCAGCATTGATTGTAGATGTTATTTTTAAGTTACTTAGGTGATTATTACAAATTTCAACAATAAGATCAAACAGCTAATGTTACTTAGGTTAGAGCAGAAAAAGATTTCTGCTTTAGCGATAAATGTAAATCTGTTTTGTTGCAATCAAAATACTTTAAAAAAGGACAAGAAATTATCCAACTGCAAATTAAACATATGGCAGATGAAATACATGACTGTTGCTTGTCATGGCATTAAGCCATCTTACTCTTCTCCGTTACATCCATAAGAGAATAACTTATATCTAACATAAAAAATGTTCTAGAAAACAGATAATAACAAAGGATTTTTTTGCTAATGAAGCCTTCATGGATAAGAATACCCTTAATCTGACATCCCCAATATGTACTCTCATACAGATTTGTGTGAATCCCAACTAGAGCCAAATGAACTCAGATCCAAGCTACAAAGAGTAAACCATTCATGGATTCCACTGTGCTGTAAAAACCTTAGTGAAGCTAATACCGTAAAACCTTGCTCTTTTCAGCACACCTTTGCTGCTTGCTAAACCACAAAATCCTGCTATGGGTAAACCTGGTTAACATTTAAGTAGTTCACAGGAAGTGGAAAATCCTCAGTAGGAGAAACTGAATGGAGCAGCGATGACACAGAGGCTGGACCAGCTAAGACACACTTTCTCGAGTGCTGTTAATTGCAGGTTTTTATGTTACCTTTTGGCTTCTAGAAGTTGACTGAAACAATCCTAAAGCCACAGGAAATTCCTGCAGAATGCTCGTAGACAACAGAGAAATTTTCTCAGAAGACTGGCAAAGAGCAAATGTCTCTTAAGAAGGAGGAAAGGAAGGAGTTGGGAAATGGTAGATCACTAAACCTGACTTTAGTATTTGAAAAGATATTGGAATTGCTCACCAAAGAATCTGTTTTCAAGCACACGAAAGTCAGCTCAGTGGTAAGTAAAAATCTGCACAGATTAATCTGAGAATGACTGAAATAGAAGTAATTTGACTTCCTCTGTGACACACTGGCAGCATTGTGGGATGGCATGTAGGAGGGGGAAACAGGCTTCACACACTATCTCTGACGAGATTCTCATAAGCAAACAAAGGAAACCCGATCTGTATGAAACCTCTATATGATTAGTGAGTACCCACCGAGATATTAATCAGTGTCTATCATACAGGAAAGATGTCTCTGGTAAAGTTCAGAATCTTTCAGGATGAGTATTATCAGTATTCTTATTAATAATTTGGACAGTGCAGTAAAGATGATGTTGATCAAATGACTGCAAGGTTATTTGTGAATGACAATGAATCTTCAAATAACTTTGAGCAAACATATTACTTAGTCTGGACTGATTGCAAACAATTCCCTTGGATTACTCAAGATGTGAATTTTAAATTTGAGAAGGTAAAATGACAAAAAACATCAAGTTTTTGACAATCAGACATTAGAGTACTTGAAATTATCAATCTAAAGGCTGGCTAACATTTTCTTGAAATTAATCATTTTCAGGAGCAATGCTATACGTAATTTGTTAGTAATGAATTCTAAAGAAAAAGCATTCAGTGAGCTAGAAATTTGATAAAAGTAGAACCAATCAGACATTTAAAGAGACATGCACAGTTTTCTGATACATTTCCTTAGGACACGAAGTGTTGGATAAACAAGTGTTGTCAGTTCCCCAAAATGCCTCATGTAATCTCATTTCTTCCCCAGCTAGATGGATGCTCTTGGTCACAGGACACACAACAGCACAATGTTCCTATCTCCCCTTACCTGTCCTGCCTTCTGGTGACACAATAACCCCTTGTACACATGGCACCAGTGCAGCTCCGTGCTTAATGTAGTTTTCTCACCCCTCATGTACCACAAACACGTGATTTTCTAAGTGACTGCCAGACATTGCTGGCTCAAAGGGACTGATTCAACCTCATCTTGATGACCAAACCAAGGTTTTGTTCTCATTTCTGACAGATAAATCCACTGATAGCAAAAGGAAATCTGGATGTTATTTCCAAAGTTCACAGAGCTGTGACAGCCAAACTCATAAGGTTTGCTCCAGTTCTCTGCGGGTGGGTGTCATATCCAGCACCTCCCCACAGGTCACCCTCACTCCACAATAGAGTCACTGGGGGAAACATGGACAAGGAGGAGTCTCAGTGAACTTGTGCATCCCCTCAGTAACCTCCATCCAGTCTGTATTGCTCGTCAGCTTTCATGCAAACATTTACCCACCTAGTCCTGGTTCTAAACCCTGTTTTTTCTAGTGCTCTTCAGTTTTTTCTAGTACCCTTTTCTGAAATGAAAGTGCCTAGAATTCTCAACTTCCCCCTTATTTGAAAAACCCGTTATTTCATCAAGGAATATAATGGTCTGCTACAAGCAATCAAAGATTTATTTAGCAATTTTCTTTAAAAGTCTGTGTGAAGCTTAGACTCAACAGTTATAGAATAGTTTTAATCACATTTAAATTCTTTCCTTCAACAGAGAGACTAGATGAATACTTTTCCAGCTACACTAATAACATACTTTCAGTGTTACGTGCTTATACTTTCTGTAGTCTGAGCTGGAAATAAAATGTTTCACCAATATCCATGTATTAAACCCTGACTGCATTCTGTGTTCAGATACAGTAATATCCATTTTCACTCACTGTTTGCCACAAGTCATCCCACCTCTGACCCCCAGCACAGTATCAGCATCCCTATAAAACGTAGAGGTATGAGAGTTGGCAAAATGAAATGTTATCTCCTCAGCTAATGTTTTTCAGAACTACTTGTACTCCATTTCTCTCTCTCTCTTTTTTAAGAATTTTATTTCAGCCATGTGAACAAAACAACTTTCATTAATTGGTTTTTAGTTTCTCTAGCGAATTTCAACTCCATTTGGCAGTGCTTAAGAGCTACCTGTCACTTTTTGTCCTCCAAAGCAGAGATTCTCCTCTTGATCAAATACTTCTTAAAACATCTTCACTTATTCCTAAAATTTCTTTTGAGCTACTTGGTTGGCTGAGCTGGACTGGGAATTTCTTCTCTTTTATTAGTTTTTTTTGTGATTTTGATTTAAAGAGGTTATAAAAAAAAGACTTCTAAAGCATAGTTTATTAAAACATATGTATGTTTTTATGAAGTGATAACACTCCACACAAATTATACTTTTTTAAGAATTGTGTTATGAAGATATCATGTCTTCCATTTGTAATCTTTGCTGGATTATCTAAGATAATCAGTTGCAAACCCAAAATTTAAACAATGCTGAAAGCTAAACACAAGTGAGAAAACATGCTTACTCATTTTGCTTTTAGATAAAAGATCAGTCTTTTTAAGATGACCTTTCAAAATAGTGCATTGGATACAAGCAGTATATGAAATTAAAATATCGTATAATGTGGATGTAGTAAAAGCAAATCAGCAAAAGCTACTTATAAATAGGGAATCATTAATATAGGAATAAAATCTCAGTTATCAGATTGACATGCCTTAATACAGAACAATAATTTCAATAATTTCTGTGTAGCAACAGAACCAAACCTAAGTGTTAAGGAAGTTTCAACAAGTTACTAGAGATAGCCAGTACTCTTTCGAGTTCTTGAAAATACAAGTTTGAATGGGTCAGTTTCTTCAATATTTGAATGGGATTACTGTAAAGGGCATGGTAGTCAGTAGATGCTGACTACTTGTCCCTGAGAATCGGACTCCTTTATAAAAGCTCAAGCCACTCAAATTGGAAATAGAAAGCCGTGTGCTTGAAATGAGGTTTTGCTTTACGAAA
Organism: Serilophus lunatus; assembly: GCA_013399895.1. NCBI lineage: Eukaryota > Metazoa > Chordata > Aves > Passeriformes > Eurylaimidae > Serilophus > Serilophus lunatus. Next base: position 81,395 of record VXBA01004184.1, read on the forward strand.
TAGCCAATGGCTGACCAAGTGTCTAGGTGAAAACCAAAAAAGTCCAGAATTGTGTTTGAAAGTATCTTGGTCTGGCTTGTCAAGGCATTCACCAAGAGGCTTACACATTTTCAACCTGTTGTCTCTGTCATTTTAGGGGAGAAATGACCAACAGCAGCAGGGAATGCAATTTTACAGCTGTCGACGCCTTAGCAAGGAACCTGCAGATGGGGATTTCCATCCCCACCTTCATTCTTGGGCTGGTTCTCAATGCCCTGGCCCTCTTTGTGTTCTGCTTCTTTTGGAAGAAACAGACCAAAACCTCAGTTTACATGATCAATCTCGCACTTGCAGATATTTTGCTGCTCCTCTCACTCCCACTGAAGCTGTACTACTCTTTCAAAGAAGCACCTGGGCTCCTGTGCTCATTTATAGAGGCTCTTTATTTTGTCAACATATATGGCAGCATCTTCATCATTGTCTGCATCACTGTCGACAGATACATCTGCATAAGGCATCCATTTGAAGGTCGAGCTAACCAATCCCCCAGGTGGGCTGTCTTGATTTGCTGCATCATCTGGGCAGTAGCTTGGATTTGCAGCAGCCCAATGTATGTGTTTCATAAGAAAGATTATTTTACATGCTTTCACAATATGTCAGAAAAGGCGTGGAGTGTCCCCCTCATTGTCTCTGTGGAAATATTTGGATTTCTGATCCCTCTTGCAGTGGTGGTTTTCTGCTCTGCTCAAAACATCTGGATTCTTCTGAATCATGAAAGCCAAGCCAAAACGAAGGTTGAAGGCACTGGCTGCTTACGAGTAATTATCATCAACCTTGTGGTGTTTTTGGTGTGCTTCACACCCTTCCACCTTGCGATCTGCCTCCAGTGCCTGGTGAGACAGGATGTGATAGTGGACTGTGGTCTGAAACAAACCATCAGCCTCTTCATTCAGGTGTCAATGGCATTTGCCAACTTGAACTGCTGCCTGGATGCCATCTTCTACTACTTCGCTGTAAAACAATTTCGTGAGAAAACACATCTGAAAAGGTTATTGAGCCTGTCTTTAAGCCTTGTGCCACATGATAGGACTGCCATCAGCAGCAGAACCTCTTCCTCGGCCCCCAGTTGCCTCACAGGACACCACCAGCATTGTTCCTGACTCAGAGCCACAGGGAGAAGGACAGTGTTTTTCCAGTGAAAGTGAACCTGTTCCCTATTTTTCTTCACTTAAAAGATGAAGCAGCAAAAAGTTAGAATAAGAACCAGCATTAGCAAAGTGACAGACTGACCAGAAGAAGCACTAGCTTTGATAGTATCTACTAAATGTGAAAGGCTTCCTAGAAGAAAACTACCCAGATCATGGGAATCATCTAAAATCAGCTGTTTTCATAGCTGCACCAGTTTTCTTCTTACCAATGTGATCAGAAAGTTGTTGCCAAGAGCAAATACAGAAACAACTATTCAAAACCTTCTTTTTAACTTAGAAGGTATCTGGCGGTTAAAAGGCAGTATCCGGCCAAAACTCTGCTCTTTCCTTCCGTAAAGCCTACAGAAGGTCACTGTTGGAGCTCATCTGCTTTGGACACCTTGGCCAGCCTGGGATAGCAGTGAATCCTCCCTCCTGTAAGCATTATGCACTGGGACAGAAGCCTCCACCCTTTCACAGAGGACTGCTTCCCAGCACAGGCACCAGAAGGTCCTGAGCAAAAAACATTTCTGATTACCTTTGCTGAGGAATCATCATGGGTTTTCCCCTGCAATTCTAGAACTGGTTTTGCACAGGAAAACCAAAAGGACCCCTACAAATAAAGCATTTATTGAAAGACTTAAAGTGATGAACTGTGTTTCTACATCACTGTATTTGTGTCAAAGACATAACACATGTATGAAATTCTTCTGTCTGTCTTTTCATTCTTCCTTGGAGAAGGGGAGTTAAGAAAGCAAAACCTGCATCACAGAAAATTAGAGAGTGACTGATACTCTCCTTGCTCCGAGCTGGAAGACTGGACCGGCTCTATCCAGCTCGTTCCTTAGAGAAGTCCTTCTAGCCTGTACTGTACATTTCCCAAAACATCCCTGGGCATGCTTTAACTGAGCACCTCTGCACTGCCACCACTGTAATGCCGTTTGCAAGTTTGATTCTGAATCTAATCTAAAGATTGCCTTGTTGCAATTTAAGACTCCCTTTTCTTTAACTCATCTGGGCATGATTTGTGCTCTTAGCCAGAAACACTTTCACATCAAGAAATCAATTTCAGATGCAAAAATAGCCCAAGACTGCTGGTAATCAAGTCTTCATTCTGGGGCAAATATTACCTTTATTCAAAACGCGAAAACCTTCTGTTTGGAGCAAATTAAAAAGAAAGGGGGCCAGTTTTGAAAATACAATTTGCTGTCAATTGATTTCCATAGAAACGACTGACTGTGCAAACAGGCAGCTGCACATATCTAATAGTGGGCCTAATATATGAACATTTTAAAACTTGGTAGTAGAAAAACTATCACCACAGCTGAGGCACACAAGGAATTCAGAGGCAAAGAAAGGTTTTTCTCATTGTCTTTGCCATTATCTGTACAGGAGCAAGATGAAGAGCTTTCCAAAACAGTACGTTTTCTAAACATTATTCATTACAGCCTTGATCACTGAGAAACTTACAGCTTTTTCAATATGATTTAATCTTCCTTTCTTTTTTGCACCTTTGCATATGAAATATAGGTGTGAGAAAGAACATGTTTTACTAAATAAACTGTATCTATGAAGTGTATGATTTGAAAATACATTTTAATTCCCCAATTTGACAGCAGTGTATGATTCACTTCTATTTCATCACAGACTTTTGCCATTTTCTTCTTGAAACAGCTCTGAGACTGAAGAAACACATTAGCTGCCTAAAAATTACTTGTCAGCAGCAACTGTAGCCCATCTTAGAAGGCTAACATTATTATAGTCAGGACTGATGAAGCAGTACCTTTGACTTGACTTTCAACTCGTTTAGCACTAATCACTTGAAAAACATCATATTCTAGTCTTCAAAGGAATAAAAGCACATATATAGTAAGCAGAGAGGGAAAGTGTGTGGGGACTCTTGTATGCATGGGTTGGGGAGAAGTTTGGTCTGCCAGGGCTGGGGAGACAACATTTGCTTATGTCAGTGCTTTGTCAGTGTTAGAGTCACAGCACACTCAGGCTGGGAGAGACTTCCACTTACAGAAAGAAACCAATGTAAATTCCTCAATGAAGGAAACAAAAGTCATTTGATGAAAATCAGCTGCAATAATTGGGAATGGGGGGGACCCACCACAAACAACTGGCCTACAGACTCGGTCTGCTTCTGTCATACTTGGCAGCAAACTCAGAGCACTGAATCTGGAAGTTAAATTGGATTACCTTCTTCCCATTTATTGTTCTCAATTGTTCCAAAGTGATTTTATGCATAACCTCATTTGTCTAAATTTTGCCTGTTATATATGCAAATAAGAGCCTCTCTTAAGATTCTCGAAGCATTCTCGAAATTTTTGAAGAAAAGAGAAATGAGAAAGAGAGCCTGGGTAGGAGGGTTTCAAAGGTTGTTATAACAGCCCATTTTTTACCACAAAAAGAAAGCAGGTCTTTTGAGTAAGAAGGTATCACCTTCCATTCACCACTTTTCAAGATTAACTTATATTTAAATAAAACACTTAAATCCTGTATTTGACCTGCAGCTAAGAATACAGTTCTTTCTAAATCAGAATTTTACATACAGGCTCCTCTATCAAATTTATTGTTAATCCTGGAGCATCTCCATAGTTTTTATACCTGGAAAAAAGCAATGAACATCCTAATGCAGCTTGAGAAGGTACACAACAATTTTGTTAATGAATGAAACTGAAAAGCATTTGACATTTTAAAACAATAAAATTTTTCCTGAGTCAATACACAGGTTCAGCACAACAGATGAGGTTTCTTCTCTCTTGATGTTATTGTTAATACACAGAAAAATGATAGGAACCTATACATGAATGCCTCACATAGCCAGGTTTCCTCTCAGGACCTCAGTTATACTGTAAAGACAAAGAAATACTGTCTAAGTGGAAAAAAAAAAAACAAAAAAACACAAAAATGAAAAAGAGAAGAAAAAATGAAAATCAAGTACTAACCAAAAATAACCAAGATGATGCCTTTACAAATTACATTTTCAATTCTGCTGTCTTCTGTGAATTGAACAAAACACAAATTAACTACAAACCTTAAAGAGCAGCTGTTTTTAGCCTTTAATCTTTCTGGACAAGGCTGTTTCGGGACAGGTAAGAATATTCACAAAAAGCAGTTTTGTTTTTATCCAGTTAAACTACTACAACTGGACCAAGCCCCACGGGTCTTCACAACATAGAAGAGGGCTGATTTTTCTTGACAGCATTTTTATCAGTGTCAGATTACTCCACCAACATGCTACGATTAGCATTTGTTTAATAGTCAGTGTGATTCCCTAAGTGTATTTTGTACACTCACGCAGCGATTGAAAGACGTAAGAGCATAAAGGTAGTTTGGACAAAAGGGAAAATAACAAAAACCCATTTAAAAAAAAATAAAACAAACAAAACCTCCCAACAAACAAAACCACACAGTATTTGTTCCCCAGTCTTTTCCTGTCTCTTTGCCTGGTGGGTTATATGACCTCCCATTTCCCAATCCTGCCTGAGCACAGAACTTCTCGCACGGGTCACAGTGAGCACAGATGTAGAGTCAGTCCAACATCATTTCATTATCATTAAATACATGAGTTAAAAAATATAAACCAAACAGTTTTTCATGTGAGAATGATCAACCACAAAGAAAGTGTAATAAATGTCACTCTAGCAGTTTTTCATATCAAGCAAATTTCAAGTGTTCAGAAATCTACAAAGTGAGAAGAGCAGCCATCTCACTTCTTAAGGCAGCCTTCAGATCACAAAAAGAAGCTGAAATGGGCTAAAAGACTGAAACTGATCTTCAGAGAGATAACCTCACATCATTGTGTGCTGCTCTAAGTGGTATTTTACTCAAGGGTTATTCTCTAACACCACAACTTAACCTGTACAAAACATACACTGAGATATAAACCGAAGCTACTCAAACGTACAGTCTTTCGCCTCTCTCATAGAAACAGCTTTGCAGTTTTCCTCCTCACATTCAGACCATTTTCTACTTTAGACTAATTCCTTCCTACCAGTCTTGGGTGCACTCTCCATCCTTCCACACAAACACAAGGACAGGAGCTGTGCAGAGGCAGCATCTCTTGAGGAATTGGCAAGTTTAGCAGGAGAAAACAGAGGGCCCTCCAGCTCTGCACAGAGACCTCCTGAGGTAACTGTCAGCTGCCAGGAGAGCCTGCATGGACCTGCTCTGCACCACAGCAGCAAATGGCACTGGTTTGGACAACCCCTTTATGGAGTCAGGAGGACAATGAAACTTTGGCTGCTGCACACCAGAAAGTTTCCCAAAGATTTCCCTTGTTCCCAAGGAACTGTCTTTAACAAGAGGGGCAAAAATGTGTTTGCCCTGAGCAAACTGAAAAGAAAGCTGTCTGTCTGTTATTTACACAACAGTACAAATGGGAAAGCTGGCTTGGTTAGATGTCAAATGAGCATGCTAGCTGAGCATGCTAGCTAAGCATGTGGAGAAACACAGAGACAAACTATGCACACACTGTTCTGGCTTCTCTCCTAGCTCTGCCAAAATATGGAACATGGAGAGAACAGCACAGAAGCTTAGTTACCAAAAGGGGTAGCAACTTCTCTTACTCTCAAGCTTTCTTTCTCTGTAAGGACAAAGGAAGGCCCAGAGGGAGATGAACTGAGGGTGCTGCAGCACACAGTACAAAGTGGTTGTTCAGAGGGTGAGCTGAGCTGGCTGCCATGGGGAGGATCTGCCTGGGCAGTCCAAGCTGGCTTCAGTCCAAAGCGCAAACCTGCTCCTGGAATAAAAACCATATGAGGCACAGAAAACCCCTTGGACATCACTTCCTGCCCGAAGCAGTATTTTGAGTATCTCCCCAGAGATGTCCCCAAGCTGCTGTGTGTCTGCCTGCCCAGCACTCTTAAAAGTTGTGCCCTTTGCCATGCGTCTCCCACCGTGGCTCCCACCCACCCCTCACACGAGACATGCCCTGCTCCGCAGGCAGGACATGGCAGGGGAGCACTGGGCACACCATGTACTGCCCTCTTGCTACCCACCAGAGGTGACCACTGCCACAGGGATGGACACTGAGATGAGCCTGCATGTGCTGGGGCTTCCTTCAGCCACAGTGACTGCTTTTGTAAACAGCTAAAACTTTCTCCTGTAAAGGTGTGTAGGAGAGAAGAAAGCAAAACCAAAATCCACCTATTTTTTTGAAGTTAGGTAACATTAGTCTATGGAAAACATTAGGTGCCTCTAAATACATAATTATATTATTTTTTGTTGGCTAGAAATCTATTTGCACTGGAATATTACACCTAGGAACGGATTGCCACAAAATAGCATTATGTGATGAGGTTTTGCAGTTCTCAGTGTTAGATGAAAAACTCCAAAGGGGTAAAACTCTCTCCCTCCAGTGTGGATATGTCAAGTTCACACAAGCAATCTTCTGTTTATCTTTTTAACATCAGGCCAGTGAACAGACTAAAGCAAGTGTTAGCACTGAAGCACACCTGAACAGGCTAAAAATAGTCATATTTCTATAGTGCCTTTTATCTGAGGAAGTTAGAATGAAAGCGAGAGATACGATCCCCACTCCACAGACTGCTCCCCATCTAGTGCCGGAAACATGGGAAGAAAAAGATGAACCAGATGCACAGCAGTGCCAGCACTCAGTGTCCCTTTCCAGATCTCCAGAAGCCCTCTCAGCAGCTCTATTTCCAAGCTGCATTTTACCACACTGTAAAGATGTCACCCTGTCTTTTGAGGGAAGTAATTGCTCTCACTTCAAGCAAAGCCCCCTCCTGCCATGTCAAATACAGAAACTAGTGAGGCTCCCTCAACAGCCACTGAAGAGCCTCTGGCATCTCCAATGTGCAATTCAATACTTTAACTTCTGGCTTTCCCTCAACAAAAGCCAGTCTGCCCTTCCAAAGGACAGCTGTGTGCTCAGACATCTGGGCATTCCAATCACCTATCTGTGTTCTTGCACATCTGTATCCTGCAGATGAAATCATACAGATGTTTATTAAGCATCTCTGCCACCCCAATCAACTTATTACTGAAAAAGATGCAGCCTGGAAAGGAGACCACACATGACTGCCCTTGTAGGTTAACAAGTTCAAGCAGCCATTAGTATCTGTATTAAATCTACTAATTGCCTGGTGTTAGTGGAAAAAATGAAGATTGTCATGTTCTTCTGATACCTTTGATCTGTTTATTTACTAAGCTACTGTGGTTCATTTACCCTTCACTCAAATTTACATTGGCTGGGGAATTTTCTCAGTATTTCCCAGAATCATACCAAAACATATGGAATATGTAATTTCTTTTAAAAGATCCTAATACCTCTGCTTTGAACCTTTTCTCTGCTCCTACACAAAGTCTTATCAAAAGGCAAGTAATTCTACCCCATGAAAGTAAGATTTGGTTTCAGTTCCTACTGCAGCTGAAAAAATTGCTGAAACACTGTAAAATCATCAAATTAACTGTACTGAATTCTTGCAAATCTCTGCCCTCCTTTTTCCACTGCACTATATACTCTTGTGCTCAGCACATGAGTTTCAGTAAAATCAGAGGATTCTGCATATTTCCAGCTCTCTTCTTGAAACGTACTGAGATCACACTGCAAAGCAGTGACATGATTGCCTTGAAATCATATATATGAGATTACTTGGCCGGTTAAAAATACCAAAATCTGAACTGTGTGTAAGTGTGATTTTTTTAGGGGTTTTGTTGTAGTTGTTTGGGTTTGTTGTTGTTGCTTGGTATTGTTGTTTGGTTGTTTTTTGATGTAGTAACAACCTGTAAAGCTTTATAAAGACAGTAAACTTGTTACAAAATGTATCACCTTCAAAACCTATTTCTCTTTAGGCTTCAGAAAAAAAAATATCCTGAGAATTAAAATTTTCTCTTGAAAGAAGACAGCATGATTTATTTTGAGTTACAAACTTCTTTAAATGAAGTCGCAAACTTCTCTAAACCCCATTTGCCCAATTTTCATAGCAAAGTCTTCTGTTCTTTCTCCTCTTTTGACTTTCAATGCTGGAAATTCAGTTTAGGGGATTGAGCTTATTTATATACCCCTGTCAAGTAAATTCTGTGCCCGCTAAAGTTTGTAAAAGTCTGCTTCTGGCAACACACAAACATAAGAAGGGCCCAGAGCTGATGCCACAGCCAGAGCCTCAGCAGCAAGGCTGCTGACAGTGTGAGAACAAGCACATGCTGCCTTTCCACACTCACACCATTATTCATTCAGAGCACAGCCTAATGCTTCAAGTATCATCATTTGCAGATTTCAGTCCCACTCAGTGAGAATTGCCTCTCTGTTGGCTGTGTACTGCAGACAGGAGAAACAGAGAAGCAAAAATGTCCTAATTTCAAATAAAAATATTCTGGTATATCCTAACTGCACCAAGTACCAGCTCTATTGTGTTAAAAAAGGTGTTCAGGGTGATTTTTATAACAGAATTCGCCACCACCACCACCTTCAGACTGACTCCAGCAAAACAACCAATGAGAATTCTCCAGTATGGAAAGCTGACAAGACTTAACATATACTTTTTTGAGAAAGAATGTACATCACAGAGTCTCCCAGACTGCCTCCAGCCTTCTGCCCTTGAAACACCCTTGGCCACAGAGGCAATGGTTTGGGTTTTCTGTCATCTGCTTTCAAACTGCTGTCTCTTACTTCTTGCTGCATTCTTCCTACAGTTTGACCCTTGTACACATCAAAAAGTATCACCACATAAATCTTTCATCCTGTTTGCACCAAGTCCACACACTGACAGAAACTTTTTTCAATTGCAACATGAAATGTCTTTAGAAAATAATTAGAGCTCATTGAGGCTGATTCCATCACCAATCTCTGTCAATGTTGGAATTACATCCATACAAGGGACTCACCATCATTAGTCCGGTTTTCAGGTCTCTGCTTTTTCAGTCATCACTATAAAAGGAGCAGTCAGCTGTTCTCTTAGTTTGTTTGATTGGAAGGTGAAGAGTGCACCCGTGAGCTTCAGCAAGATCTGTAAATGCCTAAAGATCAGAGATATATTATCAGGAGGCATCTCAGCTTTAAAGTAATTTCAGGCTATTGTAATATCTAGAGTATTTTTAAAAGAGTTGATTTTTTAAATTCCTGTTTTTTTAAGAGTGGGTGTCTACAGGGTTGGGCTTTTTGCTTCTTCTCTACTATAACTAGAACTCAGGAACCAAAAGTTTAGTCCAAAGATGTACAGACATCACCTACCAATATCAGAGGTATCACTCAGCTTTCTTAAGTAGCTGGACATGAAGTCACAGCCAAATTTTAGGCATAATAATTAAATGAGTAGGTAACTTCCTTTAAGGCAGGCTCTCAGTAGCAGTGGGGCTGCACCTGGGAGCACTAGTGGCCATACCCTTCCCCCATGGTGCACCCTGCTGTGCCTGTGCCTGGTGAGCAGCGTGGGGAGTCAGGCACAGATGGAGCCCCAGTGCCTGGGCAGGTCTGCAGGGATACAGCCAGGGCAGGAGGTGTGCCCTGAAGTCAGGGCAGCACCAGCAAAGCAGGAGGCTGGGTGCAAGTGTCCCGCAACTCTGCCTCACGTCGCTTCTCTACAGTAGCCTGATTTTGGGTTACAAGCTCTGTGGCCAGAAACCTCTGTAACTGCACAATTCTCCTCCAGGTTCTAAGGTAATAGCAATTAGACTAAATTTGAACATTCTGGGCAACATGTTTCTGTCCCTGACCTCAGCTGAAATGCAAACGTGAATTTTGCAGCTAAAATTTGTCTCCTTGATGATAAATTTCAGTTCTCAAAACTGGTTTGTGGTTCAGTTGATTAAACAGGATAAGGTTCCTTACCAAGCTTTCCCATTTTGCTTTTCTTCTAATGTCCACATAAAGTAGGAAGTTATCCCTCACACCAGGGAAGGGAGAGAAATCCCTCTTGCACCCAAAACACCCTGAACAACCATCCCCCTCCTCCTGCCCCTGCCTTCTTCCACCTCATGTTACCCACCCTGGCAGTCACCTGCCCATGGGGCTCTTTTTCCAGCAAGCCACAGCTGGGACTCTTCTGAGAACCCACCCCAGATTTCCCTCACCAGTGAGAACAGGCTGCTTTTTCCTGTACATTGAAAGTTGTGAGACTGAGTCACCTTTCTTTTCATGTCGTGTTACCCACATTACCCTTTTTTCTCAAGTCAATGAGCTGGGAGACTTGAAGATCTTTCGTACACCTCAAGCTGGAGCACATGGTGCTAAGTAAAAAGCAAAGAACTGGTGGGTAATGAAATGACTGACGTGCAACATGAAAAAAAAAAAAAGAACATGAGAACCCTGTCTGGATTTCTTGCTGAGAGGTTCTCTGCACAGCCCAGACCCTTCTCAATCATTAGCCCAGGTTTGCCTGGGTGTCTCTTGTACCTTGGTATAAGAGACAGACCCACGCAAAACAAAACACCTTTAAATAATGAAAACACCTTGAAACACAGCCTTTACCACAAGCAGAGAGATTTCTGTAGAGGAAATCAGCCATCTCCAAGCATGGCCCAGCAGGAGAAAGGCACAGTGTGATGATATTTAGGCTCCCACATAGCCAGTTCTGGGGATCTGCCTGCTTTTCCTGCCTTTCTGTGGGGCAGCAGCCAGCCCTTGGACCCCCTGCAAGCTGCAGTGGGGCTAAAGGCAAGCTGGGCTTCCTCTGTGCCTGTTCACCACAGCAGTGCTTGACCTGGCTGAAAGCAACTCAGCTGAATGCAAAATAAACCCAGCACTCACATTCGCTTTGTGGTTCCAGTATGTACAAAAATAAGTGTGCTGGTGTAACCATCATCAAGTTAACAAATGTAAATGGTTTTACAAAAGCATTTCATGCTTTTTTTTTTCCTATGATGTTTCTTACGTGTTGTTAAAACTAGGCTGAAAATCTCTGTCCTGCTGAGCAGCAGCTGCCTCTATGAGATCATTGGTGTGGAAGGTGCTATCAAGCAGAAGAGTAGTAAACCATGATTATATAGTACATCCATTTGTTTGGGGAGAATTACAATTAAACTGATATGTGTGGATTTCCCTCCAAACACATATCTTTTCATCAATCCAGAATCAGAAGCAAGAGTTCTTCTACACAGTCATTATTTAACCTGGTCAGGTTAAAAGAAGAAGGCAGCAAGCACAACAAATAGTTACTCTTTTTTACTACTTGAGAGGAATAAATTTGAACCCACTAGTTATAGTTTCAGGCAGAGATTTGGCTGAAATGCAACAGGCTACACATATGCTATTAAACTGCCATTCTACAATCTTGGGCTCACACTGATCTCAAATTTGGTCTGACTTTTCACAAGTTTATGAGATCAGAAAGAATGAAAGAAACAATATTCTGAATCCTGGAACAATTTACTTAAAAGAACCACGTGTCAACACTACAAAACATGAACAGAGCGTCATCTCTGCAAAAAATGAATTATGGTGGGAGTATTAAAAAATTAGAATCCTGTAAATAAGGAAAAAGATATTCTAACGCTTTCTCCCTCTCCCTGCTTAATTCAGATCACAAGCCTGATGGCTAAATCAGCATCAAAGCTATAGCCCTACTTTTAGTTCAGTGGTTGTGGTTATTTACAAAGAAATGCTCAAGACCAGAGAAATTTTACCCTAAAATGCTTAAATACTTGGCTTTAGAACTGCTTACCAGGAAAACAACAGGAAAAGGATGTGGCCTGATAAATGCCTGTAACATCTTCATCAGTGTCATGTATTTATTCATATGAATTTTATTTCACTAAAAATTAACAAATGTGAGAAGTCTAAAGCGTACGTATATCACGGTACCAAATGAGCAGTAAACGAGCTCCATTTTCAGGCAGGAAGATGGACATTTTTAAACTCACAGCAAATGTTGTCCACTAAAAGCCCTCTAAACCTTCTACTGAAGGGGCATTTAAAAAAGGCAAGAACAGTGCAGGCTCACCCCCCACACACCAACTTTATGTGGAAAGAAGAGGTGGCCAGTGGGAAGAGTAGCAGGGAGATGGCATGAAGGAGAGGGCAAGAGCAGAGGCTCTCCCTTCTTTTGGTTGGAACCCAGGCTGTGGTGCCACTGTGGGCCCCTTTCTATGGGGAATACATACCTAATTATGCACACAGACTATAGCATAATAGAAATAAAAAGGCTCCCTTAGAGTACAGGTGGCATGTACCTTTTCCTTTAGTTCATAGTGCTGCATAGTTGATGTTACTGAAATTACACTAAAGACCCAAATTAATTAAGTGATCTCATATGTATAGAAAATGTCCGGGAATACATATTGTCATGTTCTTGATTACTTCTTTTGCATGTTACAACATACTTTCAACACAGTTTCAATGCTTACAACCTGAGAACAGTTAATTCTGAATATGAAAGGGCAGACAGACAAATTATTTTGGAAGAATTTGAGACTTGCAGAAGGGAGTGCACATCCAGCCATGATTAATATGGCCTATGATTGAGTGGGCCCTAGGAAGGAAAAGGCTAAAAATATTGTATTTGTGTTGTAGATCTAGGACTGGGAAACTGCAGCTCCACTGTGGGTGTCTTATATAATCTTTGTAAAATCCTTCTGGTTATATCTGCTTTGATTCCCCACTTGAAAAATGGCAAAAAATAACACCCTATCTATGCTACCAGGACAACACCAGAGCAGGTACATTCAGAGAAGGACAGAAAACTCCAGGCAGGCGACCCTGTCATGCTGCCTTGCAACGCTCTGCACAGACACCAAAATCACCCTGAAAGTGGTGTGTTCAGGCACTACAAACAGCACACCTCGCCAGCACAGTGCTTGGCAGAGATAATGTTTGATAAACAGCTTGTAATATTATCAAAGCACCAAACAGACACATCCAACTATGCATACAAAAGAGGAGAGGGATTTTCATTAGAAGCCAAATCCTCTGTGCACTCCATCTCTGGCCATAGCAAAGTTAAATCTTACTGTTACATTATGATATCATAAACATATGCATTGCTGCTGGCCTGTTAACTTTATAATAATAATAATAATAATAATAATAATAATAATAATAATAATGAGGTGACGTTTGGCACAGCAAGGGTACATACAGTTAACACAATGAAGTAATAAAGCAGAACACAGGGAAAGCAAAATGAATTTTAATAAAAAATATTTTTAAAAAGTTTCCCTTCCTCTCCTCCCCCTTACAAGCCTTTTGAAAACAGATAATTTTTTAAGCATATTTCCTTTGATGAATATCTTATCAATATAAATTCAGGAAAAAGTAATGTCAAATTCTCAACGTTGTCACTGCATTTCTTACACTCTTCCTCTAAACATCCATTGCTGTCTATAGTCAAAGACAGGATGCCACATTACACACACTTTTTCTCTTGACTAAACCAACTCATGTTCTTCTTCAGTTCATTATTTTCTCATAATGACATTCAATGACCCTCCCTGCCACGAGGGCTGCTGTAAATATATCTGTTTCTCACAGACACATGCTGTGTCATTACTTGTGCCCCAGAAACAAGATAAGGAAAACTGACTTTTCCCATTAAGAAAAAAGGGAACCATGAGACTGTGGGGTCTGAGTGAGACTGTTGTGATCACCACAGGGTGCACCCCAGAAGGATGCAGTTCCTTGGCCATATGAGCAATCCAGTTGGCTCAAAATGCGTACAAGGGCCTTTTGGGAAGGAGGTCCAGTTACAGTTACTTTCTTAGACTTGTGCATGCAATTCAGAACCGTGAAAAATAAAACAAGATCTTGATCATCTTCAGCAACTGATCTTTTTTCGCACCTTGCAAACTTACAGCTGAAGTGCCTGTCTGGTCAAGCCAAGGCGGTCTTATGGTTTGGAGGTTTGAATGATCTGTCAGGAAATAATTTGTGAAATTGCTGTCTCAGGTCTTTCAAAGGTAATGATACATTGAAGACCAGTGTAGCTAATGGTTTGAGTAGGAAAAAAATACCTTAGAAGTGTCAAAATGAGTCAGTCATTAGGCAGAGGAGAGGCATAGCCTGCGATGTGGTGTGTAGGGCCCTCGGCTGGGATGCATGAGCCCCACTTTGAACGCCTGCTCTGCGGAGCTAAAGAACAGCTGAATGTGCAAAAGCTGCAACATAAGAGACAGATCTCCATCAGTTTTAAATTTCACCATTTCACTGAGATGGAAAATGTCTCTACCCTGCTGACCTGGCCTCAGGAGCATCCCCATCTGATTCCTTTGTAGAAACTGAGACATGCCTCTCAACAAACACTAGATCACTTTAACATGTCAGGGCTCAAAGAGTGAGAACAGTTCACCTTCCCTCCCAAGCAGCAGATTTAGGTCCTCCAGCACTGAAGAGACCCTTGTTCCCCAGAATATTCTTGCCCTGGTGCACAGCCAGGGTTTGCTGGTGCCTCCCTCAATCTGCAGGGTCTTTCCAGAGGACGCTACACATTAGTTAGAAGGCCATTGACTGGGGTCAGATGGCACAGCAGCTTCCTGGCCCTGGCCCCTCAGCCCACCAGCAACCCACAGGCAATACTTGTGGACACTTCCTTTACGGAAAAGCTCTGTTTCAACCGTTCCTGTGCTTTGGCCCTGTCCACCCACAACCATCAGAGATTTGGCTCTCCCTTACTTATCACTCCTGGGCTGACCACGATGAGGACGGTGGAGCAAACAAAGAGTCAATGAGAATAAGGGGCCCAGTGCTCGGCTGGTAGGGACAGGTTGGGATAAACCGTCTGAGCTACATGATAAGCTGTCCTTCTAGTGGCCTACCACAGCCAGGGACACTGCAGGGCTGAAGCCGTGTTTCTCATTTCTTCTCTAACCACAAGATGGAGCAATTCAGTTACAAACAGTTCTGCAAAGCCACTAGATTTAGGGGATGGGACGTTTTATCCCAGTTCTCCCTCTCCCAGTGGCTGCAGGCAGTCCTGGATCTCAGCAAGGGATGCTCTCTCTTCTCAAGCAGAGCAAATATTTCTCTCACTTTTTAGGCTCTGATTTAGATCAAGGAAAAAAAACCAGCCCACTGTGTCTTCACTGCACAACCCTGTGTGGTGCAATGGTTATGGATTTAGCTCCTGAATTGGAGTGATGATATCAGCACTGGCCTCATTCTGACATCGTTCCCGAGGGCCAGGACTGACAGCAGGAGAGCCAGGACCATGGCACCGCTCTCTGGTGCAGTCCAGTGTCAGGGCACAGCAATGGACCAGCAGTGCCTGGGGATGGCTGGCACAGCCCAGCACTACAAGGAGAAGGTTGGTCTCAAGGACAAGCACACAGTATCAGCAGAGCTTCACTGATTGCCACCCAGGAATATGTGTGTGGCCTGAAGGAGAGGTGTGTGGCAGTAGCAATACGGTGAAGTCCTCAATGCTAGCAAAAAAATGCATGTGAAACAGTTCCTTCATCAACAAAAAGGCACAAGATGATGCGCCTGAAATTGCACAAAGCAGAAAGGAGCTTCACGCATTGGTGGCACTGGTGACATGCAGAGGACAGAGGAGAATCTGCAGAGTTGTCCCTCTTTTCCCTAGCAAAGGGACCCACATTTGATCTTGGAGACTTCATGGAGACACATCCCATTAGCACAGAGTAGGGCCTGTGTCGAGCAAAGAAAGGAACCTTGGCTATCCACGGCTTTCGCACTTCTTACTCGCATCCCAAGTAAGCTATTGATGAACAGCCTGAGGGTCCTTCATGGGCAGTCCCAGCCTTTCCATTATGCTGCTCACTGGGGTTCATTTTACTCTCGCCCTCAGCTCTCAGTGTCACAACTTTTCATCAATTCCATTTTGAAGGGAGAGGAGTCTTCACACCTTGTTCCAAGTGCATTTGTTTCCCCTGCATGCCTTCCTGGCCATTTCTCCTCATACTCTTCCCTAAAAAACTCCCAAGGCTATTGCTGGGGAAAAAAAGCAGACCAGTCTCTGGTGTGGCTAGACTAACCCTGACATTGCTGCTTCCTCATCCCCCCTTTTCCAAAGTATCTTTCTCCAGACTTGTAGCCCTACAGGGCTCTGCAGCAAGAACACCCAGGGAGACCTGCTTTTGGGCAAGCTGAGCAGTGCTTAGGTGGCATATGAGTAAAAAAGAGAACAAGAGAGAAGAGAAAACTCCAAGTGCGTGAGAGGAAAACCTGGAATGGGGAAGAGAGAGCACCTGCTCTGAGAATTGGAGCATTGGTGGCAGCATCAGGACTGACATTTGCAAATGCCAGACCAGGGCAGGAGCACAGGGACTGCTTTAGCAGCTGGGCTTATGTCCATGCTGACAGCAGCTGTGGTTCCTGTTGCCCAAGCTGGTTTTGCCCTCAAATGCCTCTTCAGGGCAGGAGTGCCTGCCTGTGCTGTGTGGGGTTTTTCGTTAATATCCAGAATGAAGCCATTGTCACAAGATCACCACTGGATACACAGAAGTGAAACCTAGCTGAGTAATGAGATAAGGTATTATTCACTCAGACCTTTTGTCTTGTTTTTTCCCTTTGGTGGTGTTTCTTTTTTTCTTAAGTAGAATCATTTCAATAAAAATAACATGGGGAAACCCCAAGTACTATTTCTTTTATCATCTCCTATCCCCCATCTTTTCCACAGATGCACAGTTTTAATTCAGCCAATATAATCTTCAGTTTTTAAGGAGCATGCAGAGGATCAACCAAAGCCACACCTCTAGCCTTTCTTTCCCCTTTTGGTAACAACATTGCAAACATGCATACAATGGGGAAAAAAAGTCTTCTTTCCCTTTCTTCCCTGAAAAAAATCAGAGCCTAACACTCTCCTTGGGTATATTCCCTGCTCTCTAGGAGTATAAACAGATTTAAGAGTAACTTTTGACTCTTTTAAAATACCAACTTGAAGTGAACATACCAGATCACCACTGAAAATAAATAATCCCTTTTTTTCTTTTTTGATATAATGAAAAGTAAGGGAAAAAATGACAGCAATAGCTCAGGATTTACCTAAAAGTACATTTTGACAAAAAACACTCTGCCTACGGAAGTTATATAAAATGAATAATCATGTTTTGAAGGGGAAAAAACAGAGAAAGATCTATAGGGCCAGAATTTCCTTCTCTGTTACCAAAGACTCGTTTTAATAGGTGAGTCACAGAGAGGTTAGTCCCACAAAGCCATGCATTTATATCCTTAAATGAGCTGTGTGACATACTATGTACATAGTGCGTGCATGCAGGCACAGTGTGAGGAGACCATCGTTGTAATGGAAGCACGAGATGAAAAAAAAAGCAGCAGCACTTCGTGCTTTCTGACATCCTGACCAGCAGTTGCTTTGCATGCAACTCAATCCACTGCCATAAAAGAAAACACAGGACTCCAGAATTCTACGAGCTGAGAAGGAGAAAAAGTCAACAACCAGAGCTAGAGACAGCACAAAGGTAAGATGACAAGAGAGAATATTTCACTGTAGCAAAACCATGCCTTAAAAGGTTTCCTCTTGCTACAAGATCTGAAGCATATTTGACATAACTTGTTTTGCTTATAGCATAGCTACTTTTTTTAAAGACTGAACAGAGCTGCCCTTTGAATTTATGCTTTAAATAATATTTTTGTTTGAGAATTATTTTTTTTAAATCTACACAACAGACTGTAGTCTGAAATGCCTTTTAATCATAACTAGAATTTTATATTTCTCTAGACCCAGAATTTCCTAGACATACTACCAAACAAATTAAAAACAAGTCTGAAGAAAAAGGAAAGTACTAATGAAATCTCCTACAGAGGCAATGAAGTAAAGAACTTTGTCAGCATTCATTTCTTTTCAGTAATTCCTTAATTAACTTCTTCTGCCTTTAGCTCTCAGTAGTGGGCTCCCTCTCAGCATCAGACTCACAGTGCTGCACTTGATGAAGGTGACTCAGCAGGAGAGCATCATAGTGGTGTCCAAGCCTTGGTCGCTTCTCCTGTACTGGGCAGTATCGCTGCCCAGGTGATCAGTGTAACCCTTTGTCTCTCATAGGCCACCTGAATTTGGAGGTTCAGGGACCCAACCCAGCTCTCAGCAAACTCTACAGCCCCGTGGGGTTTAACTCCCAGACAGTGAACAATGTACAGCATAGCAAGGAGCGCTTCTCCTCTCCATCTACTCGGAACTCCAAGCACTTTGCAGGTTCAGGCTTTTCTATCCTTTGTCATTTGGGTGAGAAAATGTCATTATTTTCCCCCAACCTCCCCTCAGTCTCACAGACAGCTGTAGAGCAGGCCCTGCTGGCAGGGCTGCTGCCCCACTGAGCCTGTCCCCCCACACCCCACGGGCAGTGGGGCTCCACAAGGAGTCTGTTTGTGCTTCACACAGGCAGCAGCTCTGCAGGGAACCGAAAGAAACCTGTACCTGATGCAGCACAATAGGAGCTGCAGATGGATCCCTGCACTCAAGAGAGGAATGCTCTCATGCACCCCCAGTCCTGCCAGGTCCCATTCTCCTCCTCAGGCTGGGTTTCTGGAACTGGTTTTCTTACTTGTGTCACTTAAGGTAATAACTTATACAATCATTTACCTGGCATCAGTGTGTCCTTAAGGGACAAAGAAATAAATTTCCTTTTTGCTGATCTTAATGCCAAAGAGATACTAATCTCTCTCAAACCACAGCAAGGGAGAGCTTACCTATGAAATACGCAGGGGGTGGCTTGGTCTGCAGAACAGAAACTTTGACTGCACAGTTGACAACTGGTTGACAAGTCTGAAATGGAACAACGCCAAAATCCACAACTCATTTAGGAAAGACACTGGTTTTAATAGTAACAATAAGAGGACAGCAGGCAAAAGCAATTTCCGGGCACTGAAAGAAAGAACTCTGAGAGGCTACATTTGCTGCCATGGAACTGGCTGGAGGAAAGGACCTAGTCTTCCTGGGCATTTGCATTTTTAAGTGATTCCAACTGAGACTAGCATTGCAGAAACCAATGAACGGCTTCCCAGTCCTTATCAGGAGAGTCTGAGGGCAGGATGAAACCAGCACCCTTCCCCTAACTAATATAATTGCTCCATGACCCCAGCTCAGAGAGTGCTTGCCTCAACACTTTTAGTCCTCTCTTTGCAAAGCAGAATCCAGCTGCATGTTTCCTGCAACCCCTGTCTCTGCTGTGGTAAGTCTGCCTGATTGAGACAAAAGCTTAGGTTCTTAAATCTCATCCTTCTACTAAAGAATTAAGTTCTCCTGGAAGTAGCCTGTTTCAAGCTTCCTGACTGCTGCTTTTAGCCAGCTTGTAGAATGTCCAGAGGTAATCACAGTCCCTCTTTGCCAGGGGTGGTTGGAAAGGGCGCAGGATGGCAACGACTGTGTTCACATGAATAAACATGGGGACCCTTGTGCTTTTGGCTCCCCGAGGTTTCTTATGATAGCTTGATGCAGGAAACAAGATCCAACTAATTCTCTCCACCCTCACAATCTAAGAAACCCTAAAATCAGGGGCAGCTATGTTAGTTCTGCAAAGAACCAATTAAAGGGGACGGTGCAGTCACATTTGTACTTTACCTGGCCTAAATTATAGGATTAAAGGGCAGCGCATTTTGTTAATAAAGAGCAAGAGGGGGGCTTGGGCCTCAGAAAATCCTGTTGCTCCTTGCCCCAAGATCCCTTGGCACAGAGCAGCTCCATGTTACTGGGAGCTGCAATTCAGCACACAGCAGCCTGAGGGGGGAGAAAAAGCAACTCCAAGTCTGTTGACACAGAGATCTCATTAGCCTTTGTGCTGTGTTTTAAATGTGATATCCATCCTTCCTTGTGATGAATGTAATTTTCTTCTCGTCCAGCATACCTGGAGATATGAATGACACTTACAGCAGGAGCAATATCAGCAATATCAGCCTTACTGTGGAACTGTTCCAGTTCATCATGTACATCCCCACATTTATGCTGGGAATGTTGTTCAATGTGATGGCCCTGTGGTTCCTGTTTTTTAAGGTTAAAAAGCTGTCAGAATCTACAGTCTACATGGTAGCCCTTATATTCCTGGATACTTTGCTATTGTTTACTCTTCCTTTCAAAATCTTTTCCTACTACCGTCAAGACCACTGGAACTTGGGGTCTATATTTTGTTCCACCTTGGAGAGTCTTTACTTTGTAAATATGTATGGCAGCATCCTCATCTCCCTCTGCATCTGCATGGACCGGTACATCGCCCTCCGGCACCCCTTTAAGGCCCTCTCCCTGCGATCCACCAGGAAAGCTGCTATTGTGTGTGCTGTCATCTGCCTGTGCACCTCAGTGGGGACAGTCTCTACCTTCCAACTGCATGGAAAGGGCCACAACATCTCATCCTGCTTCCATAACTTCTCCAAGAGCACATGGGAAAACACAGGCCTGTTCAGCACCTTAGAGATCATCTTCTTTGGCAGCATGGCAGCCATGACTTTCTGCACCGTCCAAATTGTCAGGTGCTTGAGAAAGCACAGAAATCCAGACAACCCCCAGACACACACCACCAGGGCAGAGAGGATAGTGGTGACAAACCTCGTTGCGTTTTCAGTCTGTTTCACACCTTACCACGTGGCTTACTTCCTGTACTTTTTGGTAAAGAATGAAATCATCCACATCAGTTTTCAACGAGTGCTACGAGACATCCTTCAGATCACCCTTTGCTGGGCAAACCTGAACTGCTGTCTTGATGGGGTGTGTTATTATTTTGTTTTAAAGGAGTCCTTGGAAAACGCATGACCAAATAGTGAAAACAGAGCCATGCAAAAGCCTTAATTTATGTACTGTATGTCCATTACTTGGGATGACACGTGGTAATAAGGCTTTTGTGGAAAGTGCAGAGTCCTGAACTTCCCACCTAAGCAATTTGCTTTAAATATTCACATCTCAAAATATTTCAAAAAACCCCACAGAACTAAATATGTTTCCAGGAGACTGCTCCTAACTTTTTTATTGTCTTCCATAATGTTTTCTTTTATTATTTATGGGTAAAAAGAAATGTAATTATTCATCTAAATGGTGATGCCTATTTCTTTGGATGCAATTCCTCTTTACTCTGAAAAAGATAAAAAAAATCACTTATATGTGGTAACATCTTTCAGCCTCCCTGTCTACACTGTTCCTGAAAACCTTCCTCAAGTCTTCAGTCATAACAGACTTGGGCTATTAAGAAACAGAGACTTGGAGTTTATGGTAAAAAAACTTGAGATTAATCTCTGCCCTGATCATGTCTGCTGGTACGTGCATACATGCAGCTGCCAGATTTAGACTTGCACATGCTATTTAAAATGAAAATAATGACTGTAAATGCAAAGGCATCTTTAGGCAAGATCTCCATGTAATTCCTCCACTAGTTGACTTGCTCTGCAAGGTTGTTCTGGTGACAGCTGTTGTGCCTATCTCATTGTACTTTTAACTAATATTGGCATTAGCTCAAGTCCCCAGACAGTTAATGTTAATTGACTATCCTAGTTCCAGGCTCTCTCAACCAGCTCCTCTCCTACTTGCAGGCCTTTGTACGTCTGTTCCTTCCCGCTTGGTTACAAATCTAGTTTCATGAACAGAGTCAAACCAAACAAGAGCATGAAATAAAAAGCCAGAGTCTAACACAGTGGCAAACATGAATCTGAAAGAACAACCTCCATCTTACTGGGGGATAAGATAAGAGCAGCCCTGATCCCTAAAGCAGCAGCCAGAAACAATACCAAGGGAGAAGCCACCTCTTGGACCTTGGAGCAAGCTGAGCACTACCGTTGCCCAAACAAACAAGGCAATAAAAATAATCAACAAGGGAGAGCCTAACGTGCCAGTCAGTTACTTCTTATCAGTGCTCACAGGCATCTAGATAAACTGAATGACAACATTCATCCAGCAGGAGAAAGGCAGCCCACTGCTTGGGGGACCCCCATTGCTGCGTCTTACGCTATCCCAGCAGCCAGCTGCCACTTTCCTGAGGGATGAGGCTGATTTAACTACCAAAGCAATTAGTTTTCATATTCATGCTGAGCTGGATCCTTCCAGTACTGCTTCTAGGCAGGAATACTAATCCCAGCCTTTGAACTGTCTTTTCTCTGTACACTTTTGAAAACGGTAGTGTATTAATTTCTCCCCTGAGCTGGCGATTTGCATATGGAGACTCTAGTCTTAAAAGTGAATTTTTTTGAAGTTGCTACATCTATGAATGAGATTGTACCAAAGAAATCCAGTTTCTGATGAGGGGAACACTAAGCCAGCACAGACCCAAGTGTGTGCTACTGTTTACAGAGTCGTTCTAGTGTTCAGACAATGAACTGTGCTTCTGAGAAAACAAGGGCTGTGCACTTAATCTTATGACATCCTGGTTATGTTCAGGTACATAAAAATAAAATTCACCAGGATATTCCAGCAAGAATTCCCTCCCCATATCAATGGCCGTTTCCATTGAATTCATCAGTAGCTTAAGAATATCAATCTTCCCTGCCAGCTGACAGCAAATCTTTATCAGCTCCTTGCTCATAATTTACCTCATAACTAACTACATTTTAGGTTTTACCACTGTGACTTCAGATTCCCTCTGCAAACAAGTTAACAAATAATAGAAGAAAATAGTGCTGAGGCAAAAGAGCTATTTTACATCTCAAATCAGCGGGCCATGCCAAGAGGGCCTCCACTTGAACTGATACTGCCTGAGCATAAGGAACAGGGATTGCCTCAGTTCCTCAGGAGGCAGAAAATGCCAGAGCGTAAGAGAAAACCAAATTCAATTGCTTTTCTGTAGCCTGAGGCAGCTCCATTAGTTTTACTGACCTGACTTTGGGCTTTACACTGCAATAACTGAGACTAGAGGCTCACCTGTCATTTTATGCTTCCTCTGCTGCTCAGCAATTTTTCCACTTTTAAGTACGCCTGTTCTTTCTTGTTTTGTTACCCTGCTGTCCTTAGTCTCACAGATCATAAAGTAACTTTCACTGTAATTTCATTTAGAGCGCTGGTAGACAGCAGTGAGATGAATATTAAATTGTTGGCTTCTTGGCTACTTTCCTCAGCAATAACATGCTGCTTAGAAGAGGCAGGGATGTTGACCACTGTAAGAAGGACAAATTAAAAATGCTTGAGGCATTTTTTTCTTCTCCAATCCTCTCCCTTGTGTTTCTCCAGTGATTCTGGCCATTGATTTTTGTAGAAGCAAACAGGCTGAGGTGTGGAAAACCGCATACCTGACCACAGGCAGGGAACAGCCAACCACCATTAGAGCTCCCTGCTCTGCACATGGCTCACAGTGCCTCTGCCAGCCCTAAGAGAGCACTAATTATCAGGCACAAAACCAACTTTCATTCTAGATTCCTGGGAGAAATTACGATTTTGCAAAGGCAACATTTTCTACTCAAAAGTTCCCTGCTGAATCTTATTGCTTCTGGGCCTCTGAGCATTCACTGTCCAGGTCAGATCTGCTGTGGTCTGATCCCTTTTTTGCTTGGGTGGCAACTGCAACAGCTTTTTCATTTGCAGAGCTTTATATCCAAATTATGACATGGAGTATCTAGTGAGACTACAGAGATTTCACTTTGCACCAAGAAAATATTGAAGACATAGAGTGCTAAGAGATAAAAGGAAAAAAATATCTAAACCCCTGAAATTCATATGATGGAAAAAGAAATAAACTTAAGGATTTGTTTGGGAAAGACTCACCTGTAAGAACTGAGGACTCATTCCTAACACATAGAGTTCTTAGCTAAAAAACATTAATTTATTCTATAAGAATGACATTGGGGACTAGAGAGCTCCCACAGAGCACTTTTCCTACTTGCTCCTGTTTCTGCATTTGGATAGTGAAAGGGGAAAGGTTTCAGCCAGCACTGAAAGAACAGCAGGTCATGGGAGTTGGTGAAGCTGCTTCGCTGGGGACCTTCACCCTTTGGGCCAACCAAGGCATTTCATTTGAGAGGCCTTTCAAAAATGCACTCTGAGGCTGCCAGATTTCCTGCCAAGAGCCCCCTCTTGCAGACATTCACGTTTGTATCATGGTCACATCAGCAACATTCCTACTCACTTACGTGCAGGTTTCATTAAGAGACTGGGAACGTGCTTCAGCAACAAATGCCCTCCTATTCCCTCCAGCCTCCCTCACCTGGGAAAGCAGTGGAGTGCAAACTTAGGTTATCCACTAACTAACTGCTCATCTGTCCTTTGCTTTCCAAATTCCTTTTCTTCTATTACAACTATTATCCGTGTTTCAGGTTCAGGAAATATCTGTTTGGTTTGGGAAAGAAAAAAAAGGTTTAAGAGAAAACATTACTGATGAGATCTGCAAATAACCATGAAAATCCCAAACAAAGCATCCATCTCCCAAAATGCGTCAGCACGGGTAGTGGGCATGCAGAAACTTCTACAAAGATTTCGCTATTTTAGGAAATATGTTTTATCAAAGATGTTCATATACTGTGAGTGGAACAAAATATTTATTATGAACCGTGTCACATCCATGGTCAGTGATAAGGAGAAAATACTCAAAAAATAAGTCTCAAGAGAAATGTAAAAGCTTTTTAAGAGATTTTTTTAATGCTACACTCCTCTCAAAATGTTTTTAGCATTTTTATCGCTACTAAAGATAATTAAAATTGCCCTTTGTTTTCCCTGCAGAAGGACAGCAACGCGAACCAAAACCAAATTTGTAGCACTCTAGATGCTGGGAGAAGCCCTGCAAGAAGTGATATAGTTAATTTTGCTGTGAAAGTGAACTACTACAGATAGGCACAGACAGAACTCACACCCCAGCTCCTTCGCAGTTGTTTCCCCACAGAGCAAAGTTGTTCACGCGCTCTTTCCATCTCCTGCATTTACTGGTGGAAGTCTCGCCAAGAAGGAAAAATGCCCTAAGTGACACAACAGAGTGACAGAGCTGACCTGGTGTGACAGAGACAGGCAGGTCTGAGCATGTCCAGGTCTGGTGGGAGGACACCCTGATTCTCACACTCGACCTGTGCAGTTTGCTCCTGGATTTGCAATGAGCCAGTGCAAAGCTACTGTTCAATCACGTGCTCCAGCTTGCTTACTCATCCCTGTCTTTGTCCTTCCATTCCTTTCACATGCCTCTGTCTTCAGCTTTTTGGAGGCACTGAATCCTTCAGCAAAGCTGAGACTTCTCCCTCCATCGGGTTTTTCTACTGAGAAAGCTCTACCATAGCAACGAACTCTAATGAATCAATGTCTTCAGCTATTGAAAGGCAAAGGACACCTACAACCTCCTTCATTTTTATCTCTTTTATTCTTATTATTCTCGTTTTATATGCTGTCACTCTGTAAAAATGACATTTACATTTTGCACATCTGATAAAAAAGTTGCAGTAGGATACTGATACAACCAGAAATCTATGAGGAATCCGAAATGTTTCCCAGGAAGAAAAGCTGAATCAGTGCCATTTGCAGACACCAAACGATGGAAAACCTCATGTCTGCTGTATGCTACAGATTCCTATTAATCCTCCTCTCTATTCCAAGACAAAAAGAGCATTAAACTGGGATTATATTTGAGAGCAAGTATCAGCAGTTTAAAGTTATAAACACTGCTGGGCAATTGTTAATCCAAAACTAAGCATTACAAACCCAGGAAATCCAGTTTAGATTACACTTCAGAGTACACCAACACAATCCTGACCATTCCTGACTAAGTATTAACTTTGTGACTACAAGTAAAGCCACCTCCCAGTGACCTACATCCAACCTGGGCCTGCTCAGCCAGCCATTGTTACTGAGACAGTGAAGCACACTGTCTGAAGCAGCTTTATCAGTTTAAAGAGGAGCTTAGGAAAGAAAGCACGAGAAACTGCAGAGAGAAAAGACCCGTCTGACTTCATTTGTGATAATAGGAAGTGCACTGGGGTGAAAAAGTTGCAGCTGGGAAGGGGCAGAAATAAAGGACTGGGACTTGTGACAGTCCAAGGTCAGCATGGCAGTAAAATCCCTGCAAATAGGTTTGTTTCTTTCATGCAGAGTAAAAGAATTTGGTATTAATGCTAAACACGGTATGTAGACCATTTTGTATGGGCAGTAAGAAGAAAAAAGAAAGGCTGAGCTATAAAACACTTCAATTCACTCTGAGCTCGGCTCTTGCTGCTGCTCCTGCCTGTGGCTGCACTGGGACCTGCTGGGGCCGTGGGGGAGGTCCCTGCTGAATGACAAGGGGTGTTTGCTCCCATTTGAGGTGCCCGTGGTTCTGTCCCACCCAGCCTCCAATGCCCAAGCGAACAGCGAGGGGCTGTTCCTGGCCTGTCTCCCTGCAAAAATCACACAGAGGAGCCACAGCACACTTAATTCAAAGCCCAGCCAGACACACCTTACACAGACTATCAGGAGTGGGAGGAGGTAAAGCAATGGGCTGGAGACATTTACATTTGTAACCCGCTCCATGCTATAAGGGTAAGACCAAAATTAACACTACATTCAGTCACAATAGCAAGCCCTTTAATGCCCCTCTCCGTTGCAACACATTTGATAGAATGACATGTTCCCTAGTTTTGGAACAACAGGGCAGAAATCAAGCAGTATCACTAAGTCTTACCCCAGATTTCATTTCTGGACATAATCACACCATTCAAATCATTTCTACGCCATGCTATTATGGGTTATTGCTCACTTAAATTAGCCTGTGTCACTTGCCTTGGGATGCCCACATACACCTGTCACAAAACATCTTTGGAAGAATCCCAAATTTCTCTCCCACTTTTTGCCAATCAAAAATCCAATCCTATGGGTAAATATACCCATTCTAACTTTCAGTCTATCATCTTGTTTAACTTGCACAACACAGCAGCCAGGCTCCTATATTGAAAACTCTTTAGTTTGCATCAGGTGAAACCTTTGTTTTTCCAGAACTCCACTGCATATATCCACGAATCTTGTTTTCAACATCCTTCCTAATCACATTATGTTTACAATCCATCTCCCTCCTCATGTTTACATGTGCTTCAAACACAGATGTAAACATATAGGTCACAATCTCTTAGCAAAACTGTTCAGGATACAATTTTTTATTTTCTTGAATATATACAAAATTTCAGAGCAGCAATGCTTGGATGTCATTACGTCAGGAAGCCGAGAGGAAGGAAGCACTTTGCTGGTCAGTTAAAGGACACTTGGAAAGTCTTGCAACATTTTCAGTCTTAATGAAGGCAGAACAAAGAACCATCAGGCAAGTTTCCTGAATCCAAGGAAGTGAAGAAGCAGCACCACAAACCTCTGGCAAACCAGCCATGGAGCAGAGCCACACTGCAGGTGACCCACTGGAACAAGGGAGCAGCAGGTCAGGCACTTGCAGCTCCAGGATTCACAGCCTCTGGGGAAGAAGTGGGGTTTCAAACATGTCTGGAAACAACACATGGAAATTTCAGTTGTTTAACAGCTACATTTGCCCCTTGGAGTAATCTAAGGAAATCCCTGTCAGAAAAGAAGTTCACTGATATAACCAATCATTTTTGGTATTACTGCACCCCAGTCTCCATTACAACCATGTTCACTCAACTTCTGCTGCAAAATTAATCCACCCTTTTCTATACCAACAGTCATTTGCTTTGGAAATGAGCCCAGTATCCCCGAGGACTGGAGTCTGGAGGATTTAATTGCTGTTTCCTGGACTCAGACTCCAATGGTCAATGTCCAAATGAGGAACAAGTAAGAGGGATGGATCAGCTTTTCAGAAACAAAAGGTCCCATTTTCATGCAAATAGCATTCACTAGGAGGAACAATGAAGGAGAAGTAAAGTCAGACAAAGAAACAGAATTCTTCTGATCTGAAGCTTTTTCAGGAGGTATCAGCTGCTCCTTAAAGTGTAAACAAAATTTAAGTGCTTTTGCATCTGTAGGTGGGACTTGATAGATGTTACCAAACTTTTAAAGGAGAAGGAAAGAATAACAAAGGAGAAGGAAAGGAAAATGCAGTAAGAAGAGGAGCAGAGCCAGCAGCTCTCCTCAGCAGGTGCCAGCTATGAAAAGCTTCTTTGGAAGACCTTGGGAACAGCACCCTGAACCCAAGGCGAGTGAAAGCCGGCAAAGGCTGGAGGTGGGAGACAACAGCAGGCTGAGGGGGCACCTGGGAGCAGGCACAGCGAGCTGACAAGCAGAGGGGCAGCCGTGGGTTACACTCCCAGCAAAAAAGTGAAGGGAATTTTAGGCCTTGTGCAGAGCACTGATACATCCATAGGGAAAACTCCAGCCTTCAACTGCCACAGGGGAAATAAATCACGTATTGCTTTGCCATTTTTTCCATGCTAAGCCCTGGTGTCATCAGACAGCTGCTTGCCTCCTTTTGGTTTGTTTTGATTGCTTGTTTTGTTTTTCTTTTCTTGCTCCACTGACAGCAGAGCACAGCGAGAGCACGTCACACCTAAAACCCGCACCGGGAAGGGCTCGCTGCTGCCCAGCGTTGGATTCCCACCGTGCCAGCCACTTCTTTACAACATTTTTTTAACTGACAAAACAATGACAAATGTTTAATTGACAAAAGCAATGCCACTCCTCATGCTGCAGCACATCCCTGAGTTCAGACCACAACCTCAACCCTTTCTCCCTCCGCTGCCGTGGTGTGATGATCCGCCCTTAAGGTGCTTCCTTCCCCTTAGACGTGGGTTGTCACAAACAAAACAAAACTAAACTAAAAGCCCCAACCACTCTCAAATACTTTCCTAAATACACCACCTCATTTAAGATTTCTCCTCCACAAGATGTCCTGCAATCCTGTTTTTGCAATGACCCCTGACAGGAGCCCAGGGGACCGTGAGCAGGCTGTGCCTCAGGGCTTTATTTTAAACATGGATAGCAATGGATTTAACTTCCTTCTCCTCAAAGTCGTTTACCAAATTCAAAGCCAGTTTCGGTCAGAAATGCAGTGTTGCTTTTAAACACTCCTTACATCCAGAGAGGATTTTGCACAGAAACTCTCACAGCTCCGGAGACAAAGCGCTGCCCCGGAGGCCTCGTCTCTGTGAGGAAACAACGTGGCTTTGGACATTAAAATATTAGTTTGAGCTTCCTCTTCTTACCATGAGCTCGAGTGGGTGCCAGGGCGTGGACACGAGTGAGTGTGAACCCGTGTGTGGGGAGGATGGAGGTGTGGGTGTGCAGGTGCCGGGGCTGCCCCTGCCTCCCCTCAGCAGTGCCGACGCCAGGCACACCCCGCAGCCCCACTGCCCGGCTGGGGCACAGCCGGGAGCCCTGCGAGGGGCTCGCTCGAGGAGGCAACAACACGGTCGTTCCAGCAAGAACCACACGCTCCGTGGCACAGGCCCTGGGCAGCCCTTGGCCTCCACACTGCCTGGGACTCAAGTCATGATGGGGGCAGTCACCGAGCCCTCAGAAACGGGCAGCAAACACTGAGAACCTTCTCCTTGCTTGGAAAATCGCTTTTTGGCCAAGCCCATGGACGTAAGCAGTGGTCAGGCTACTCCTCTACAGCTGCATGGGGCTAAGATTATCCTGCCCACATTTGTCACAGCACTTAGAGGTACAAATATTAGAAGGCACTGGTCGGTTTTACAGTTCCTACAAGCAGCCCCACATAGCACTGCCCTTCCAGCAGTTAGGGTGTAAAAACAGTGGAGCCCTTGCTGTTAATGAAACATGTGTGGAAAGGAACAAACTGAAGATGTGAAGATCCACCAAGACCCTCTATGGGCAAGCACAATGCACGGCTCTGGCAGAGACAGTGCTTCAGGAACAGCTATGCCAGGAGAACTCAAATTGTCAAGGAGGTTGATACCAAATATTTACCTTTTATTGCAATTAAGCAATTTCATCAAAAGCACCGATTGAAATCAAAGTGCATTTCCTTTGCAAACCTCATTAGAGAAGTGACATGCTTTGCTTTCCCCACATAACACTTCAACCAGCGATTTGATGCCTGCTGTTATAAAGGCAACTCAGGCTGATTTTGCTTATTGTTTGTTCATGCATTTTGTGGGCTAAGATTAAAATGCTGGGTTCAGGAGATAAAAGAGTAAGCATTTCTATCCATGATTTTCTAACTGAAACTTTTTCTTAAACCTGATTTAAAGAGAGAGACAGTCCAAAAGGCTTGTTGCAAACCTGCTTCATGATTCAGAGAGGCTCAAGCTACGTCGCCAGTGTCCATAATTCTGCAGCATTCATTTTTCTTGGAGAGATGGATGAGTGTCAGCTTTAAATGGCTCCTTTCCAAATACAGCAAAATGCTTCTCAAAGCACTTTGATCAGGCAATCCTTTTCACCAGCCTGCTGCCACCAAGAGAGGAGCCCCTCCTGGCAGTGCCAGGGACCTGAATGTCTTCAACAGAATAGAAAACTGCAACTAAAACAGGGCAGGAGACAGAATATTTTAATTGGCCCTCATTTCCTTCCCAGGTCCTGGGCTCAAGCAGAGGCAAGACTGACAGCCGTGACCTTCCAAACAGGCAGCCGTACCCGAAATACATACAACTAAGGGCTTGATAAAGACCTACTTCAGGGCTATCTCTGCAGCTGTCAGGCCAGGGAGGCAGCCCACAGCCAGCCAAGGTGCCAGAGCTTTGGATGGGGCTCAGTGTTCATTCCCAACAGTCACCGTCCAGCAGGACAGAGGCAAATGCAACAGTTTGCCCCGAAAGGCTGCCATTCACCATGACCATCCAAACAGGTCCTTTCTTGTGGCTAACCACATTTGCCTTGGCCCAGACCCCGACTTGGGGGACAGTTTCACAACCACTCTGCCGACAAAAGGAAACATAACACCTTTACACAGTTATTGCCAATGGTGGAGTGGTAAATCACCTGTTTGCTGTTCCCAGCCACATTTATTGCCTGCTCCCTGCCTGCCTCACTCACATCACTGGGACCTGAGCACAAACAGGTGCTGCATGTGGTGCCGTAGGATTTTTCCAGCATTGCTCAATAACTGGGTGTGCTGTTATTTTTTTAAGGAGGAGATTGTATTACCACCTCATACTCCAGTGGGCAGCCTGTGAGACACGTGCTGCAACTCCTTGTGGTATGTGCCCTACAGCAAGCACACCATGCCACGTCCAAAGGGACACCTGGAATATATACTCAAATTTCCTTAGAATGCAGGGAGACTGGGGAAGGAAAAGGATGGGGAGTGCTCTCCAAAGTTTGCAGCCAGCATCCAGCCCAACACACAGAGCCCTTGGCTCCCTTTCCCCACAGTCTGAAAGCCCTATCTCACTCCAGATCTTGCTAAAGTCATTACAAAACCAAAAGCAATCAGTTGCACAACCTGTGACATGAGCAACTGGCAGCGTGGGGGTGCCAACCCACACAGCCTCCCCTGCTCCCTTCCTGAGGAGCTGGGGATGCGAGTAGCCATGCAAAGGCAGTCACAGCTCATTGCAAAGCCACCCTGGAGATGTGTCTCTGCATGGTTTATTCCATCCTGGGGTTACTTTTTGGATGTTTTTGTAGTGACCTCCAGTGTTTATTCTTAACTTGTACAACAACAATACATCAGCCTACTAGGCTGCTCCTAAATATTTGACCTACAAAATTATCAGTCCATTTCGAGACCAAACTGGACTCAGCCAAATCATAAAATGCTGCCTCAAGTTGCTACTTTCAGCACTTAAAACACAAAACCACAGCTGTGTCAGGTCCAAGCTTCTCTCTAAAACATAACTCCATTGGTCTGTACTTTCCAATACACCCCCACAGAGACCATTAACATGGTGCTGCTGGTTTAATTACCCTGAGTTGTAAATCTTTTATTTCTCAAATGCAGCTTGCCAAATTGCTTCGTGATGTGCATTGCTTAGTCACTGCCCACTCGTCCACAAGCACTTCCCAGGCCTCCTCAGTTCCATCAGACCCAGCCACACTACAGGAGATGGTACCTAATATCCAGGAGTCATACATGCAACAATTTTTGGATGAAGGGAGAATGACTTATGAGGATTGACTGTCATTCTAGCAGTGGCAACCACACAATCACCATTTGAAAAGTGGGAGAAATGAGATGGGGCCTGATCCAAAGCCTTTCCTGTTACTTTACCGAGAACAAGTTACTCCATGAATAACAATTGTGGGGAACAGTGACATTCTAGAGAAATCTCTTGAAAAGAAGACAAATTTTAATTTCAGCAGTTTTCTTCAACATTGTCTTCTTTTTTGAAACTTCTTTCTCCAGTCAAACCAGAATATTCAAATATTGCATAACATGATTTCTATTCAATTCAAATACAGATCTAAAAGTTCAAGTATGAAATTACACACTTGGCCTTTTCACATTAATTAATCCAAATGAATAGAGTAACATACTGGCTTTCACTGGAGAACATCTTTGTGCTAGCAAGAACAGTTAATTAGAGCTGGCACAAACACCTTCCATATTCACCATGAATAATAATATTCCCAGAGCAAATTTCCTCAGCAAACTTAAGAGCTTATTTTTTATTCTTCAACCCACCCATTTCTTCTGAAATTTTAATAAGATAGAAGTGTCGCTAATTGTCAGGCAGCCCCTGCACCCTATGCTCTTCCTGCCTGATGTACCTGGCTCCAGTCTGGCCTCTGGCCTGCCTACACAAGAGGTGCCCAAAACTACATCATCAGACTCGTTGGTATGGCTACTTTGCATGTTGTATCACCTCTGCAGCATGCTGCCATTGCCTCCAGCAGGCCATTAGTCCTAGCCAGTGCCAGAGGGGCTCAGGGCAGGGGCCAAGGCTCTGGGATGTGTTGCATCTCTCTGGTTTGCTCCTGATCTCCTGCAGTGGGGAAAGCCCTGACTCATGAGACTCACCTGTGAGCCCTGTGGAAAAGGGACTGTATGAAAGGAGACTATGGGGAAGTGGAAGGCCACTTTGTGATCAGCTGAATCGGCTGGGGAGGTGGCTCCAACCTAAATCAAGGGTTTTTCCTTTAACACAGCAGAGAACAAAAGCAGCAGCCACAAGCCAGCACACAGGGACCACCATTTCTGCTCAGCACTTACCTCCTCACCTGCAGCAAGTCAGAACCAAGTGTCTTCCAGAGAAAGCAGGTCTAGTCCTCAGGTAGAGAAGCAGAAGTACCTGATGTATGAAGGTTCGTGTACACAGCAGCCAGGAAAAGCAACAGCCAGTGTCACCCTGTCCTAAAGTGCGTCTTGCTTTCAAAAATGCCAGTCGTTAAAAACATCTGGCAAACAAGGGTGTCCACATTGTCTAATTTAGGAGACTCAGGTATGCAGGAACATAAGGCATCTAAACTGAGCATTCTAAGGTATCCTCTAGAGATGTCCTTACTCTCTAGGAAACAAAGGCTCCTAAATCAAGTATGACAAGTTGGATGGTCCAAATGTCACTTCAAGCTCCAGTTCCCTTTTCAGTCTCATCAGGCCTTGCTGGCAAGTAAGCCTGGACACTGTTTTGTAGACATTTTTGTCAGCAGTTACTTCTTTTAACACAAAATGGACAGTGTTTCATTAACTGAAAAGTTACTTGGCCATTTTAATTCTGTATTTTTTAGATCAAAATTGTTTCAAAACAAGAAATAAAAATGACTAAAATATTAAAACAAATACTTGTACTTAATATCAGGAGGTTTAGCTGCTTCCACCCACCTTTTCATGCTATGATTTTTTTATTAGCTGAAAATATTCAGAAAAGCTCATGTGTTAGAGGCTTTGTCCCCTCACACTCTGCTTTCTGTTCCAGAAAACATTCTCTCCAATGGAGCTGCATTTAATCAGGAAAACATTCCTTCTGATGGAGCTGCAGCACTTCAGTGATTTCACTGGGACACAAATGCCCCCATCAGGAACTGTACTTGCCAAAAGAACAATCCACAATACTTACTCTTATAATGTCCCATGTGGAATTCAGAACAATGGCAGCAAGATGCTTGGGAACACATACGTAAGTATGTGTAAGAGAAAGGACAGGCTTTCATTAGCTTGGCACACCAGAAAGCCATTCACATCGGGCTGTAGTCAGTTCCCCGCAAGGACAACTCAGAGTTGTTGGCTGCCCAGAAGCACACCAACAAGATGCCGCCATTCCCCCACCAAAAATGGGCTCCCCACCATGCTGGTGGCAAAACAGGTCCTTTAGCTGCCTTTCTGGAGCACCTACGTGGTTCACCACTACCAGAACATTCCTTGTAACAAGGCTGCACAGATCCCAACGGGCTGCACTTCATGGGATAAGACTGTGGCTGTAGAAGACTTGTAACAAATAGAGAGTTCATTTATGTTTTAGAGGAGGCACTGAGGTTCCTCCTCTCAGCTGCAAAGTTAATATATTTTCTTTTTTTTTTTTTTCTTTCAATAAACCCAGAGCTTGGAAGCAGATGCTACGAGTTAGACCAAAACTTTGACTTACTGAGCACTGCCTGGCAGAGCTAAACAACAGCCTGAGCCATGCTGCAATATGCAAGTATTAGAAAGTACATTATATTAGGTGCCAGCCACTATCACAGTGACCCATATCTTAGGTTTTCAACTGCACCTCTGTCACAGTCTTCCCCAAACTGGTTTTATTGCCACTGTTCAATCAAATAACCCTTCTGTCAGAGTGCGAGCAAGATTAGGAAGTAAAACTGACTTATTTTAAATCCCCTAAGAGCAAGGGCAAATGAATATAACCTCAGGAAATGAAAAACTGAACCAAGAGGGGAACGCTGGAAATGCAAAGTTTCACAATACCAAGCTGGTTTTCTTTGTAGTGGACAAGTCTCAAGGTGGCTGACTTGCTGGTAAATAGATTTACTGAAAGGCATCACTCAAGTTCTTAATATCAGCATTTCAGCCTTCAAAGGGCACATGTGAAGGGGGTCAGGTTCTCCTCAGGGTGGTGCAGAGCTG
Organism: Serilophus lunatus; assembly: GCA_013399895.1. NCBI lineage: Eukaryota > Metazoa > Chordata > Aves > Passeriformes > Eurylaimidae > Serilophus > Serilophus lunatus. Next base: position 116,212 of record VXBA01004184.1, read on the forward strand.
CTTCCTCAGCCCAGAGGCGATGGAAGAGAAGGGCTGACAGGCAGAGCTGGCTGGGCTAGCCCAGGAGAAGAGGATTTGGTAAACAGTTACTGAAGGACACAGCTCCCTTCCGTGTGATGGAAAAAAGCAGCCAGATACTGCAGAGCTAAATGCAAAATGCAGCAAAAATGACTGTAACAAGCGAAACACAAACTTCTTCCCTGACTGAGCAGAGACTAATTGTGGAAAGAGGAACAGTTGAGTTCAGGAAAAAATATTCTGACACTTTCCTACCAGAAGGATGAAACAGGGGGAGAGAAAGCTTGGGAGAGCACTGAGGGACCCCCCATTGCTGTGCAGAGTGAGCAGGGAAGCCACCCAAAGGCTGGCCCTGCAGCGCCAGCCAGAAGGCAACAGCAGGCCTAGGTCACAGGCAGACACGCATCTGTGGAAGTGCAGCAGCAGCAGAAGGACGGCTGAGCACAAAGCCCAGATGCCTGCTAGCCATCCAAGCAGCAGAGGTATCTCGCTGCTTCACAGACCTCAGCTGGGCAACAACTTCTCCACACAGGCAACCCTTGAGTCACCAGGGACGTGCAAGGACAGGAGAAAAATCCTCTGGAGCCTGCGGGCATGGTCAGGCTCCCCAGCAGCCTGCTCGGCCATATCCCTGTGCAGCTCTCCCCAATGCCCAGCTCCATGACACCCCTGGGCTGGACCCTCCAGAACGAGCCAGCTGCTGCCTCCCACGAGCAACAGCTTTGTGGAAGGGCATGTGCTTCTCATTCCAAACAAACACACACTTTACATATCAGAGGTAAAAGATTTTATTATCCCATAGGTTTTTTCCTAAGAAGTAAGAGTCCTACCAGACAAAATATACAAAGCATCTTATGTTTTCTTTCTAGACAACTGCATTCTCATCCTATGAAACAGTGACCACATTAGTTCACCTTAAAGAACCAAGGTTTGTCCTTACAGCTGCGGGGTTGCACAGTTAGCATATTCAATGACCAGTTAAATCATGCAGAATCAGAAGGACAGGGAAAAAGGTATGTATGCTCACCTGAGTGCAGGCTTAGGTTTCTAGAAATTAAGAAGAGAAATGCAGGGCTTAAATTTACCAGTTTGTAGCACTTCCATTAAGTGAACCAATTCTCTGACCCACTTCTTGTCATCCTCTCAGCAATTAAAGTTGGTGCTAACAGCAGCAAGTTATTGCTGGAAAAACAAAATGCTAGAAAAGTAAACACCTCTCTGGGAGTAGGAAACTTTCCTTAACCTGGATGAAATGTACATAATTCTTCATTTTACATCAAGCTTAAAGCAGAATGAAACCAAAAAGTGTCCTACTCTACTTGTTAAAATTTAATGTTTACAGTTGACTGTGTTTATATAAAAAAATAAATTCTCAGCCTCTAAGGACATACTAATTCGTACTGCATGATCATGCTGAGATCCTGTTTTGTTTTCACATAATTAACTCATAGTATTATTAGTTAAAATTTTAAAATATATTCACTCTTTTTTTGGTTCTGCTGAGTTAATGATTGTACTTGCATTTACTTTATCCTTCCTCTTCTAAAACAACAAGCTCATTTCAACAGATGGCGAACAAGTGCAGATTTGCTGGAAACAAATTAACAAGAATGTGCCAAGTTGAAACTCACCCCATTCTTTCATGCCAAAAAACTGCCTGCATTTCAAGAACCTAATTAGTTTTAACTATATTTATGGAACAGAGGGAAGAATATTTAATTACTCTGCAATTCTTCTGTCTGATGATCAATAGAAATGCAGTTTTGTTCACACAATCTCTCTGCACTACATTGATCAGCTGCATCTTGCCCTGTATCAGTATCAGTACTACAATGGTGCCTGCAGATAATGTGATACACAAATGGATTACAGTAACTACTATCAAAACAGCTTTCATCAGAGAAGTTATGTAAGAATACAGACTCTGTTAAGAAAAAAAATCAAAAAAATTTGGTTCTCCACTTGCCAGTAACTCCTGGTTCTGCAGCTGACACCACTTTGTATGCAGGCATGGCACCCCATCCACACACAGATGGGATCACCACAACTCAGGATGTGAACACAACTCATCCTCCTGAGCAAGCAGAGCTGCCCAGGACAGACACAGGGCTCCACCTGCAGCCACAACCTATAGATGGCACATCAGCAGGGCTTTGACACCTTGCATCAAAGATACACCTCTGTTTAGTCTGGAAAAGCAACAGGTCTGCCCAGGATCCACAGTGGCTGCAACTGTGTGTTAGAGAAAGGGCTACAGAGCCTTGCACTTCATCCTCTGTGGCTGGAGAGCAGGGACATGCTGTGCCATTTGTGTCATTCTCAGCTCACCTCACTACCCCTTGCCCTCCTGCCACCCTGAACACCCCTCGGGACACCCTGCATTGCTCAGTGGGTCCTGTTCAGGAGGAGATGTGGTGACAGGTGAATCCAGGAGCCAGTCATAAAAACAACACATAGCAGTTGCTTTCAGTGTCTGAAAATCAGGTCTTCAAGGGTACAGCAAGCTGGGACCACCACACCACGGTTTGGGCAGAAACCTTCCTTATGCTGGGCTTTTAAATCACCTCACAAATATTCTTAAGTTCATCTGGTTATGGATTTTAGGCCGTTACACCAGTATCAAAATGGCAATCCTCCTCTTGTGCATACACCCTCTGTCCTGGTGCCAAGGCAGCTTCAGAGCACTATTCCAACCTGAAATCACTCAGCCATGATGTGATTTCTTTCAAACACCTATCTCCAACACTCCTATTTCTCAGCCATCCCTTCTGCCCAAACCTGCTCCCAAAAGATTCCCGCTCTGTGGTGTGGAAGAAGCTGCACCTACTCCCAGGCTATCTTTGACCACTGTGTAAATTTAAGCCCAGCAAATGTCTCAGGTAGGTAGCAGGGAGAGAAGAGGCCACAACAGACCCAAGAGGTTAGAGCTGCACAAGCTGGGGTGGGGGGAGTATAAAAAGTAGCCAGATTACCATGTCTGAAGAGAGGGCTGAGAGCATGAGTGTGCGTGTGTGTGCAAGCAAAGCCAAGGAAGGTTACATCTGGAGACTGGCTTCATGACTTTTGGCAGATAACAGTTTCGACCACAAAAGTGTTTTCAAAGTGACGAATACGATGACAGTTTCCAGCCTCCCGTCGACTGATACCTAGAAGTGATTTAAAGAGAGGAGATTCAACGAATTATAATCTATAGGAACTGAAGCAAGGAGGGGAAGGAAAGCAGACGAGATGCAACTGCTGAATTTTGAAATGCAGGAACAACATAACCCATATGGAAAACAATGTTATCTGGTGTCTTTGGAAGAATATTCCATATTCTTGAGGCCATAGTCCTTCAGTAAAAGCTGCCATGGGCTGAGGGAGCTGCCTGGAAACAGCTGGTTTCAGCTGATAGCATCTCGGTGTTATCTCAGAGACCACAAAGCCTCAAGAAACCAGCAAGAAATCACAGGTGGTACACAGCACAGCCCTGAATGCAACCAAGGAGGGCTTAAAATAGCTACTTCCCCTCTGGCTGTTTATATCCCTGCATGCGCTTATCCCGCTATGGCTCCAGCCCCTATGGGAAACAAGTAATGCTCCCCCAAACTGCTGGACCTTGGCTTTGGGCACCTCTGCCAGGTAGCTCCTCCTCTCTTACAGCAGAGCTGGTGGTGCCCTGATGAGAACCAGGACCAGTCAGTGTGCCAGCAACTCCTGCACACCAGAACAGCTCCCACTGGGAAAGCACCACAGACTACAGCCATGGTGACTTCTGCACCCTGGAGCTTCCCCAAAGATCCAACCTAAACTGACTACAGGTTCATGTTTCAGGTGAGCTTTTAAGTACATCTGTAACTAAAACAAAATAAATACAAGTACTGATGTTAAGGAGCTTTTTGCAGCAATATTGCCATTTGTATGTAAGATACATATTGCTGATTTCCATAGAATGATTTTAACACTGTCCAGCGCTCCTTCTTCACAATGTTTCCGTATTATTAGGAAATTAATTAATTAAAGGCAATTTTCAGATCTAATCTGCTCTGAATAGCTGCCACTGAAGCAGGTGCCTGTATTAGGGAAATTTTACAAATGGTCCCCAACAGCACCACTATTAGTTCAGCCCCAGGAGCCCACATGTAAATGAATTGCTGGCTCCTGCAACCATTTCCCCAATGTTTCTATTAGGCTGATAGACGACAGAAACACAGCAGTCATTTGCAGCAGCAGCAACTCAAATCCAGGTTTAGATTACCTAGATGGGAAACACCTCACTCAAAAAGCTTACATCACCAGGGAGACCTTCCTCTTGCCACGAAGAGGTCAGCATGGTAGAAAAAGCCAAAATATGGCCATGATGAGGGGGAAAAGTGAGAGAGGGCAAGGGAAGGCTCTCACGTCTCCTGGCGCCGCGTCGCTTCAGCCGGTAGGTCTCCTTGCCGCTGCACAGGCGGTAGATGAAGGAGCCAAGCTGCTCCATGTCACTGACGTGCTCGGTCGCGATCATCTCCTCCTGGATTATGTATGTCTGAGGCAGGTACGTCCCTTTCTGGAATGACACCGTTTCCACCAAAATAAAGCACACGATCTCCTCCTCGGACAGAACTGTCTCACACGGAGTGCCAAGGACAGCCAAACTGCTGAAAATTCGCTGCTGGAAGGCTCAAACTTGGCTTGCTGAGGCTGGTTAACATGCATCTCTGTCCTTACTGTAAATTGTCCCATGCTGCTAGCACAGGGCACACAAAAGGGATAGGACCCAAAAATGGAATGTTCATGTAGTGGATGAAGTCAATGTAGGGTCAACCCTGTTATAAACTAACCCAAATTTTAAAGCAGGATGCACAAAGCTGTAACTGAGAGCACAACAATCCCATCTGGAGAGGGTTCAAAGCTCAACCAAAATGCCAGTAACTCCACTGAAATGTGCATTTTCCATTTACTTCAAAAGGCGAAAACCAAAACCACCAGCTCTGCTCAGATCCCAACATTTCTGCCTCCTCCCTGGCCCATTTAGCACAGCCACAATGATGTCCTACCCTTACTGCCCACAGGGGCAGGGACTAGAGATGGGCCATGGGTACCACATTCAGAGGAAAAGTGAGCTCTCAGCACACTTCCACTGTCCCATGAACATTTGAGCAGTGACATCCCTGCTGTTGGGTGGAGGCCATTGAGAAGACCAGGGTGATGAGTGGGGTGCCTGGTGGAGGGACATGGCAGAAAGTCACGGGAGAATGCTAAAAATGGGGAGAGAGAAAATGGGGTGGGTGCCTGGGAGCACCCCAGGGATGGAGGCCACCTCTTTTCCTGCAGAAAAGAGGTCAGCTCAGCACTGAAGAAGCTCTGCAACCTGATTCCCAGGTGCTAAGGGCATCTTGTATGTCTGATCATTGCTGTGGCAACAAACAGCTGTGTTACCAGTACAGCTTGGACCTGAGGGCACTGGTGAGCAGACCAGATGCTAACTAGGCCATGACCCAAAGAGTCATTTCTAGTCCCTTTTGCTTAAGAAGAGTCAAAGAAATAAAAGGACTGCCACACTCTGGGGCCAATGTAAGCGTAACCAAGCTGAAAAGCAAGAAACAGCAGCACCATTTCAAATACCACCTCTTCAGTTTCCACCCCAGGACTGGTTATCTCCATAGAGATGTACCTGGAAAAACACTATCTTAACTTGGCGCCATGCTGCTGGGCTGGCACATAGCCTATGGGATCAATAAACCTGTCCCCTAAGGCTGGAGGATTAGACTATTAGTGGAAGTTTGTACTACACTAACACAACAGTTCTGCAAGAAATTCAATATTGATTCTCAGGGGTGGAATGCAGGAGAGGCCATGTGATACATGCAGTTACTGGCAGGAGCCATCATATAACAGCCAGGGCTGGGGCTCAGGATTTGCCAGATCCATGACCTGGCAAGAGGCCTTCGAGAGACAGACACATGCACACAATGCAATCTCCACTGTCTCAGATTTAAATAGCTGAGTCAGGTTAAGGGGGAATCATCACTCCTCCACCACAGGACTATGCAACAAGGACAATACCTTCAATTCTCTGCCAGGAGCTTTAAGAAAGCTAAAGTTCTGAGTATTTTGCATTCTGCAAAAGGTATGGATCATCCATCATTTAACTGGGTCACCTCCAACTTCCTGCTGTTGCACAGCAGGAGCATCCCTCCATTCTTTTATCTCAGACACTGATGCAGGCCTGTTCTCTGAACTGTCACACCTATACAGAATAAAGCCTGAAAGAAGCAGAAGAGCTGCCATTTATAGGCAAAAAATCAGACACAAGAGGCCTGGTAAAGCACACATTAGGGCCAGGACTTGAGTGGGGTCTGGCACAGCTGTGCCCCCCATTACAGCATATGTGGATGTTTCCCTCCCCACTACTCCATCTAAAGGATTGGGAGTTTTTTTCCCTTTCTTTCCCCCATTCATCAGCTCACAAGGGAGTCTGAAACTGCCGCTGCCATTTGGGGTGGCGGCCACCATCGTCCCGTGATCACAGAGACCAGTCAGAGACTTATCAATCAATTCTCACAGGGGACAGTGTTCTTTTCTTCTGTTCCCTCCAAGTTGTTCAACGTTTTTCCTTTTAGAGATAATGCTTTTCTTGTGTGTTCTGTGTGTCTCTTGTTTGGATAGATATGTATATATAGTAGACATTTACATACATAACTAATAAAGGAGTGGATATTTCTTTTCTTTCTGTATCTTGTGGTCTTTAAGTCCAAATTAAATAACTGCCTCTAAACTGGGACAGCTCCACTGTCCTCATGGTGAAAAACTTTTTCTGAGCTCAAAACCTTGATAAACACTTTAAAATAATATCTCTAAGGTGCACATATTGGACACTGTCCCATCTCAATAATCAGGAAGTTATTTAAACCCACACCTGCTTTTGGCTCTTGAAGCATCTAAAAGCATTTTAATTGTATTGTTACCCCCTTTTTAAATTAATGAAAATGCATAATTTTCATTGACTGAGTATGTATCTGGTATTTTAGGATGTGATCGGCATTCCCAATCTCTCAGGGCTTTTTCTGTCAATTTGTGCAGTCCTGCCTTTTCCATTTCCCTCTCCCTCAGGGCCTGGTCACCTGTCACGGTCAGAAGCTGTGACAGGTTTGGAGTGAGCTGTAAGAAAATGTGTGTTGTATCCCAGTGGGGTTTCCAGCACATTTACCACATGGTCACAGTGCATGGAATTGTGAGGACTGCTAGGAAACAAACTGGGAGTTTGACAAGGACTGGAGATCAGGCATCTCTCCAGGCATAACCTCTACAAAGTTCATCACACCACATGTAGCAGCAAGCGAACAAGGGGAATTTAAAAAAGAGTTAGATTTGGTTTTTCCCTTTCTTTTAAACAGACCCTTACAGAAATGATAAAAGAACCATGCTCACTGCCTTGCTTTACCTGCAGAAGACTGAGATAGATATTTACCTTCTGCAGTCTGAAAAACCCTGTGTTTTGTTCCTGCTGTTAAGATTAAAGAATACTCTATTTTAAGACGGCTGCTTTCAGTCACTGCAATAGCAGCACAGGCTTCTGAACTCAACAAAACTGCTGGTACTAAACCCAATTAATGCTGGCTGTGAGCACATCTGCATGAGCCCATGTCCGGTGCTGCAGCCTGTGGCACAGCAGGGAGGGCAGCACAGATTCCCCTCCAAAAAGGGGGAAAAACGAAGGCCTGTTACTCCTCAAGGGACAGAGACCTCTGCAAATGGCAAACCACAGGGGTAAACATGCCAAGAGTGAAAGGAGGGAATTTTTATTGTTTTTTCTTGATTCCTACAATCAGTAAACAACAGAGGGAAGTTATCTGCAGCTTCTCTGTGTCAGGTTAATCATCATGCCAGCGCTACTGTGTTGTCTGCAAAAGCAGTACTTCAGTTAAACCTGATGAAGCCTTCACTCTACGTGAAGGCTCAGCTCTGTCAGGGCCAAGACTTACTTCCCCAGACACAGCAGTTTTGATTTCCCATGAGCTTCCACCAGGTACCCACGAGCCAACTCAAGGGAAGCATGCAAAACAAGCAAGGTTGGAGCTGTACCTTCACATTAACCAGAAGCTCCCACAGGTTGCGAGGAGGCATCACAATCGTGGTGTTCAGCTCGATGACGTAGCATTTATCCAGTGTTATGTCATGATAAGCTGTCAGACCCTGTATTCCAAGCACAGAAATTAAGGAATTGAGCCCTTTGCAATGAAATGTGACTGAAAATGGGTGAAAAGAGGGAATTCAGGGAAGACAAGAAAGTGCTTTAACCAAACTGTCCAAGGACCTCCCTATCAAGCAAGTTGGACAGGCTGGAAGAACTCAAGAGAGGGCACTGGGCAGGAGGACAGCTCAGTAATCAGACCATCACAGATGTATGTGACATCAGAGTCTCAGGCCATGAACACGGTGCTGGTGCACCTGGCTCAGCCCCATGCTATGCCCCCAAGAGCTCCTTACTCGCTGGAAATCATGGATGATATCCGCAGGGTCACTCCCTCCAAACTGGGGCACTGGGACGTTGATTTGCTCATAGTTCTCTTCAATGTAAATCTTGACGTCCTCGTGCAGCTCCAGCTGCCCTTTGAACGGCGAGTACAGCGAGTCTTCGTAGAGGACACCGCAGTGAAACACGCTCTCCCGGGGCAGCTGTGGGGACAAGACCCAGGCAGGGGTACAACACTCCCACACCTCACACACAGCTACAGCAAACACGGGAAGAAATGCATCCCTAGTGGGTAAAACACTTGTCAAACAGGTGCTTGAAGATAGTTCATGATCAGTCTTTTTACCAGAAAATGTTCTTGATGGAAATAGTGCAAAACACCTTTGTGAGATGACCACATCTCACTTCATGCTAGCCAGGTCTAAAGGGAATAAAGAATTCTCTGTGGGACTTCACAAGGAGTAATTCAGAAAAATTAACTGTCTGAGAGCTCTTAAAATTCCTGACCAGACTGTTCACATCCCTCCACAGCCATGCTTTTAAGCATTTTTCTACAGAAGGCATATAAGCCTAGAGCCAGCAGAGCATCATTTCTAAAGGCACTTGTAGCTTGGATGTGGCAAACGCGGCAAATCAAAAACAGCAAAACAGGGGCTGCTGCTCTCTGAGAAACCAGGTCTAGTAAAAGGTGTCCCTGTCCATGGCAGGTGGGTTGGAACTAGGTGATCTTTAAGGTCCCTTCCAACCCACAGCATTCTATGATTCCGTGATTCTCCCAGAACACAAGGTATGGGAAAGAAAGGTAATGCAGGGTGAGAAATCCAGTTAGAGCACAAGGATCATAGGGACAAACTGCAGCCATGGGAGATGAGACATGAAGGCCTCCTTGCCTTGGTCTCCCAGGCATCTCTGACTGTGTTGAATGGGCTTTGCCACGTAACTGAATATAAGCTGCCACTTGGTATGACAGGCAGGCAGTTGGGGTGACACAAGGTGGCCCCAAATGGACCAGGGGGCATCTCTCAAAGCCGTCCATCACGGTTCAAGGGTAGGTTATTGACAGGGTGATGGACTGAACGCTGTCCATAACTGGGTGGACAACCTTCCCTCAGTGCCAGGGCTCCTCACAAGGAAGGGCCAGCACCAAAAGCCCTGAAACAGGCTGTGATCACACTGAAACAGTGGGGTGTGCAAAGGAAGGGAACAGTCTTACAGCTGTCACAGGGGTTTCAGATTAGGTGTAAATGAGAATGGGTAATAAAACACTAATGATTCTTGAAACAAAGACTGCAAATTAATTTGACAGCAGGGAAATTTATGGAGAAAGGAGTATATAAAAAGACTGTATTGCTGAGTAGATAAATGCTGGCTGCAGAGATGAAGGCAGCGGAGGTCCAGGGAGAACTCATTCACTAATAGCCACTCCACAGCAGAACGAGGGCTTCAGTGCAAATCAATGCTCTGGAGTTTCTTGGCTAAACACTCAGCAAGCCAGAGCTCAGCAGTTTTCTCCTTAAAAAGCAGCTCTGTCCTATCTCATTCCCTGTGCTCTGACACACCAGAACACTGCCAGTCCAGTGCCTCAGCCAGGCCACCAGCCTTTGCAAAGACTAGGTGCTGAATTCAATGGAGGTGGAGTGCTTATGTTCTGTACCATCTCCCACTTACTTTTTACTTCTGTGCTTCCTTTATTAATAGCAGCACCTATTTTTGTTACAGAGTTTTGCTTTGCTAGAGCCTATAAAATCTACTGCAAAAAGCTGTTCCCTTGCCCTCTCCCGGCTTGCTCTCCTCTCACAAGCCACTATGCTTTCAGACTGCACTACCCCTGACAGCAGCGACTGGGTTTAAAAGACAGAAATGACAGGCTATTTTTATGGAGCTAAAAAAATGTAAAAAAAAAAAAAAAAACCAAACAAAGCCACAAGGGAGGGGAAGAAGAGGATTTCTGGAAGGTCCTTCCTAGCAGTGGGGATGGATGTGAGCCTGAGCCTACCACTTAAGAAGTGCCTTGTCTGTGCAGGGCAACAAAAACAAGCACCACCTCTTTCAAAGGCTGGGGCAGCTTGAATGGCTGTTCAGGCTGATGAGCCAAAAGTCCTTCCCAACTTGCTCCTACCTGGGTGATGAAGAAGTATCTGTACACATACATGGAGGCGAAGACCAAGCCCAGGAGCAGGACGAGGAGCCCCATGGTCAGGTAGCACACCCCGCTGAGCGACGACCTCCGGCCCTGCGCGGCGGGAGCCGGCTCCTCCTGCCAGACAAAAACCACACCACTGGTCACCTGCTGATCCAAGGGGCCAGAAAATAAACTGTGTTTCGTGCAAAGGTCACGTGTGGGTTCATGGTGTGTAATGAAGAAAGCACTGTCCTGCAAAGCCTTGTTCATTCTGTCCCCCACCCTGCCCCAGGTTTACATATTTTTATATTTATATAAAAACATATTTGTGTGAAAACATACACACATACATGTACACTCTGCTTCCACTGACTGCTCAGAACAAAGCCAAGCTTTCTTTCAGGAGGTGATAAAGACTGACACCCCCCCAAAAAAAAAAAAAAAAAAAGGAAATCAGGAACAAAAAGTTCCTGGCTACTGAATGTAACAGATTTTACGTATTTATATTCAAAAATTTTTGTTGAAATGCTGGCAGTTTTGGCAGAATTTCTCAGAGGAAATTTTTGACGTGGAAATTACTGGTCCCCAGAGAGGTACTTCCTGACTCTGCTGGGGTGAGCAAACACAAACAGTTGTGCTGATCTCAACTTCATTTTCAAGCACATTCCAGCATACCCTTCAGGAATAGGGCCAGAACATCAAAATAAAACATATCCGTCCTTTATAGAGTGCAGCCCAATCCACACAGAAAGTAGCCAGCTCACCTTGTTACAGCCCTGAAAAAGGAGACAGGGTTACCTGCTGGGAGACCACTCATCCCAACTGAGGGTGCTCTTGTTTTTACTACCAAAATAACCCTTCAAAATCTTAAGCAGGAGGATGTAAAGCCTTTCAGAAGCAGATGAAAGAAGCTGGTTCAGAGATGCCCCAGTTTCCACACAGAAGAGCTGAAAGCTGCCCTCAGCTGAGCAGGCAGGCAGGGGAGAGAGGCATCAGGGAGGGCTCTTGCAGATTAACTCCCTCTGTGCAGTTCATGATCTAACATGTTTGATTGGAAAGACACTCTCCCCGCAGCCAGTCAGATACCAGTACGAACGGGAGAACAGATTTAACAGCAAAAAACAGCCTCTCATTCCTAACATCCATCACTTCTTAAAGCAGGATATGTTTCTCCAGGATAACATGGCTAAAACCCTGTGGGGTGGTGCAGGTACTGAAGTCCCAAGGAGAGATGCCCTTGGGTCCCTGCCACCCTCTGGTGGCATCTGACCAGCTCTGCCCAGCAAAGCTGGCACCACACACCTCTTTCCCCTTTTCCTGACTTGGAGCAGACCTTCCAAGATCATCATTCCTGAACCAAGACTAGGACACCCCAGCATCACTGAGGCACTCATGGGGATCCTGCCAGGTAGGGATTCACCCCTTGTCCACTGAGGTGCACAACAGGGGCAGAGCCAGGATTCTGCAGCCCCTCTGCTACCTGCTCCACTCCCAACCAACATGGACTGCCCCAGACATCAACTTCTTTTTTCCCTAGTCACATTCAGACTGATAACTGCAAAGACCAAATTATTTGGGGGAGCTACAGTTCCAGCACACCTACAGGAGAAATGAATCTTATCTTTATTTTTCCTTCATCTCAGATGTTGAAAGATCCACAGCACCTCTCCTCACTGCCAGCTCTCTACAATGAAGGATCAGTGTAATCAGTTTTGTGCTGCTCCTCCAGCAAATAAAGGGATGAGCAAACTGAAAGATACCACATTTTTCCTCTCTTCTGCAGAAGGGCAGCAACTGTGACAAGCCACAAAGAAGAGAAAAAAAGAAACAAAAAAAAATCACACTACTAGAGGAAGTTTAAAGGCTCTCTGACATGAACCACTACGACAGGAAAGTCATGCTGGATGTCAAGTGTTTCACAAAAACAGCTTTCCCCAGATATTTGTCATCAGAGAAAGAGTGCAGACAGTATGGGTGAAAAGATCTCCTGCCACTGACACGGAAGCAAGGCTGAGAAAACATTTAATGCTGTGCAAGTGAAGCATATCCAAAAGGTGCCAGGTTGTCCTGACGGCTAATGCACTGCTTGCTTCCTTGGTGAGTGCTAACTCCATGGAGGGCTCGGAGAGACGGTTCATAAGGACACAGCAACACAAAGGGAAAAAAATACTCCCCTTAAAAAGAAAAGCTCCATTTGTTGAATGGGAGGGAAGGGGAACTAAACCCTCCGTGGTTTACTATTTGCCAGGGCAGTTCCACGTTATTTGCACAGTCAAAGACACAGCAAGACATCCCACCTCTCACCACCAAAAGAGATGAGTTCTGCTCCCTACAAAACACTTCTGGCTTCAGGAAAAATATCAGAGCTTTGCGTTTTGGGAGGAAATGGAGAAGCAAAGCAGAGTTTTGCCCTAGGAGAAGTTATTAAACACTAGAGGGAATAAAAATCTCAAACAAAAACTCTAAGAGAGGAAAGAAAAAAAATCAACAGCAACCAATCTGACGGAGCAGAAAAATTAAGACAGCCAGGTTAAAATGCTGCCAGCCTGGTCAAGGTGAACAGTTAAACAGCCCTGCAAAAGAATTCATAAAAATCACCTGGAAAACCCTCAATAAAGTATGCATCTCCATCCCCCAGCCCAGCAGATTAAAAGATCACCAGCCTTTATCATTATGAGTAAACTACAATTTAAAAGCAGCTATGTTAGCTGGCACCTCTGCTTCAGGCTGAAGGCGCCCTCAGTGCTGACAGCCTTTGGATGGAGCAGCACAAAACCTGCTTTAACAGCATTTCACCCAGGATAACAAATCTTCACCAGGTTGAAAAAATCCATGAAGCTTCTTCCACAGGCTGCTGCCCTGCTCATGCTGCAAGGCACCTCCTTTCCCACAGGATCACTGCTCCCTGCAGTACAATGGATTTTTTTAAGAAACAGGAAATCCATCACAGCTGATTTCCATCTGTTCTTGCTGCAGGAATGCCTGGCTCCCAGCAAGGGAGCAGTTTTCCCCTAAGCAAACCTTATCATAAAGAGAAACAGGTGGTCCCAGCAGCAAGCTGCAGGAAAGCCATCTCTGCCAGAAAGAACCCCAGGACCAACCGGCAAACCAAACCATGTGCTGTGCTCTTGCCACATGGCAGACCTTGTGCATTGGCAGCAGTGGTGGTCTCTGTGGATTTTGGTGGTGGGGGAAAGAATCAAACTTGGCAGCAGCATCCTGCAGAAAAGCAGATTGTGCCTTCAAGATGTGCATTTCCAAAGGACAAAAATCAAAATATTAACACAAAAGAATGCTTTACATTCACCAGATGTTTAGCAAGAATCCAGAAGAATTCATTAGTCAGACATATTTCTCACAACAAGCCATTCTACTAATTTGCTGCCTTAATCAAGCCAAAAATTTTCCCATTCCTCTTGGCCAAAAAAGACTGGGATCAAAACCACCCCTGGGCAGAGGCAGGGACAGGTATTTCAGTTGGGCAAAAGAGCTTTCCTCTTTTCATAGTTTTAAACATGATATTCCAACAGATGGGCATATTTTATACAAAAATCAACATAAGGCCCTTCTCTCTGGTCCGTGCAGAAGCAAACATTCATCTGTTTCTCCATAAACAAACAGATTGAAAAGCAACGGCAGTGGCTGAAGAGAAAAGGCAGTGGCCGAAGAGCATAATGTGCTTCGTGCAGGCACTACAGACGTGCACACGGGGAGGATGCACAGACAAATCCACAGCTCTGCCGAGTATCCCACTGCCATTTCAGGGCAGGCAATCACTCCATGCAGTGATCCTTTCTCTGCTCCTTTTTTCTTGGCACCACCACGTGCTCTAGCTATGGGGGAGGCAACAGAAGCTGCCACTTTGCTGACCCTACAGAAAGGTCTGGGCCAGCTCCCTTTCCAGTGGAAAAATTAGAAGAGGCAGTGGGCAGAGCTCCTTCCTCCAGGCAACCCAAGGTGAAGGCACAGCTCACTCCTCCTCTGCATGGGCAATGGGAGAAAGCATCCACCTCTCAAGGACAGCACCTGCACATCTTGGGTTTTGGCAGGCATTATCCTGCTAACACTTCATCCCACTGGGAAGCTCCACACACAAGCCTGAGCAACCAGACATGCTGACTCAGCTCCAGTTTGCAGGCATGATTGCTTTCAGACACTCAACCCAGCACACAGCAGCAAACAGGATATTGGAATATAAAAAGGAATTCCTTTCCTTGGACAAAACAGGCTCTTCACTACAACTCAGTGCCCTGCCAGCCCGCAGGGCCGGCGCAGGAACAGAGCACAGGCTGCAGATATCCAGATGGGAGAGGATGGAGTAAGGATACAGACCATTTGGTGGAGGAGGGTTGAAAGTAGCCTGAGGGCAGGAAAAAGTACTAATTTAGTCTTTGAGGATTTTCTTGAGAATTTCAGGTATTGCTGAGGACATGATGAAAATGGCTGGTGCCCCGTTACCCGTTTGGTACTGAATGACTAAGGAACATCTCCCCTACAAGGGGGTGGGGGACAGAAGTCTGGCTGTGCCATACAGGCAAAACATCTGGCCCAAGGTATGGAAATCAAGTTCAAAGGCCACAATGAGTCAGAACAGGAAAACCACCGCTGCCTGCCAGGGATTGCTGAGGGCACCTACTGCTGAGCAAACCCTCCTTGGGACACACACCACCAGCAGGAGCTGATGGCAAGAACCATACCCAGTGAGGATTTGCCTTTGATATTTCTCATTAATACAGAAGAGGATTCTAAAAATAGAAATTTGACTCTGTTGCCCCTTCATCACCCATGTCTTGCTGAAGATGACAGAAGTGAGAAAATTAGAAGTGTCATGCCATGCCTCGATCCCTCCTGAGTCACACACTGTCTCAGTAGAGATGGGCTCGTTTCACAGTCCTTTTCTGCTTCTTCAGCTTTGGAAACAACTCCTAGTCCTCCACAAACCATTTTTCCTGCATTTCTGAAACAGGCAGGTTTGAAATCTTTCATTTTAGGTGTAGCAGGGCCTGACAAACAGGGCACACAGCTTGGCAAGTATCTTAAATATACACCCCCTACAGGAAAAGAAGTGTGAGGTGACTAAAAATAGTAGATGTGATTTCCATGACTGACAAGCGAGGGGGAAAATGCAACACAGAGCAATGCAATGCAAAGGGATGTGGTTTGGGGAAGATGCTCTCTGAAAGGCAGAAAACTATGTCATCCCTCTCTGGGACGCTGCTTGTTTCAAAGGAGCAGCAGCCTGAGCTCTGAATGTTAGATGCACTGACAGAACTACAGACAAAGGGTGTAGGCTCAAAATTTTAGAAACCCACATCAGAAAATCTAACTTACCTTGCTGTTTACTCATCTCTGGTAACCAAAGGCCAATATGGACTATGAGGAAAGCAAGAAATCAGTTCAAGGTTTCTACCTCCAACACATAAAGTCCCATATTCACAGCAAAATCAGTGCTTTAAAAAAATGTAAGGACTTGAAACAGAGGCAGTTCCAATGACTTCAGATGGAAAAATCCCAGAGCTGACTGCTAGAAAATGGCAGTGCTGCCACAGTTGGTGTCAGCTGGAATGGACTGATCTCTCCTCTGATGTGCTGGCTTGGCTTTGAGTGTCACCTCTCAGGAAAGCGACTCCCATGTCTGCACCAACACAGCCTGCTTTTCCTGCATGTGAAGCAAAGCCCTCTAATCCATCCACCCCACTGCCAGCATCCCAAAACCCTCTCATCCATTTACCCCAGCTACCTGCAGGTGCTGGACACTGCTGGCACTTAAATGCCACTGCTCTGCTCCATAAAAAGCACTAGAGACTTTCTGGGATAAATTGTAGGGTGAAGAAATCCAGATCTGTCTACCAGAGACGACCACTCCCACAGTTAGGAATTCAAATGCAGGGGAGCTCAGTGGTGGAGAACCCCCAGGGACAGCCAGAGCAAGCTCAGGTGGCCAGCCAGAGTTCCAGACTGGAACACTTGTCAAGCTAGAGCTCTGGAGAGGGAAAATGTGAGACTCCATACAGGGAAAAGGCAGATGAAGGAAGACAAAAAGAGGGAGATGAACAGAGAGAGATAAAATATCACAGCGAAGGCAGTTCATCCTGGCATCCAGCAAAGCACCTCCCACATTCCAATAAAGGCTCTTTTGCAAATGAACAAAAAATGAGTCTTGTCCTCAAGAGCAGTTATGCTTGGAAAGAGGAGAGGGAGAAAAATGAGCAGAAATACCAAGTGACACCAAGGGGGAAGGAGTGCCTGAGCCACTGCCCTGGCAGAGCCACAGGGGTCAAGGCTCTGAACTTGCAAAGAGAGGTCTCTGAGGGAGCCCACACGTGGAAGGAGAGCCCTGCCAGGCTAAAGAGCACTTCTGGTGCTCTAGGTCAGAAAAGGAAAAAACATGTGTATGCATGGACAGAGAGAAATATACATCTACACACATATATATGGCACAGTTTCCAAGGCAACCAAAGTCCCTGCACACAGTCCTTGAGCACTGCTTGTGCAGGCCTTCCACGGGGAACACAACTGAGGGCTTTTGGACTCAAAGATGCCTACAAGCAAAAAAAAAACCCAGCCAAGCCTGTAATTAAGAGACTATCACAGCTGAAGGCAAAAAGGTTGCAATAAATGAATCTAATCACACCTTTAAACAACACCACAACACATGACTACCAACAAAGCCACCTGCCTCAGGAGTCACTTTGCAGTGCTGGGAATTAGAATATCAAAAACCAACCACTGGCTAATTAAAACCCCCAGCTTTGTTGCTATACGACAAAGACAGCAGGGTGTTAAAAATGCAGCCTGGCATGTGGGAGCTCCTAAGCACTGAGTGATCATATTTTCCTTCTCCCTCATCAGCAAGAGAGATATAAATCCCCCTCTTTTCTCCTTTTTCCATCCTCTTCTGGAACTAAGGGGCTGTTTCTCCTCCCTCTTTGCACAGGGGTGAGGAATTCATTTCCATACATTTATTTAATTTTATTTTTTTGGCAGAGGCACAACAACTTCCAGCTGGAATGATTCCAGCCTCCTTCTCCTCTCTCTCAGGAGTGAAAACATTCAGAGCATTAGCAGAGCCAACAAAGCCCCTTTTAAAAATAAGGCTATTCTTACCAGGCATATGGCTAAAGCACTGAGTGAACAGAGGCAGGCAGAGAGAAAATAAACAGCTGTGATAAAGTGGCAAAAAATGTCCCAACCTGGGCATTTAACAACCTGACTGTCAAAATACAGAGTCTGATAAACACGGCCTGATTTCTAGAAATCCAATGCCACTGCAACAAAAATCAGTCCCTAGCGTGGGGCAGCTCCATCGCCACAGCTAAAAGGCTCTGGAGCATCTGAGCAGACTTCACCTGGGAGAGGGAAGGAGCAAGGACAGCCATTTAAAGGCCATGGGGGTTTTTTGCACCCCTGAACTGGGAGGTGGCAATAAAAGAATAGGAATTTTCTCCAAAAGAAGAATGGAGGTTAAGCTTTGGCACTGGGTCTCAAAACCATTAAAGCCATTAAAGACAAAAGGCAGCTCAAGCAAGAGCAAATTAGAATGGCTGCTCTGGGAATAGAGGGAGCTCCTAAATCGAGAGGCTGGCAAAGTTAAAGAGAGCCTCGGTTCCAAGGTATAGATATATTCAGGTGGGCAGACACCTGACTCCTTAAAAGAACTTCAGCAAAATATTGAAGAAAACTGAAAACTGAGGTAAGGAAATGCCAACAGTTTTCAGCTTGTCCTTGGTGTAGCTGACTCTTCCTTCTCCTCCTAGAGGAAGGGAAGTTGCTACCAAAACCTCTCTCTTGCTCCCACCTTCATGCATGGCCTGGGAAGAAGCAAACCATGTGTCTGATCCCCCCACCCCAAAGTGATGGCTGTCCCATGGCATGACAGCAAGATACACCCCCCTTTTCCCAGACTAAAACTCTACAAGTGCTCCAATATAAAATGAACCCACCTACCAACCCTTGCAAAGGATCCAGGGAGACCTGGGCACAAGCTCAGCCAGAGGCTGATTTTACAAGAGATCTAAAGGGTTGGGTGCTGTGTCAATGCATTTGAAAGCTGAAAATGTGACAAGGAAAAGACACATCAAAAAGCTTCACACAATTCCACCTGCAGTTTTTCACTGTCAGTGATGCCTCTGGATACTAATGAAGCACCAGAGAGGAGCAACATCTGGACACGGGAGTCACTTGAACACCACCAATGGGCTCTAACCACTGCTTCCCCCAGGGACCTCAACATCTGTAGAGTTTTGGGATGCAAAAATGTCTACAGTTTAAAATTACAGCACCCACCTTTGAGCTCCTACAGTCAGGCAGGCAGAAACAGTCAAATTAGCCACTGTGGATCTCACCAAGAGCAAGAGAAGCACCTCTGAGCGGGCTGTGGCCAATTAAGCCAATGCTGTCCCTCCTCACTCTTCTTCTAAGACGTAACTGATTCCCAAAAGGCTGGAAGAAAGGAGGACATAGCCAAGCCCAAGCTTACAAGCAGGAACAGCCAAGGTACTGCCTTCTGCTGGTTCTGCAGACAAGAGAGGGAATTACAGCCATAAACCATTTATTGTTCGCTCTGAGCAGGGGGGTCAGAATCCAGCATTTCCTGGAGTTCAAGCTGAATCATCTTAACATGGAACTAGATTTCAGGTTATAGCATTTACCTCTTCCCTGAAAATCAGGACTTACACAGTGTCACACCATAAAATAAAGCCATTGTTCCCCCTCGGAACACTGACAGTGATTATCTCTCCCAGCAACAGCGTAGGAAAACTCTGACAGTCAATCCTACACTTGAAAATTCACCACAAAGAAATGGTGTCTAGTTTAACAACAGCAAGAGAGGGGAGGCAAATTTACCCTTCCCTTTGTTGTTCAAACTGACTTCAAAGGTAGGGCATGTCAGCAAGGAAGACAACCCTGAAAAGCAAGTGCAGAGAGATGACTTAAAAAACCCAACACCCTCACACTGTCCTCCCTCAAATGGTAACACTGGTATTAAAAAAACCCACAACAGACCTAGGTTCCTACACATCATTTGACAAGAAAATACCCACCCAGAAGTGAAAACGCCTTTTCCGCCTCCTGTAAACCTGTTAATGAGCAAAGATTTGGTAGCACAAAATCAGGATTTGCAAAACTGTGCACAAGGACACCACATCTTTCCAGACCCAGGTGCAGTGCTCAGCTCCCTCCCCGGAGCAACCACACACACCTGCCAGCTCTGAACAGCCAGAGAGCAGCACAGTGCAACAACAAGGTGAAACCAGCACTCTTTTATCACAGCACAGGGCTCCTCCCAGCAGACCAGGGTGGCTCCTGTCCTATGGATGGGACCAACACATGCAGTGTATGCAGGACAGCTGCCATCTCACCCTTACTTTTGGTTCATTTACACCCTTTGGAACTCTTCTTCTTAAAGATATTTCTTGGTTTACTGTGTTTTGCAAAAAAAACAAAAAAAAAAAAATCTGTGCCCAAAGCAGGTAAATGCAGGTTCTTCCCACATAAAGAGCACCCACATGCACAGCTGCACTGGCTTTGGCACTCCCACAGCTTTGGGAGAAAATTCAGATATAAAAAGTTTCTCCATCTCCAGCTCTTCAGTCTACATC
Source organism: Serilophus lunatus (assembly GCA_013399895.1). Classification (NCBI taxonomy): domain Eukaryota; kingdom Metazoa; phylum Chordata; class Aves; order Passeriformes; family Eurylaimidae; genus Serilophus; species Serilophus lunatus. The sequence continues at coordinate 136,394 of VXBA01004184.1, forward strand.
TCTTCGGTGAAAGATAGCTCCATGTTTCCAAATTCAGTCACATTTATAACATTTCTGCTTGGAATAGACATTCTTTGTCTTAATTCCTCCACCAGTTTTAGCCAGATCTTTTGTCATGCTCAGCTGGAATATCAAATATTCATATCCAGAGTCTGGTAAGATACTCAAGTCTAGTATTTCATTACAGCAAATCCTGTAAGGGTCCAGAGACGTTTTTTTTTTAACAATTCAGCCCTCTTCCTCTGCTTCCAAGGCACCTCCAAACCACAGAGATCCAAGAAACAATGACAATACTTCTTTTTAAGTTGATGACTCTGTACAGGACACAAAAAGCCCATGTGGACATAGGAGGCTTCACCAAAGGCCAGGAATACCTTCTGTTACAGGAGGCTACTTCTTCAAATTAGTATCTGCCATATTCAGATCCCCTAAACCAAGACCTTAATGTGATGAGACACTCTTAGTTTAGCATCAAGCCTGGACTCAAGCCTGCAAACATGTCAATGAGCACAATCAATCCATATGCTGCCAGCTAGTTTTTCTCCCTCTCTCAATTTACAGCTTGCTTTGTGAAAAAGCCTGTTTAAGAGACTTTTCCTCACATCCCCTCCTCTTGTTGTCTTCTACCTCACAGCATCCTTTTGCTCCCAAAACCCAGCATTCCATTGGCACAGCAGCTTCCACAAGCTAGAGTGACTCTGCTTTGTCAGCCCAGAAAGAATCACTGTTTCTCCACCTGCCACTTGTGCTGGAACTCAGCCCTGGAGCATCACTGTTCATGATGCACCAGCACCCCTGGGAAGGCCAGAAGTGGCACTGCTACTTGCCCTGCTCCTACCTGCTGCCACCCTGAAGCATTTGTCCTCCTAGGTTTGCTCAGGCAGATGTCAAGTCCCAGCCCACCACACCCACCTGAGCATCGGGAAAGGCAGGGGGGCAGGGACACAGCAACAGCCCCAGCATGGAGACACCATCTGTCTGCTAAGAGCTCCACATCCGCAGTGGACCTGCTCCTTACTGGGGAGGTCAGCAGTCACAGGGAAGAGAGCTTCCTGGGCACCAGAGGAACAAATGCCCTGCAGGGAACACACTGTGCCATGAGTTCCAGGGCTTTTCCCTGCTATTTCTATCAAATAGGGGAACCACACTCAGTGAGGGCTGGCAGCAAGGAGGAGGCTGGGGCAGCTCAGCTGTCAGCCCACCAGTAAGCAGTGGCTCTGGAGCCAGGAGAGGCTGAAGAACCCACCAGATGGTCGTCCTGAAGTGCAGCCTACAAGGAGACCACACAGAGAGACAGAAGGGTAAGATGGATCCAGTGCCAGGAAGCAAGCAGCATCTTGTGGGAAACTTTTCCTCAGAACCAGGGAGGGTGTGATCCAAAGACCACTGAGTCTTGTCAAGTCTTTAGGAACGTGCAGATGGGATGAAAGCTTGGTATTACTGCAACCAACCAAGAGCAAAACATCAGTCACATCCAGCAGACACCATTGTGTGCACCCCGGAAAGCCCTCTGCAACTCCTGCGCCTATGAGCCACTGCCAAGGTATTTCCAGTGGGCTCAGAGGCCTGTGGATATGGGAAGAGCTCTTCCAGTCCTCCTGCTTTGCCTTTAAAGCCCTTCTCTCCCACCAGCCAGTCCTGAGCCAAGACCTGAGCGGACACTGTCCTGCCCTCGACGTTCATCCTGCTGGCAAGCTGTAGACACACATGATTGCATGTACTGTCTCAGCATAGCCTTTCCCACAGGCAGGACAACAGGCTTTGCTTTCTGCTGCCTTTCCCCAAAGGTTTCTGTGAAAGCAGCCCCTGGATCACACTGACTGTGAACCATCCTGGTCCCCATGGACACCGGTCTGTGCTACAGCACTGGCTGTAAGGCACAATGCAGCCCGGGCCAGCAGCACAGAGTGCTGGGCAAAGCCCTGGGCCAGGGCAGCCAGGCAGTCTGTATCCACTGGACAGAGCAAGGGGGATGAGAGGTACCTCTGCCCTCCAATACTTATCATTTACACCTGGTGAAGCAGAAGATTTTAATGAAAACACACCTCCCTGGCTCTTGCACTGCTTCTAGTGAATAAATTGCTAGTATTAAAGGAATGCACAAGGAATCAGCCCCAAAAAAACAAAACACAAAGCAAATCTTGTCTGGAGAGCTCCAGCCATCAAGTTTTACTTGGTTCCTGTGGATTTCAACATCCACCACAATCACAAGGAGCATTATTTCCCAGAGCTGTTAAAGACACAGTGTCTGTCTTTATTTTCATTTCAGACTGTTAATCCAGAGTTCAGTTAAAACTCACTGAATACTACGTTGTATCTGAAAAAATTTTTTTCCAATGAACAAAACAAATTATTTTACTGGCTGCATAACTTCAAACTGCCTTCTGCTCATGGCTGTTGCATCCTCACAGCTCCCACTAATGACAACAAGACTGTTTCTAAGCCCTTAAAATGTTGCAACAGTCCCAAAGTTATGTGGATTTTTCTGACAAGAGCCTAAATTGCATATTCTTTCCAATTTAAACTGAGCTATGCAGGGGAGAAACCAGGCTCAGCACACGCGAGCTTGCCGTCAGGACTCCTCACCTACTACTTTTCAGGACACATTAGCATCACAGACATCTTCCTGCCTGCCACATCTTTGCATTCACAGAGCACCTGCCAAAATTCACAGGCTGCGGAAGCTGCCGCTGAATCATTTCCCAGCTCTGGCTCCTATCGCTGGGATTGAAGTGATGAGATCAAAAAGGAAAGGAATGCAGAGCATCTTGTTTGCATGTCACCAATGCCATTTTGCTGCAAGGCAGCGAGAGAAAGACACACACAGACAGATTTATTGGCAGTAGGAGCGTGACCATGGCAAGAAAGCCTGGCTATGGAAGGACTAACCCCACAAGCTGAGTGTTTTACAAAGCAGCGCATCCCCTCGCTACAGGTAAGTACAAACTACTCCAAAGAACCCAGTGTCATAGACAGCCTGAAAAATTGCATCAGGAAAAGACCACCTGATGTCAGTGGACGTGCTGCTCCCTGGACACCTTCATGCTGCACTGACTTACTGCAACTTACTTCTGCCCTGATTTCATGGGTCTTATGTTGACGTTCTTACATGTCTGTCTGCTGGAATTAAGAGACTCTTGAAGAGCCTTTGTTCTAAATTCATGGTTTTAAGTTCCTTTGTAGCTCATGTGGGCTTAAAAGAGTACCACCGTGCCTCCCAGGAGTCAGAGAAAGGCCCAAGGCAACAAAAAACCCCAAAACTTATTAATTGCTACATATGCCAATTTCATTCATTTGGCAGGACCTGAATCAGAATAATTTTAATTGAGGGGATCTGGCAGCACTAATGATAGAAATAAGCTTCTGTTACTTTTATTACTTTTTAGACTCCTTTTCTCACAGTTCTCATGAGGAGAGAAATCCTGCCTGAACTCACGCCTGCACTGAGTTCCCAGCTGCAGAAAGCTGGTTTCATGGCAGAATGAGCTGGAAGTCTAAGGTGATAGTCAACTTCCAAGGACAGACCTCAAAGGCAGGAATAAACCTACCACCATTATATTAGGAAATACAAAGTCAGGAAATCACTGAGAGGTCACAGTTGGCCACATTCCCCCATTACAGGTCTCCATACAGCTCCTATGTGTTAGATTAATAGGTGCAATCATGACAGACTGAGTACATTCAGACCCTGACAGCACAGCCAAGAGCTGTGAGCACATCCGTGTGTGATGTGAGAGATCATTACGATGTAAGCAACTCCCTGAACCCCCTGCAGAACTGAACGATCTCCTGAAGCCCCTGCTGCAGAGCAGCTCTCCAGGGCAGGAAATCCCCACTGACCCAGGGAGGCACACGAGGAGGAACACTGCATCGCTGCAGGAAAGGACCAAACCCGCAGCTCCCCCATTGTGCTTTGAGTCATAGAGATGTTAGGGTTCAATAATGATCAAACTGCATGCACATCCTGGGGCACTTGAGGAATACAGAAATGCCTTTCAGATGTCTTCCTCTGAAATGGAAGTCCTGTAACAAGGCAGACTTGATGATGTGGGTCAGGCCCACCTCAGGACAACATCCTCTCACAAGCAGTGTGGTATTTACCCAGCAGGTCCACCCTCGCAGCTGAGCTGGCAAGCTGGGTGTTCTCTAGCATAAGACACTTCAGACACACTCAATTCCTGGCCAAACACAACAGTGCCCATTTCACCTTCCAGTCCTCGAGAGGAGCACTGGCCGTACCACCCCTGGTGCATGCCCAGCACTGCCTGACAGGCTTGTCTGAGACTCAGTCCGAGTGGGACTCACACATCTCTGCCCAAGGCCTCAGCCGTGCTTGCCACCTGCAAGGGATGTCCCAGCACCTTCATTTCCCCTGAGCCTAGCAGGATCCCAACCTCCACAGGCATGAGTACTTGTTTCCCTCTGCTACCCATCACCTGAAGCCAGCAGAACAACTCAACATCCTGCCAACTCCCATCCGCAAAGCATCTAGAGAGCTGTGTGTGCTCTTAGCCCCTTGCTTCTCGTCTTCCTTCAGCACCATCCGCTTCGTTCCTCTTGCCTCTTTTCCATGCCAACCCTAAGCCTACAGAGACGTTAGACTCTGAAATCCACTCATGTATAACCAACCTCGAATTACATTCCTGCAGGCTAAACCGCGCAGAGGGATGAGTTCTGATGCCGCCGCCTGCGCTGGCCATTCCCTCCAGTGCCCAAGGACGGCTGCTCCTCGCAGCGGCGCCTCTGCCCTGCTCCATCCCCTCCCCACTTCTCCAAACTTCGGCTGCCTACGAACCCCCCGCCCCCGGGCTGGTCACTTTTCTCGGTGCCTCTCCGAACCAGCCCCACACACGAACTCGGTGCCTCTCCGAAGAGCCGAGGGCTCCCGCGGCCGCTTCCCCCCGCCCCACTCACTGCGCCCGGGGGCAGCAGCCCCGCGCCCGCCGCCCCATCGCCCCCCGCCGCCTTCTCCTTCTCCTTGTCCGGCTTGAGCGCCGCCGGCGGCTGCTGGACGCCGATCTTCACCATGGCTCCGCTCCGCCGCCGCCAGAGCCGCCGCCGCCGGCCCCGGCCCGGCCCCGCC
>VXBA01004184.1:141884-201547 GCA_013399895.1 Serilophus lunatus
GAAGGGAATTCGGCGGGGGACGGGGGGTCGGGGAGGGAGGGGCGCTGCTTTTGGTCTGAGCCACTGGATGCCAGCTAGGAAGCAGCGGGGGGCAGAGCTGTGTCTGAGGACACAACTGCTCTCGGAACTGCAGGAACTCAGGCTGGCTATTCATGTGATTCACTGGAGCGCTTTGAGAGCAAGGAGTAAAGAACACGTGTGTACAGTTTTGTTAAGGTAACAAAATGGAAAAAACCCTCTCTGGTAGGCACAGGTAGTAAGGAAAGCAGCAAACTCTCAATGGATAAACATGGCAATACCCTTACATTGATTTGGTCCACTTCAACATAGTATTTATTTATAATAAAGTCATTATGAGCATTGTCTTTCGATCCAGAAGGATTCATTATGTACTGAGTGCTTTACATCATGTTTTGAACTAACCCATTGATAAATTAGTGCTAAATCTTATTTGCAAAAGGCATCCTTGGCAAGGATTCAATGTTGACTCACAACAATTGCTCATAGTGCTGACTTGCCACTGTTCAATATTTGGAGCCATTCGGTCCTCCCAGCATCCCACCCTGCGGATAAAAATTACATTGGGATTACAAGTTTTATCTCACAGAGAGATAAGGGGCTGCATTTCCAAAAAAGCTAATATTGGGAGCTCAAACTGAGGCAAGATGGTCCCGAGTTTATGGCAACAGGACTGCTTACAGCCAGATCCAAACATCTCACACTCAACATGCAAACCAGGAGACATCCCACCAGAAGATTCTGTGACTAAAACTGTAAGGAAATTGCTAACTTTCCCAGTAAGGTTTATACTAAATGACATGTATTCTTAAGAGCAAGGAATTGCCGAGAACAGGAGCGAAGGGGCAGAAATTCCTGTGTCAGTCCTCTTGATCCATCAGGTTTTCCTGCTTTCTACTGTCTTTGGCATTCTCAGGCACAGATTAGGACTGGCCTTTTGTAGGTCGTTTGGCTACAGCTTTGTACAAGAAACACAGTGTTACCTCCTTTGTCTCCAACCCAGCGGTCCACTGAGCAGCTCTTGCCTCAGAGAAGAAATCTAAAGCCAGGATGCAGCTGGGGAAAAGCAATACAAATCTTTTCAGTATTTCTGAAAAACGCCAGAGCAACCCTGACACAAAAATCTTCGGTTTAAGGGCAGAAGTTGTAGAAACTTAGGGTTTGTTCTTTCCATTTATGGTGAACATGCCTCCAATCCCCTATCCTCTGTCAGCCTGCAGGACTGGTGGACAACCCTGCAGTCAGGAGAGCAAAAGATCCTCTGCTAATATTGAGGTCATTTGGAACAGAGACTGAGAGAAATAAGCACAAGGCTCCTGCTGCTCGCCAGGGCTCCTGGCAGAACTAGTATCTTGATTTTCTTAGAGGCAAAGAGACTGAAAGGCAGCATCACACCATGCCGAGGCAGCAGCACAGCACCAGGCAGCAGTGACAGTGGCTCACGTGCTGGCCTGTCCACTGCTGAATCAACCTGGGTCTTCTCCAGAGCGTAAAACTGATCTCCTGTTTTAAGTGGAGAGTAGTATTGATCAAATATGTGAGACTGACATCAGAGGGTACGTGTTGGGGGAGTCCCCTGTTCCCAGCTCAGGAGCAGCTGCTCAGACCAGCCTGGCTATTCTCTGTCAGGATGCCTCACCTGACATCCCACAGCCCTGCCTGGCTGCTGATTCTGCAACTCGTGCCTGGGCACAGCTTAAGCAACTGCACCCTGTAAAACATGAACTGGCCCTCAAAAGCACATGCAGAGTGGAAACTGCTGCTTACCAGGGCAGGAAACCTGCAGGATGCTGTCAATATTCACATGCACTTGAAAATGCTTTTCTAAAATTATTTTTGCTTTTATAAATGGTAATATGCACAAGTGCCTCAAACAATCTACCATTTTGCAATATTTGTGAATATAGCTGGAATACCAGAATATTACTTCTACTGCACCATGAAAAAAAATTGCAGGACTGATAAGGAAGGCAAGTTATTCTCAGTGTAACAATGAACCCAGAACAAGTATAGGAAAACATCCAAATAATTATAAAATGGGTCAACACTAAAGGTCTAAACCATTAAGCATCTTTACTTATTTAACATTTCAAGATTCAGTATCAGTCACAGCCATGTCATTCTGTGGTATCTCCAGGTTTCAATTACATAGCAGGATAAAGGGCTTTGCAAGCATTAAGAAAAATCACTCTAGTCATCACAGGCCGAGTTTCAGACTGAAAGAATTTTTCAATAAGAAATCTCCTCCAGCTATAGGCCCTTCCATCTGAGGCTTAGAGGATAAACACTGACAATGAACTCAGTATTACTCTCTAACACAGCTTAAAACTGTGTTTCTTGCCCTGCAGTGGAGAAGTGACACACTGCTTCTAGAACATCTCGCTCAAATCTACTCTTTTCTATTTTTAAGCAGTAGGTTTCTGTTTAAAACTGCCACCTCACTGACTTCCTTAAAGCCACCTGACATTTTATTAGTCTCTGACAACAATCCAGGCAACAATTTACTTGACTGATCTTTCATTAAGTTTAGCAGCATGACAGCACTTCTCACATAATGGATCAGTAGGACCTTTATTAAACTGTCCTCTACCTTGCCACTTTTCACCTTTCAAAAAAGTACTTTATGTAAAAAAAACAATATTAAAGAGAGAGCACAAGATAACTGCCTTAATATGTTCTGAGCCAACCAAAATGTGTTTGTCATTTATTGAGCTGCATCTATTTCAGAGGTCTGCCTGGTGTATTAATAGTCCTTCACTATATCAGACTGGAAGGAAATGTGAATTTTAGACTCCTTAAATCATTTTGCTTTTCCATTGCAGTTCCAATAAAGGCTTGTACTAGGTAACTTGCTGTAACAAAGAACAGAACTCCGTAATGTGCTGAAAGTATACTTTTTATTTTTCATTCTTGCGCCTGATCAACTGAATAAAAAGCAAGTGACAGGTTGGGCCAAAAAAAAAACCAGTTTAAAGATCATAGTCACTCTTACAGGAACAGACCACAAATGCAGAGAACGCACGTGTCTTTTTTGCTATTCCTTGTATGATCTACTTTTAATTACCACACATAATTGCATGAAGTAAAGCAATTACCTGTAGCCAAAGGTAGAGAATCAATCCAGTGGTTTCCATGGAAAATTATAGCTTTCATCTGCAGCTGAACTGAGCTGAATTTCTTGTCACTCCTGGCCACACCAGCCGGGGTAACCTGTCAATCCCAGCTACAGCTGGATCAAATCTTTTCTTCCTTCTTTTCTATGCAAAAAACCCTGATGGTTTGGCAGCAGCAGGAGGCCCTGAGCCACCTAGGAGGGTAAATGGAAAACGATTACCATTATGTACTTCAAAAATAACAAGAAAGTAATTTTCTCCTAATAGTCAAAATTATCCTGGATTAGTCTCCCTCCTAGAAACTAGAAAGCTCCAGGTATCTCAGTTATCTCTTTTATAAACTCTAGTGTAGAAAAGGCCAACACTTAGCATCCTTCAGTCAGTATTTTAAAAAAGTATCCACGTTTCCAAAGGCAGGCACAGATCAGAAGCACAGTGGATTTGACCCGAACATTGTTTAGTTAACCACTGGTGGCAGAACTGCTGTAAGCCAGATTCAGGGGGCTTGTTAACACTTGGTTGCCTGCTGTGGCAGGGAAAAAGTGGCTTGGAGACAGCACCCTAAATACCCAGTCTGGATTTTTATATCATAGGATAAGCGGGAAATGTACCTGAGACAACAAATTACCCGAACTGTTGTACAGTTTATACTTTTTATGATTTAGAGGGAGTTTTTTTATAGCTGTATCCACTGGAACATGTTAGGAGTTCCACAAATCAAAATACTTTGACTTTGTATTGCTTCTGGAAATGCTGGGACCAGCAGGGAGGGCATTCAAGTTGGTGGGAAAGCACTACTGAAAAGAAAAGGATACAAGCCTAAAAGTCAAGAAAGCGCAGGAAGTGGGAAGGGCTTTACTCCTTACCTTTACAAATGAATGCAAGTGCTAAAATACAGATTAGGCACAAGTAGAGGAGAAAGGGAATGTAGGGGAGATGCTGGTCTAAGATAAAAGGCTGGGAGTAGATTTAAGTAGTTGCTGGAGAAAGTGGGTGTGAGGTCTCAGCCCCACAGAGTTCAGCTGCATCTTTCCCAGGTTCCCTAAGAGCCTCTAAGAGGGATAAAGCCCCAAGTACAAGAGAAGATGGAATCAGGGCTCTTGCTGTCCCTTTCCTTTCCTGTCACCTCTTTTCCAGTTGTGTATTCAAGAACTGGGCTTTTTTACCTGTACCTGCACCAACCTTGAAATAATCAGCTTGTCTAACACGGAGAAGAGGCCAATTGATGTGGAAAAGCCACAAACAGAAGCCCCCTCCTTCTTGCCAGGGTCCTGCAAACTAAAGGAGTTTTGGAAGGGATTTTGGGAGGATGGCTGATACTCCCTCACTGTAAGGACTAATATCTCAATGTCATTAGACCTGGCAAAAATTATCTTTGGGCAGGTGCAGGCAAGATTTCCCTCATCATGAGCTTTGCCAAGGCGGTGTTTGAACCAACAGGCTCATCATGTGAGGTCACTTAGTGCAGATGCAGCACAGTACCAACCTCAGAGGTGGGGAGTGAAGCACCGCTGACTCCATCTTCTACGGTGTCATGTGCCTAGCTCCAAGAAAACATGCTGCAACTACTGTTCTGAGTATAATGCTTATTTTAGTCAGCTACAGAAGAGCTGGGAAGTTTCAAGAGGTGTGTGTCAGTTTACACCACCAGCTTACACCAGTTTTCACCCCAGTTTATGACCATCCATCTTACAAGTAACCTACTGTGAACAAAGGCCCCACCTTTTTCTTATTTCTCAGTATTCCTCTTCTTTAATAGAAATAATATTTACAAGAACATGGAGTGACAGGACAAGGGGCAATGGCTTCAAATTGACAGAGGACTGGTTTAGATCAGACATTAGGAAAAAATTCTTTACCTTGAAGGTGGTGAGGCACTGGCACAGGTTACTCAGAGAAGCTGTAGATGCCCCATCCTTGGAAGTGTTTAAGGCCAGGTTGGATGGAGCTCTGAGCAACCTGGTCCAGTAGAAGGTGTTCCTGCCTATGGCAGGGGGTTGGACTGACATGCTCCTTAAGGTCCCTTCCAACCCAAACCATCCTGTGATTCAGGATTTGTTAAGAGTGTCCAGACTCAGCCAGAATAAAATGCTTTCTGGCAAGACCAGAACATACTGAAGGGAAAAGAAAATGTCACTGAATACCAGTACCAGTTTTCCCATCAGATTCTAGACTGGGAAGGAAGAAAGAAAATGTCATCTCTTTCCAGGAGTTTGACTGCTGAAGAACTGCTTTTAAAGTTTAGAGATGTGGTGTTCTGTGACAGCCACATCCTCTAAATGAGTCTGCTGTCTCTTTTAATTAGCAGATCTAAATTAACATCTCAGAATTCTGTTACACACTTAGAAAACTACCATTACCCTGAACCCAAGTGGAATAAAGTATCACAGGACACCGTAACAATACTAATAATCCTTCAGAGATAGAGACTTCCATATTAACCAGCTATAGGATTGAACAAGAAAGCCTGAACTCTTCTCCCTCATTTCTCTTCTTCTATTGAAATTTCTGTACGATACCCCATCATTGCCCAAAACATCTGCACAGTAGGCATCCTCCTCCTTGCTGTTGTTCCTTAGATTTGGTACTTCTTTTTGGTGCCTTGCCTTTGAACGCACTCCCAAAAATACACACTAAGATGAGAAAACACAAGAACACCAAAACCATGTCCAACATGGTTAGATAAATAGGCAGACACAAGTGTGCCACTGAGAACCCAAGCCAAACAACTGCTTGGACACCCTCAGTTTTGCCTTCTTTTTGGGAGGGTGACTCAGCAAACAATCCTTTTGTTCAGACACCTGGTCTGTCGTACCCAAAACTACTGTAAAGCAGGTCACATGGACAGAACCTGCCATTTCTCCTAGCAACACGTGGCATCCTATACTTAACCCATAACTCAATTAATACCCAGCAAAATCTCAGTATTGCATAGCTGACAAAGAGTTCTCAGCGAGAGACAGAACTGCTCTCATTTACAGCATCAGCACATATTATGCAAATTCAAGCAAGCTGAGAGTCAGCAATTGGCAGAAATCGATCCTGTCTTGGTATGTAAGTATCCACTGCTTTGCAGCCCAAATGAAATAAAAGCCAGAGCAAGCAAATTAAACTACATCTAGTAATTGCCCTGCTCCTTCTCAGAAGGTGCCAGAGACAAGGGAACAAAGATGACGTCTACGATGATGTTCAACAACATTCTTTGAAGAGTGGCCTAATCTCACATGACATGGAGGTCAGCTGCTTATTGATCAGAAGAGGCTCATGTGGTCAACTGGACTCCCAGCACATTTAGAAGTTTATCCTGCCAATGGACAAGCAATGAAAAATAAACTTAGATTAGCTCTAATCCAGCTAATGACATGGGCCAAACAATCATGTAACTAAAGCAAGCTCCCTACACTCTCTTCTTGTCCCATACACTGCTTGACACCTTTCTGCCCAGCAATAAGGACAGCAAAACCAGAATGTGATGCCTCAATTTATCAGCGAATGCCCAAACTAAACTGCAATCTTTCTCTGTAGTGTAGAGAATCTTTGTCTGTAGTATAGACATAGCAAATCCAGGTGATTTTATGCACAGAATCTCCTTTAATGGCAATCTCCATTCCCTGTGTTTCTGTCTTCAAGACCTACCAAATTGTATTCCTGCACACTAATTACCCCTATTCCTAAGAAGGTATATTCTACTTTAATCCCACATGTGAAAATGAATCAGCTGGCAGATATGTGGACACAGCTACTCTTCTTCTGTCAGTGAAGATGCTGGTCTGCAGAGCATTTAAAGTCTTGTTAATGCCCAGAGGCAATATTTTCACGTTTATATTACAGCTGGAGTGCTATGAAAGCCTTCTCAGGCTTTTTCAAACCATCTAACACAGCTGCATCAACAGCTGTGCAGTTGGCTGTGCCAGCAGTAGGCAAAGCTTCATTGCTGAAGGACAGGACATCCGAACATTCTCCTGGTCATTTCAAGCATGACTGAGGTTACCCTTTGAGGTATTTCCACAGATTTGCTTCTGATAAATGGGCTGCTGCATTACGTGGCTCCCCATTGACATTGTTTTCCAGATTTTTATTCCTCCCCTGTAAAGATTTCCAAAAAGCAGAAAATCTGTTTGGTCACATCCGATTCTGAAGCACATACCAGTTTATCCCTCCACAAGTCATGGGGATATAACCCCCTTGTACCATCTTGCTCTGCCACAAGGAACTCAGACATCTTTTGCATTAAATACTGCCAATTAGGAACTAAAAAATCTACGATCTATATTGTCCAAGCGCAAAAGATAACACAGTGTGGGTAATGGATGGCACATACTGTGGGACTCCTGAAAATACATGGCCAATTTCTATTTTGTCATCAAAAAGAAAAAATCTGTAGCGTCATGAGCTGATCTCCCACTTTGTGCCCTTGTGAATTCTGAACTATCTTCTACAGACCTCAGTGAGACACACTATAACATGCATATGTTGTATGAACCCATGAAAATCCCTTACCCATGTAAGGGATGTAAGCAGCACGTAAGGTTGCATCCCCGGATGAACATACTATACATGAGCTGAAAGCACTGTATGTATTAAAATTACTTCTTTTCTAGGTCAAGAAAGAAAATGTTGTAGTGCTCCATGATTTTTCAGAAGCCATACAGAGAATATCCATGTTCTAGAGATGACCCTGGAAGAGGAATGCATGATGGCACAAGTACATGAGAAGTCCATGTGGATGCCTAAAGAGATATATATATATATATATATGTTAAGTTGGCTCAAACTTCTCTGGATACATGTCAAAATATCATCTTCCATAGTGAGGAACGTTCCTAAGAGGAAAGAGTTCAGGACAAGATAAGCAATAGTATAGAGATTTTTGAAGAAAAATGCTAAGTTCAATGCTTGGGTATAAACATGCCTAATTCATGACACAGTTCCAAGAAAAAAAAACAGGGAATAACACCTGTACTCCAAAATCTCATTTTACAACTCCTGTACAAATTTCAAAAGGGCGACATGGCAACACCACCTTCAAACAATCCAGTTTGTTAAAATTCATATTTGATGAGCAATGTAGCCTGCAGGTTACTATAGCAGCAGGATCCATCACCTAGGTGACCAAGCACTAATGATGTCAACATTAACCTATCCCTACACACAACCTCACACTGTGCACATTATCAGACTTCCATTTCCTGCGAGATGTTTGTCTTCGTACCAACAGAAGGACAGTAACAGACCATATGGACAGTCTCCATGAGGAGTGAGCTTTCCTCACAGCATCAGCCTGCACAGTTAAGGAGGATTATTTCAGACAGCATCCCCTGTTTTAAGAGCTGGGCACCTAAGGCATCCACCATGTGCAACCTGATTTACTACCAGAGTCATAAGTAGCAACAGAGCTTGGCTAAAAGCTCTTTGAAAAAGAGGTCAAATAAATCAAAAGGTCACTTAACATACAAGAGGGTCTGAAGCATAAATCCACACAAAACAAGAAGAATGTCTTGGAAAATGCACTGGCACAGTCTTCCCCCAAAGAAGCATTCCTTTCAGGAAGCCAAAAGGAAGATTTTTCGGTATGAAACACCAAAGCCAGTAAATTCCCAAATCAATGCATCACCTATTACATGAGGACGATCGCTCCCAAATACCCTGTGCTTTCTCTCTGTATAAGGCCTTGCAAGCAGGTCTTCACAGCAGGGCAGAGCAGAGCAGTCCCTGAGCTGTGCAGACCAGGGGAGCAGCATGAGGCCACTGTGCTGGTGATGTAACTCAGAGAGAGTGCAGGTGTCCTCACACAGCACTGCACAGAGCTGAGGACATGCCCTCAGCTACAGGGTTTCACTGATGCTTTTTAACTCTGGTATCTGAGAAACACTCATGAGTACAGATGTGTTTCTTTACAATCAACCAACCTATTGCTCTGATTACAGATAGATTAAACCCCAGAAAATACTGACTTTCTGGTAACAGCATTATATAATTGGTAACTTCCACAGTCTAAAGTGATGTTGGTTGCTTGGGCTAAAGGAAATTAAATTCAGTTTGGAATTATTTTCCCCTTTGTTAAAGGCTGCCTTTATATCCCATAGAGAAATTAAGTGAGACAGAAATCTCTTTCCCTCCACTTTGATAAAAAAGGATGACTCATTTTTTCCCCATTTTGCTTTAAATATCCTGTCATCCTTGTGGTTGGCTTTGTTTAGCTATTCTCTCAACTTCATATAGAACATGCTGTAATGACACAGGAAGTCCTCTGTGGTTCTTTTGCCTTTCCAGTGCATCTCTTATCAACAGAGTGCTCTGGCCCTTAAACACCACTTACTTTACCAGCAGATACTTGCAACTTCCAAAGACAGCCTTTCTTTGACCACCATTTCCTGAACAGTGAGAGACTACATTATCTTGACAGAACCAAAACACATCATACATTTTCAAGCCTTAACCCTCACTGAAGCACACTCAGACTTGGGGCTGCAGTTTAAGTTTTCAAAATAGAGTGAGCTGTTGTAGCTTCATTGACACTGCAGTAGGTGGGGAAACCCCTTCAAACAAATTTATTTGCTTGAAACCTAAGTGTTGGCTTTCTTATTTTTTGACCACCTTTCACTGCCTGTTGCCCCATGTTCATTTTGCTGAGCGAAGACCATGGTGTCTTTTACCTGCTTATCCTTGCACAGGTTGAGCCAAGACCATTAGAAGCCAAGCCCATTGTAATTCTGGAGAATAAAAGAATAAGTCTTCCTGATAAAGCCAGTTTTCTTGTCTGTATTTCAGTGGCTGATCATGGGGTAACACCAGCAAAAGAAAATAAGATCAAACTAGCAGTGCTGGATCTGAGAAGTTAAAAGCAAAAACAAATTTCACAGAGAAAAGAACCTTGGGCAGATGAGAGAAATAAGAAACACATTTTTACAGGAAAAGATATTTCACACTGAGGCTAGACAAGAGCAAAAGATGTTAGGAGAAAAACAGAGCCTCTCTGTTCCAGGGAAGAAAGACACCTGCTGGCAGAGAGCAACTAGGCCCTGAAAGATTCAACCTCAACACAGAGAACACTTGAGCAGTGGAAAACAAAAAATAACAGCATGGAAACGAACAAATGTTTTATTGTTAGCTGAGGACTGTACATTCTTTGTTGTGGATAAATGCAGCTTGAATTTTGCAGAGCTTCTGTGTCTGCCTGGTCTCATCATGAAAATGCGCTTCAGAGGTGAGGCACTAACCAGGACCACCCAAGGGCTCCCACCCCGGCCAGAGGAGAGGATGGAGCTGTCCAGGGGCAGACAGTGCCTCAGATACCAGACAGTGAAGTGTCACTCAAGCTGTCAGATGAACCAGCCAAGGTGAACAGTATACATTGATGCAGTCAACTGCTCAAGAAACTCTCCAAGGTTTTTTGTCTGTGAAGCACATGAAATAATGTTTTTCTAGTTCATACCCCTAACAGTCCTCTTCAGAAGACTGTATATCCAAGGTCAGCAAGCCTTTCAGGACAACTGGGTACCTTTAATGAATAACTGCACTTAAAGCAGTGAATTTAATTAAAACGCGTCACTAGGTTACAGAAAAATATTCAGCACTTGTGACATTATGCAATACTGTACCCAGTGTAAAGATACAAGATAAACAAGGAACACTTCAAGCCTGCATATCACCCTGCATGACTTAACTTCCTATTACTTTCTACCTTTTTTCAAATTCCTATCTATATTTATGCATTTAGAAAAGATAACAGGCTAACTGAACATTGCAGAACTGCCAACAGCTGCTCAGGTGGAAATCTTGCCATTATGAGGTTGTAACCATGCTCAGCTGTGCAGAAACAAAACTTCCTTCATGAAGTTGTTTTTTCCTGCATAAAAAGTGAAATGCCAAGTATTTCTAACTCCGTAACTCTGAGAAACTAAATGGGTCCTAAACGTTGTAATCTCACTTTGACTTTCATTTTTATCACTCTCAAAACCAAGACTGCAGTAACAGAAAAAGCCATTAGGATTTTGTCTGTTGTTTCAAAATGCAAAGAGCAGCTCAAGATGGCATCTGAAAGGCAGTAATGTAAAGCTTTGTATTCTATATAAGAACAAGAGAAATGTTCTCTCTTTCTTTGTGGGGAAGGCTCACTAGAGAAAACCCCCAAAACTAGGATAGAATCGCTTGAACGAATCATGATAGGAGACCTTCAAAGGAAGGGGGTAAAGAACCTTTGCACTACTTTTTCTTCTCCCCTTTTTATAATGCATAGAGGACATGAAAGAGGTTTTTCAGTAGTTCTTTCTTATTCCAAAAGGATTTTTTTTGTTCCTGCTTCTCTTTTACATTAAAAATTCAAGTCTTGCCTTGAATAGAAGGCTCTGAGGCAAACAGCATCAAAGACATGCACAAGTCAGGATCAAGTACATTAGTAAGGACATTTGGTTAATGCCCAACTTGCACTGAATTCCTAAGGTTGCAGATGAAAGGCAATGAATTTGAAAATTTGAAAACAAAATCAATTTAGTTCAGCTTCAACAAACATTTTTAGAGGTGTAAAATAATTAATATCTTTAAATTGCTAATGGTTTACTTTAAAAAACAAAAATGCCCTTCAAAAATTCACAGCAGTCTTTGAGCAGAAGAAACCCGTTCTTCCTACTTGAAGTGAAATTAATGATAAATAAAATGCCTTTTCATTGCCTTTTACAACAATTTATGTTGATGGGTCTGTGGCTGGATATTTATTGCAATTTGGTCTGTAGACAGTGTCTGGGTGTATCTGGAAGAGGTCCCTTTTAAGGAAGAGCAGTAATCCATTTGTTCATCCCGTAACAGCTCCTGTGCTACTGGAACTTGCAGAGCGTGGGGGTGGGACAGTGACTGTGCAATGACTTTCTCTGTTCACAGGCTCAAAGAAATGATTTAAGCAAACTTGCATCCACATATTTAAAAAGAGAAGTTCTGTCCCTAAGCTCTGATGCCCCGTGACCCCCACGTACCCAAACCTGACCCATAGCTGCTCCTTTTGCTCAGACCTTACCAAAGGTGGGCAGGCGAGCCAGCAGCTCACGCTGAAGACAGTACTCCAGTGTCTGGGAAGGCTTAACATATGCTAAAGTGTGTGACACATTTGACCACAGACTCTGACCTCAGTCCTAAAAGATGAGCCTGTATGCTCCATGTGAAAACAAGGAGAGGTCCATCCACACACTAGGGAAGGACACGTGTTTGGCACATCTCAGAGCACTTCATCTGCCTTCCTCCATCTTTCTCCCTTGCTAATGTGGTATTGTCTTGCATTGCAAAGCCACATTTTCTGTCCAGAAGTCTGCTTTTTTCTCCAGGATATGCTGAATTGGGTAGAGCTTCCATGACTAGGCTTTAACTCACTTTTGAGACAGACTTGTACCCCAAATCCTTCCTCTGCTGAAGGGATAGCAGAGCTTTCTCAGTCACCTGTCTCTCTTCTCAGTAGGAAAGCAGCAGCAGAGCTGTTGGAGAAGGATGGAGATTACCATTTCTTGTAGATCAACAGAACAAATGTTAAGTCTGTTGTGCCTGCAAAATGCTGGATAATTTTTTCTGCAGTACTGCTTCTAAGAGGAGGAAGCCTTTTACTCTCAGATTGGTTGTTGTTGAAACTACCTGCTAAAAACAAAAATAAAAAATCATTTCCTTGAAACACAAACATACTGCATTTGGAAGTCAGTCAGAGGAAGCATGTATGGCGCATCTGATGACATTTTTCCAGTTCCTTTCTCAGGGTAGAACTGAGCTTTCAAAACTGGAAAGTGATTGTAACACTTTTTCCCTGTTCTGGATGCGTTTTTGGTGGATTGCCTACTGCATATTGAGTTAGGGATGCTGAGAGCCCGCTCATGTTCTCAGATTCATGCAGCTATGTTGCCCTAGTCAGAATTAAATGATACATTACATACTAAGTCACCCTCTGCTAATGCCTGCTAGAAGTTTTCTGGCATAAAAGTTCAGAATTGGAGCTGATTGGAAATTTTCCATAGGGAAGATTTTCTGAAAGAGGATTCTGTTTCTGAGAAAATGAGAATTTTCCATGTGGGAAAAATGTTATTTCTGCCAAAAAAAATTTAAAATGTTTATAGAGAGGATCAAAATTAGTATTTAATTTTGAATTGACTTGGACGAATCAAACTATGCAATGCCTCAGATAATCCACAAAAATTTTGGACTTTCAGATGGAGACAGTCCAGTTAGAACCCAGTCCCAGACAAAGTAAGGGCTGTGACTTTAATTTTCAGACAGTCCTGTGTGACTGCCCATTTCTGACAGCCACAGCTGTGAGCATCACAGGTGCCCGCTGTGCAGGGCAGGGGTAGGGTTCCAAAAGTACTCCCTGGTTATAGAGGAGGGTTACAGCAGCCCCATGCAGGGATCTCCACCAGCAAGACACAGGCCCAGACACAGCTTATCCAGTGAGAAGAGATGCACTTCCCAGTAATGCCCAGATGCTTTCTGAGCTAGCCTTCTATCTCCATGTCCTTTCCTCTCTGCTGGAACCATCTCCTCCACTGGAGAGAAGGGCATCCTCATCTCTCCCATCCCCATTCTCTCTCAGCTCCCATTCTTTCTTCCTCACCCCTTGTATCCTTACTCCCAGTCCAAAGTAATATACCTGCTGGCTGCTGCCACTCAGACACTGGGGGGAGTTGCATCTGTCTCCTCCTCCCTGTCCCACTTCCTTTGCCCGCTGCCTTCACCCCACAGAGGCACAAACTCTGCTTGGCATCAGTAAATTGGGCAACGAGCCCCAGCGGCACCTCCACGCTGCTTCCCACCTGTAAGCCTGTCACTAGGAACAGGAATGGGGGACAAATCCATTGCAAAGAGGACTCTACAGTCCTTTGCTCATTAAGCAAACGTTTCTATTACAGCTGAAAATAACACTTGGTTTTCATTAATTTCTTCTTGCATTATAAACAAAAACATACAACCTCTTGTACTTGGCCAAAAGGAGGCCTCTCCTCAGCCCACCCAGGACTGATCAGGGTTAGGGTTAGATCTGGACTCTTCTAGAGGCCAGCTCTAAATCCTTCCAAGCTGCCAGCATCTTTTTTTTTTTTTTTTCACGTTTCAGTGGGCTCTGGATCAGGCCACAATATGCAGATAAACACCAAGGAAGCCAGACCCCAAACCTGAAGCTGATGATACCATGAACAACCAGTGTCTGGCCCAGTTCTGATTCTGTCCCCTCTGCTGCTGGGCAGGCAAAAACTACCCACTTTAGCACAGGAGATTTCTCTGAGGTGTGGACAACCTCAGACCAGGACTACCAGTACTCTGTCTGAGAAGACATACCTTCTCATGTGCCCTCTGCCTGTAGAAGTTAAAGACCATAAGGTAAGATAAGGACATTTAAATGAAAACCTGGCTATCACAGGACTTTTGACCCTTGATCTATTAACATCCTTTTTTTTGTTCCCCTTCAAATAAAGCAAAACCTCCCTGTACCATGAATATAAACCTGTAGACATTGCAGACCTATCAGAAGCAGACCTTACATGCCCAGAAGTTCAGCAGCTACAGGCCAAAGGACCTGAAGGAAGCAGGATGTTCCAGACAGCACTTAATTGCAGCAGCCTTCAAATAGCTCTAAACTGCCAGAAGATAAGGTTGGAGAGGTGTGGAGATGTTGGCAAAAAAAGCAGTTTCAATCAAGCAGCAAATAACAATGACATGGGTATCATCCCCCAGTGCTCTGCAGGACAGGCTCCAGGCCAGTCCTGGGAACAGCCTTCACATCAGGACATGAAGCTCTTGTCAGGTGATGCTTGGAGCCCATTTGTCCCTTCAGTGTGCCAACTCAAACACTGTTCAATTTGCAATTGCCTTCTCTTATCCTGAGAGTGCTGATGGATCAGGCAGGCAGCAGAGGAAGGAAACGGGGTCTGGATGACATACTGACACTGCCTTGCAAATTGCATGGGTTGGGGACAGAGATTGGTCCTTACACCTGTCACTTCTGGTGGTGACACAGCACATCAAACTGCTGCAGCAGAAGCAGCCTTTTCAGGACTAATGGACTGAGAGAACAGGAAATCCAAGACCTGATCTCCACTGAGTTCAGACAATTCAGTGCAGACTGCTGTCTAGTCGCAGGATGTTACAGACAGCATTTGCCCCTCCAGCTACCCTGAGATCAGAGGAAAACTGTTCCAGCCACCAACCAGGCACTGCCCAGAAGTGACAAGAAAGACTGCAAAGCTCACTCACTGACAGAGCCCATCCCAGACACCAGAAACCCAAACCCTGTTCGTTTATACAAACAGGACAACGTTTTGACAGCAGAAGTAAAACACTGGCTGCTTTATAAACCTGCTATCAACTCCAGGTATTGAGTGCCCCACACAGCACTCAATGTGTAGGTGTTATCATTCCCAATACCACTGACCAATCAATCCACAGGACAAACCTGTGGCCTCTTAACTCTGAAGGTTCACCGTAGTCAAACTGTGCTAGCGTTGCTCCCATCAACATCCTCATGTGCCAGACACAGCACTGAGCCCCACATGTGCAGTATTTGTTAGCTACTCTCAATCTGTCTGTTTGCTAATGATATACCAATAGTATTTCCTACAGGAAATCACATTACTGGGGCAACAATACCGGATGATAAAGCTCTTACCACCCGGAGAAAAAATTATTAGATGTAAATAACTGCACTTCTTACTTGAGTTTCAGCAATTAGAGAATATTTCCCAAAATATACAAAACAGCCCCTTGGAAAAAGAACTGAAAGGACTAAGGGCAAGAGTGGAAAGAAGTGATTTGCTGAGAGGATCAGGATTTTGTAAGTAAGAGATTAACAGAAAACAGAGCTGCAGAATATACCCTTTCTGGACTTGAAAGTTCAGAAACAAGGAGTGGGAGCACCAGAAGAGATAAAGAAGATTTAAACCGTCATATCCCCAGAGCAGTTCAGCTCCTTAGGCTGACTACACACGGTTACCTGAGTGAGCCAAAGACAGGTCTTGGCTGCTGCTCCCACTGCACAGCTGTGTCACAAGAATGCTGACAGCTCTGCTGCAGAACTGGATCTTTCCTGAACCTTTGCTTCATTGCCCTGTCCTGCTCCATGGTCTTTTTCCTGGAGGTTTTAAGCTAATGTGAAGTCAGTCTGTGGGACAAGGCAAGAGCCAGGCCAGCCAGGAGACTGCAGGAAGCTGCCTCCACAGCCAGGGGCAGCTGTACCAGCAGCAGTGCCAGCTCTCTCCTCCCAGGAGCTGGCAGAAGGGCCCATACAGCTGTGGAAATCAGCCAAAACCACAAGCTACATAATAATGTGTTACCTTGGATGTCACCTGCCTGGCAAACACTTTTCAAAACTAGTCTGCAGTTTACTGCTCATTGAGGAGAGCCATCAGCCAACATATCAATGCAATTATCAGCAATTCCTAGGTCTGGCACATCTTTATTAGGACTTTCTTTTTGAAACTGGGATGTCTAAAACTGGCAATAACTCACTGTACCCAGGAATTTAGCCTACTTGCATTTTCCCATATGAACCTTACACCAGAGCACACCACAAACTGCAGCACCAACTGTGCACTGCAGTCATGTGTTACTAATTGCCAACTGCAACATGTAGTCAAGGGAAATTTAATTTACAGCAGTCAAGGCTAAAGAAAGAGCATAGATCAGAAGAAATATTCAGCTAAAAGAGGTAACTCATAACTTAATGCTCTTTTAAAAAGTTTCTGTACAAAAACTTAAATTACCCCAATGCTACCTTTCAGGTTATTCTCTTATCAAACACACAAAGGGCAAACATTTTAAAATTGCAAAATAGCAGTAAGGAATGCCTCATATATGATATTTTAATATTTTCATTTTTGTCACCATGTCTCTCCCCTTCCACCTGCAGGTTTCACCCAAACCTGGTGAACAAGAAAAAGGAAGACTGGCATTAGAAATGGGGGAGCAGGGTTCCTGTTCCCAAATAATACCAGGATGTAAGAACATTTTCAGCCACTGCCCATCACAGCTCTTTCACACTTTGTTCCTTGTAAAGTATCTGTTTCTTGTATTAGATAAACTGAAGCCAAAATTCCAAGCCTGCCTGTACAATGTGTACCATATTACATATATTGCACTCTGATGGTCTACAACTTAGTATGGCAAAAAAATTAATCTTTAACATACATAATAGATATTTACAAGTATTCACGAGCCCCAGAGAGCTTGTCTATAGGTCTGTCACTATTCCTGCTGTTAGATTTATCTGGTTGTTTTTTTCCTAGGACATTGTTCTGATATGACTTAAAACCAAGATTCAGATCTAACCTGCAGGTCTGTAGGTTGTAAGTGATCTTAAACATACAGCACGTGCACCATCACAAACTTCACCCTAAAGGATTTCTTTAATGCTCTAACAGCCTGAAGAAACATTATCAAAACCTGTCTCTGCCCATACAGTGGGTTTGTTTGTGAGATTGATCTCCTTCTTTGAGGAATAATTTCTAGAGAAAAAATATTTTTAAAATGTAGTAATACTGTAAATCCTTGAATGCTGTTTTCATGTAATTTAGATGTTCGCTGGCATGACCCATCACTCTAATTCCAGAGATGGAAGCAGATGAGGAAATTCAGCTGCTGTAATTCAAGTTTTACAGGCAGGTGAACCTTTGTACCCTTGAGTCTCTCCAGTCTGTATCTCTCAACCTGTCTACATGCCCAGAGGCCTGTGTTCCTCTCAGACTTCTCTAAGTGACACATATTCTTTTAATCTCATACAATCTGGAGAGGTTGTTAACAGACCTGAGGCCAAAAATTTGGCTGGCTCATACCTCAGCTGTTTAAACACTGTACAACACATACTTATTTAGATGCCCTGAATTAAACTTGCACACCTCATTTATTGTTAGAATACACAATCTTCCTAAACTGGTCAAAACAGCCCTAACTATTATTTTTAGTTTTTGCTCAGAAAAATGCAAACCTAATCCTTCCTTTAAGGCTCTGAATAACATTAAGCAGTATTAAATTCAGTTCAACGTGTTTTCATAGTAGAACCCTGTAAGCAGCACTCACACTTTTATCATCCTGAGTTTCTCCTTGGTGGGATATGAGGCATTCCTAAAGGCTGCCACAAGAGCAAGAAAGAAGAACTCTTAAGGGGATCCTCCATGACAGACCACTACAAGGAATTAGCTAGGGAAGGAATGGCAAAACGCCTACTGATGGTTTAATTTTAGGGAAGAAGAACAAGCAACTCCAGTCTTTTATCTTGTTTTTATCCAAATAGATCCATTCCCCTAAAATATATATGTAATATATACAGTTTAGATATATTATGGCACATTGTTTATCTTCCTTCACTCCAAACATGCCCTCTTGGTAAGTTCTTCAGTGTTACCACCATTAGGAACACTAAGGCTACTGTCACCTCCAGCCGTGTGATCCTCCCTTGGTGGATACAACCCTGCAAGCGAACACAGGTTATGTACAAGCCCCACCACACCACAGCTGGAAAACTCTCCTGAATAGAAAAGCCTTATGGGTCCCTTTATGGAAAGTGACAGAAAGCCAGCTCTGGCCAGGGCATTTCTGAGCCAAGGAAACAAAATATCCTCCCTTATATTGTGCAAATTAGAATCTCTAGTATGAGCCCTCTAAAAAAGAGTTTGCCTTAGTTGTTTTTTTTTGTGAATACAATATGCTTACCAAAGATCTAATTATATGTTGGCTGTGTAACTTGGGGGTTTGTGGTGCTGGTTTTTTTAACAGAGACGAGTCAACAAGTGTTTTAAAACAGGAAGCTGAACACAACCATAGAAAGGTTTGGGTTGGGATCTTTAAGATCAACTCGTTCAACCCCCTGCCATGGGCAGGGACACCTTCCAATGGACCAAGTTGCTCCAAGCATCTATAATTTCTCTGGACAATGTGTTCCAGTGCCTCACCACCTTCACAGTAAAGAATTTCTTCCTAGTATCTAATCTGAACCTGCCCTCTATCAGTTTAAAGCAAAGTGCACTTGGAAATATTCTCTCTCCATCACTCTTCTAATGAAAACAGCCAATTTCCTTCAAAAAATGCAACTGATGCATCCCTGTGCTCTCTTTCAACACCTTCCATATTTTTTTTAATGTTTTGACCTGTCTCAAATCGCATGGGATTTAAACTGGATCTGCCCAGATACACTTGTAAATACAGATGCCAGGAACAACTCTTCACAAGTTGAGTGCGCTCTAAATCAGTGTTCAGCCTAATCAAAGAGATAACGTGCAAAAGAACAGGATTATTTTTCCCTCATTATGATACTAACCATCAACTTGAATTACAATGTGCTGAGAAGCTAAAAGAAACAGCACTTAAAACAAAGGCCAAAAACTCTAGAGAGAGGATTACAGACATATAATGAGAAAAAAACCTCAAGAAGATGAGAGAGCATAATGGCACTGCACCCAGTGAGATAGAGCCAGTGTGAGTGAACAGCCATGGGAAGGAAAGCAACATGGACAGGGAAACAATTCAACACAGCAGCCACCACAGCTCTAGAATAAAGAGGGGAAAAAAGGGGTAGCAGCAAAAGGAAAACTGATGAAGCTGCCTGCTAGGAATGGCTTGGCAGGCCACAGATGGAAGGAAACTTACTGAACACAGCTCTGTCCAAAACCTGCTCCCACGGGCGACAAGCACAGCTCTTCCTGGGGTTCCCAGAGATGGCAGCTCATAAGGCAGGTCCTGCTCATCACCTGTGAGGAAAACAAATTTTATCAGGTCAGGGCAACATCTCCTTGCATTTCCTATGCCTCCTCCCACCAGGGCCATTTCAAACACCCAACCTGACCACTATTCAAACACTTGCACTCTATCTGTCTACAAGTGTAAATTACTCCTTCCCCTTTTAACCTGTGATCTTACTGTTAGTGAGGAAGAGAAACGGTAACATTTTTTATAAAGGCTGAAACAGTTGTAGCTTCTACTGGGGGCTACCAAAATCCAAATATTTCTGCCTGCAAGGTCAAGGTCATGTCCTGGCCTGAAACCATTTTTTCAACAACTTTACTAAACAAAACCACCTTAAGAATCTGCATGAAAAGCTCCTAAATGTTTCTTTAAAACTGGTGTTTGCCACACTGCAGAGCTTGGGGTGTTACCTGTAAAAACACACAGAGCACGCAGCTTCAAAGACAGAGAGGCCATGGGGTGTCCTAAGGAAACAGTTACCAAATGCAACCGCTTTCAGCTCCTGAAAATTAACAGAGAAGTGAAGGGCCAAACATTATCAAGGAATCACTTCCTTTCAGGTCCCATTTCTAGCTGAGATGCAGGGAATGACACTTCCCCCCTTTGCCCTTGGCCATGCCAAAAAGAAACAGAATCAGGAAATTAGTACTAGAGAGGTAAGAGAAGCTACCAACAATTAATTAAAATTGATTACATCTCTAATACAGCACTTTGTCGTAATTCCTTTAAAAAAGTTTTTGCGAGGCTGCTTTTCATGATTTAAAATATCACATTTAAAAGGGAGAAGGCTGAGCCACTCTAAGGTAATAAAGGAAAACTGATACAAGCAACTCACCCTCTTCAGTAACACAGTAAAGAACACACATTTTTCTTCAAAATTTTATTTTAATTTAAATTATGGGGCCAGCCAGATTTTTTGGATACGAAACGCATTTTCCTCAGGAGAAATGAAGTGCTACCACGGAAACAGAATTACAATTGTATACATCTCTTATTAAAAAAAAACAAAAACAAATCAAAAAAAACAAGCCAAACAAAAAACCGCTTCCATTTAAATATCTTTTAGTAATACCCTTAAGCCTTCAAGCAGGTAAGAAACCACTTCCAGAACAAGTTTTTTAATACGAAGAGCACGTCAAAGGAGCTTTAATTTAAATACAACTTCTTTTCGAAAGCCAACATTCAAATGTTTCCACATACTAAAAAAGTCACCATAGCCATTGATTCCAAGGCTTAATAGAGAGTAAACTCTATCCCAGTCCGAATGTTTTCATTGCTTGACATATATAAATCTTTAGCAGATCTACATCCTTCTGAAGAGGAAGCCTTACACATTAAGGTGAATGAATAACTTGGCAAATAATGTTTTCCTCCACTCAGCTATGATAAACCAAAATATAATAGACTGTTAGTACTGACCTACGATACCACCTCAATGCCTGTGATCTCCGGGAAGAATAAACTGCTTTGTTTCCTGTAGGCAAAATTATTTTGTTTGCAAAGGAAACGTTAAGAACCTTTAAAAGGCCAATTATAATGCTCAGAGCAATTTTAGACAACTGAGTGAAAACACTCCATTTTCTGGAGCTCTTGAACTTCCCTTGTGAAGGCTTTCAAATCAGCTTAAACATCACTGATTGCAAAATATTTCAAACGGGAAGGGGAAGGAAGCAACAGACACTTTCTATAGCATTCGCAATCATTCAGTCATGCAGAATTTGAACTTTCAGACCCCAATCCCTAAGTTTGCTTGTTTGTGATCTCAGAGTTACTATGTGACAGATAGATACCATTTTAATAACATCATTTAGCTATAGTTAGTAGATTCCTTTTGTATGGTCACAGTAACAAAAACATGGTGCAAAATCAGTTGGGTTTTCTGTTTTTATAAATACTGACAGTTTGCAGCATTAAAGAACAAAATCAACAAAATTAAGTCGTTTTGTTATCCTTGGACACCTATGAAGTTGTTTCTTGATGTCGGAGGCAATTAAATCACACACTTACACAACTATTGTACGGAGTTATTTCCCATAAGACAGACGTGATGCACGGCAGGCTCCCCAG
Organism: Serilophus lunatus; assembly: GCA_013399895.1. Lineage (NCBI taxonomy): Eukaryota > Metazoa > Chordata > Aves > Passeriformes > Eurylaimidae > Serilophus > Serilophus lunatus. The sequence goes on from VXBA01004184.1 coordinate 163,778, forward strand.
AAGTAGGAGGAATCAATATTAATTTAGTATAATCTTTGCCATTTGCAGAGCTGGTGAGCACAATGCTAGTTTAATTAAATAAGGCCAATATTATCCAGTAAGAATGTAGTATAAAGGGTTCCAGTTCTCTATTTCAGCCTACCCTAATTGATGGCACCCCATTAGATAAGTGAATACAAAGAATGTGTTTGGGTTTGGTTTTTTTCTTTTAAATGCTGCAGTACTTAAGATTGTTAAATCAGCATTTCCATGTGATCTGAAGTATTCAATTACACATGAGCATTCATTTTGCAAAACTCAATATTAGGTAATAGTTACAGACTAATACAATAACATTCCTCTGCTGTACAAATTAAATCATATTTTAAAGAAATGAGCAGCCTAGGAGTTATATACAAAAGAAACCAGCAAGCACTGTTGAAATGAAATGCAAAATGTCACTGCTAGGTCTACTGTCTGAAATACCTTTAAAGTAAAATTAACAAAACCCCTTAGTACATATTTCCAAGTTTACAAGTCAAGTCTCAGAAAAACCAAATCATGTCAAAAAAAAAATTCTATAAAGCAGTGAAAGGCATATATACATTTTTCTTATGAACCTTGAGATTTCACTCTTTTAAAAGTTGCTAAGTTTCAGTATCAGTTTATTTGCAAGACAACTGTTTATCCCAGTAAGCTCACATCTTAGATACATTTCCCCTTTGATTACAAATAAAGCACTGCACATTTTTTATTTAATCAAGGCATATAATCTTATACTATGGTGCCAGGTATGCACAGGTCACATTGTGCTCATTATCTCAAACAAGGTAAGTGCAAACATACAGATTTATTCAGATTTGCAAGCATGCAACCTGTTACTTAACTACATTAATACCTTCTCTCCTAAACCAAACTAGTATCTATATGTTTGCTTTCACGAACCTAGAATCTTTCTTTTCAGGACTCCTAAAACAAGCAGTGTCTTTGAATTCTGAAATGACACAAATATCAAGAAAGTCCACATTGTGCAAGAAAGCAGCAGCTATGTTTCTCAACTTGGACTAAAAATGAAAAGAGAAAAACAAAAACCGTTCACTGAACAGCAGATTAGCAGTAATGTTCCTCATGAATCGATAAGAGTGCCTGATGCTGAATATCTAACAGCAAATGCTGAATTTGGGTTTAATATTTTAAAGGTTTATTGGAGATTAAGCTTCTTGCTGTGCTGGTCTCTTCAAATCCCTGATCTGTTTAACTAAATAGGTCTTCTCATCATTAAATTGTTCATCCTCGGTCCTGTCATTCTGAAACTTGCTGAGGAACTCAATAAGTTTGGTCTGGTTCTTTAGAAGGATGTCTAATATAGGCTGCGTCTTGTTGGGGTTGGCTACAAACACCTGCAAGAAAATAAAAGGCATAAAGCACAACAGTGAGAAACAGAAAGCTAAGTTAAAAAACAAACCTATCCAACAGTATTGATGATCACAACTTAAAATTATGTGGGGTTTTTTTTCTGTAGGATATTGGAATAATTAACAGAGTAAATTCAAGTTTTAAAATAAAATTACTCCTCTTTTTTTTATCGGGACGTAAGCTGAACACCAGCACCAAAGGAAATTTAGTCTGTGGGAGATGACCAGCCACAATGCCCTTTGCAGAAAACACTGAGGACCTCATGGTTAAATTCTACAGCAAATGCATGATTTCATACCACATACAGTATCTGATGGGCATCTCACAGTTCTCTACAGAGCTTTAAATCTCAAGTTCTAACTCTGAGCTGCTTGTCTGTTGAAAAGTCAGAAGGCATCTTTTATAATGTGCAAATTACAATTCAGGCTTTGAAATTTAGGCAACCTGATTATAATACTGCTATCCTTCTGAATTCATGCAATATGATAAGAACACTTCTGAACTCCAGGGTCCTTCATAATTTTGTATGGAATCATGCGTTCCTTCTTAATTTACTGCACTTCATCTTTTTTAATTCTTAAAATTTTCTAAGAGAGATTACACTGACAATCATATGGAAGTCTCCAAGTGGTTTCTAAACAGTTTTCAAAAGATACCAAGATAGCTCTTTGTAAAGATGGATCATAGTAAAGGCAAACATTAGAGCTCTTCTTATTTCATCACTTAGCACATACTAAGATAAGCTCCATTTAGGCTTAGATAAGTAGTTCACTCAATTAAACAACTTCTGGTCCAATTCTTTAGTTTTCTGTTTCATGGTGGGGTTTTAAACATACCTTGAACACATGGAAGGCCTCAAACTGAATGTTACGACTCTTGTCTCGTAGAAGGTTCATCATTAGTTTGAGATTTTCAGGTTTACTGATGTACTTTGTCATAATTGTGAAGTTGTGTCTGTCCAATAACAATTCACCAAGCAGCTAAAGGTAGAAAACAAGGCGGAACGAAAAAATTAATAACACAGGACATAAGAATCAACTTCTTCATAAGTGCTTTCAAACACCCTGAGCAGCTAAAACTGTAAATAGAGTAGCAACAGGGTGCATTTTCCTCTTATTTTAATGATACAGTTTCTCCTTTTCCTCAGTAAGTGAAAAATCACCTTTGTCCCCCCCTTGATGTGCATTTAAAATGAAAGAAAAGTCTTGCATTCCTTTTTTTTTACTTATACAGAAGCTGTTCAGCCCAACCAAAAATGCCTTTTAAGAAAAAAACAACCAACCAACCAAAAACCCCAACACCTAAACAGGTTAGTACTTCAAATGAGAAATGTTACACTTCTTTTGTTATCTTCTTTGTCCAAAAGAGATTAAAAGGGTACTCCCCACAAGGATCACCTTTGGAACAAGTTCTACATTACATTTATGTTCACTATTTTTCACCCACTTGAATGTAAGATTAGTGTTGCTCTAGGCACATCATGTGAATCTTTGTTAAATTATTTAAATAGATTTGTTGAAGAAAAAAATACTAAAAAAAGATAGTTGAAAAGCCATTTTCTTCATAGAGAGAAATTACTTGGGTCTGTTGAGGACACTAAATAATGAAAGGACTGGATTAAAAAAAGCAGTTGATCCCAAGAATTAAAACATAGGAAAAATTCAACTAAACACTAGTGAAGGCAGCTATATTAGCTATATCAAAGTCAACCCACCTTGAAATTAAAGGCATTCTCTAACATTGCATTTAAGAAGAAAATAAAATTGCCTTACCTTAAGTGACTGCCTCTTTGTCACATAGTTTTCTGAATGAAGTAACTTCTCATATTCACTGAAGAACTAAACATAGAATAAAGACAAGGGTTAGGACTTTTCCAAGTGTCATAGGCACTCTTCTTCCAAATTATCGTAACAAAGTGGAGGAGATGCCAATCCCTAACAAAAACACAAACAAAATCTGAAATCTCAATAGGTTCCTTCCTGCAAGCCACTACTGTTTAAACACTGCATATAGTTTAAAAACACATAGATATATATTCACATTTAGGAGGCTCCAATGTTTAGATTTCAATGTAACGGAAGTAGTTACCTAACTGCTTCTTAAACTGTAATAGGAACAGGCTGCCCAGAGAAGCTGTGGATTCCCCATCCCTGAAAGTGTTCAAGGCCAGGCTGGATGGAGCTCTGAGCCACCTGGTCCAACGGAAGGTGTCCCTGCGCCATGGCTGGGGCCCGGCTGGAGCCCAGCCACCTTTAAGGCCACTCTATAACAGCTCCTGGCAGAGGACACTGTTTCCTAATTCTCAGACTCCCAGGAACAGGGATACCCGGGATTCCTTGGTGTTGGGGAAAGGCAAGGCAAGGGCTCCCTCTAGCGAAGAAACCAGGCCTGGAGCTCACACAACACCCCCGCTGCCTTCCTTCCTTTCACACCCCTCCACATTCAATAACAGCGTCTTGATCCTAATTCACTGTACACTCAGTTCAATATTATGTGGAAATTTCCAGAACCAAAGGTAAACAAGGAATAAAGCCACCGTTTTCTTCAAATAAGATACACAGCACTAGAAATTTCTAAATATTAAAACAGATCTGCTCACCCTATCGTAATGCTGTTCCAAAAATTCTGCACTTAACAACTTGTGTCTTGTAAGCAAATCCTGTTAAAAAAAGCACAAACTCAATATTTTCACTAAAATATTTCAAGAGTACATAGACATTCATATTAAACGGTGAGTATATATAAGACATTCAATAGAAAACTTTGCTATTTCATTAAATGAATGAATTCAGGACATGAATGCAATTACCTGGACACTGCTAAGGATCTTGGCATCATTTAGCAAAGATCTGTGATATGTTACTTTAATTCACACAGGTAAATAGCCTGTGAAATTATCACTGGAGTGCCATTTATGGATCAAGGCTATGCTCTGCACACAACTATACACAACCAAGGTTAAGACTCACTATTAATATTGATTAATATTATGCTTTTAGGGCAACAAAAAATTTCCCCAGACAAAGCAACAGCATTAAATATACTCAGGTTTCTAACAGAATGAAAAGGACTTTGCTCAGCAGGGATGTTGCAGATACAGAGTTAAAATCCCTGACATGGAAAGGCACATGATAATGCAAGATAATTTACATCTTACTCTCTAGGACAAAATTTTGGGTACAAATATAGTGTATATATATTTAAAGGTATGTCTTGCATTCTGAGAAATAAGAAAAAGCAGTGTCCAGCCCATCCATTTGCATCACACCTATTTTTTTTCCCTCTCCCAAGGCTTGTTTTGCCCAGGAATATCACACACAGCATCGGGGTTCACAAAGCAGAGAACTACAGGAGCAATAATTCCAAGGCTGTCAGTGAATTACCTTGAACGTGGCAAATGCATCAGAAGCAATGTCAAATGTTGACATTTCCACATATCTGAAGAAATCATAGAATTGTTCTGACCACAAGATGATTTTAGCCAGTGGCTCATGCCGGATGCATTCTCTAAGCATTATTCCACAATTTAGAGCAATTTCTGGAGATTCGTACCTGTTAAAAATAAAAAAAACCATAAAGTTTCATTATGTTTTCAAAAGTTCACAGTGCAGCACCACGCTGCTAATTACAGATTTCAGTACTATCAAGTAAACAAAAACTCAAAAATTGGAGGTACTTATTTCTGAACTGAACTCCATTTTTATATATTACTATAAAACATTACCAAAATAACTGCCCATCACCTGACAAATTATAGCCAAATGACTTCTACAAACTAAGAAACAAGACTAAATAAAAAATAGTCCACATTGGTGGGATTGCAGACATCTGGAAAAGCAGTAAACTATTTCTGCTTTGAAAGCTGCTTGCATAAATATGACAGCAATTTACATAAAACTATCCATATGGCCATGAAGGGTTAATAATACTGGGCATAAATTCAGGTCTCCTCTTTCATTAAACTATTGCTCTATACATTATGGGGTTCAAGCTTCTGGAGCAGTTACAGCCTCCTACCTTCCTGCCTCCCACCTAAAGAGTCCTTCATCCCATACCACTGGAAGCTAATTAAAATTCACCAGAATAATCCAGGAGCAAAGTACAGGTGTGCACACCAAGCATTAACTATATTACTATAAAAACCAATTTCCTTATGAAATAATTTTCTCGTTAATTCCTGCAATACTTTCCTATTCACGGAGATCTGAAATCTACTGAACTTTCTGCAATTCATCCAACAGTTTTAAATTCACATAAATTTATCTCAGCTGGATACCAGATGTAACATGGAAGTCACTACAGTTAAAGGCCCATTTCAAACATCCTGACTTCTGTGTTTCAACAATCCCTGTGGGAATAATGCTCTCTGAGGAGTGACACAGTCTAAAAATGAGCACAAATGTGTACCAGCCCTCGTTCTGTCACGTAACAATGACAACATGCTATGAAAGCAGTTTTATCTCTCTGCACCTCAAATGTCTTTGCCTTCTTTTGCAAATTATTTTGAAGAACTACTGAATCAATAATTTCTTTTGTGCTATGGCACAATTAGTATTTTTGTTTTGCCCCTCTAACATTTAAATCACGTTTTATCCCAAAATCGGGACTTGTTTTCCCACTGCATCGGCCCTAAAGCAGGCCCTGTGGCAGACAAGTGTACATTATACACTCATACAACTTGGTAATTATACAACTACTACTCAAATAACTGTATTTTTAAAATCACTTACTAATGTTTAATGAAATTTTCTATCCCAAAGTAACACACTGGAATTGCAGTTTTCAGAAATACCTTAATGTTATTAGAAATGTGAGCAATTCTTTTTCAAATTAAGAGAGCACATTTTCAATTTTTTTAAAAAACTGTTATTTCAATACGAAAGTATTAACACCCCTTTCCTGCTTCCATGTTTTGAGAGCCACAGCTCTGCATGCCCAATCACATATTCAGTATGGCACGACTCTCCAATATCCAGCACACCAGGTAATACATGTACAGAGGAAGAAACTGTTGCCTGGTGTGCACAGTACCCCCCAAATGACTCTTTGGTCAAGTTTTAGTAGGTATGTTTGTGTTACTACAAGAATATAAATCCCTATGAATACAAAGTCAAAGTCACCAAACAAAGACCAGGGGACAAGACGGAAAACCGGAAATTACAGTGGTTAAAAGGGAAAATAGGAGCCTTCAGCTCCTGAGGAGTAAGTAAGTTCATCAGGAAATAGTTTAAATAGGCTCAAATAGTATACCGAAAGGAAAATGTCTGACTACCCCAGTAAGAATAGAGTTCTCAGTTTTCAGTTATAGTTCATGCAAAGGTAGATCGCTGGTGATTTACTACTCAAATTTTCCTTTACTTTGGGGACTTACCGTTCCCAAGCCCAAGGAGAAAAAAAATAAAATCAAGCACATTGCAAAGGAAAAACAATCCTTTAAGAAGTCATTGCTTCTCCATGAATTTAAAAACTCCTTATGTCAAATAAAAGCATATTTATGCTACGCAGTGCACATACCCTTTTAATAGCATGAATAAAATATTCTGTTGAGTGCAGATGTATTCAACTGTGGGAGTTCTTGTACCAATTTGTCTTCTGAGAATGTTGTTGAAAATTTGCGCAACATCTTTCTTGCCCTGTCAAAAACACTGGCAGTTAAACACATAATAATGAAGTCCACTAAGCAAGTTAACAATTAAACATTACCATCACCTCAAGCAGTTGTACTGAGTGAGATCTGCAGGTCAGTCAGCCTCCATACTCTGATCTCAAACTCACTGAATATTCAGTTTCTTTATGGCCATTTCAAATATGTCAAAGAACTCAAAACATCACATCATGTTGCAGACACATCATGGGTGATGTACACCAAGAAGCAAAGCCAGTTGATGTTTCAACAGATACTTCTATGTAGCATCAATCTTCTGGGCTTATTTTAAGTTTGGTTTTGCTAATAACATAGTGGTTTTTAACTGTGCTCTTGCCTGAAAGTGTGTTTCTTCAATATCCCATTATCCTCTCCCCTTATCTAGGAAGATATAATGACACCATTAAGAGCGTGCAGAGCATTTCCAACTGTAGTGTCAACATCCAACTTAGAACTGTAAGCTATGAAATTTAAATAAATAAAAACACACAGAAATCATCCACTGACCTAAAATGCAAGTCTCACATTTTCCAATGCACTAAAGAAGTATAAGTAAGACCAGAATGCTGGAATTCTGCACAGATTCTACACCAAAAAATGCATAAAGATTGCACCAGACAGTGTAAAAGGAGCTGAGAACGTTCTTTGTTCTACATATATATATATAAAATACACATCTCCAATTTATTTCCTCTGTCAGACCATAGCTAAACATAACAAAGTGTTATAGACGGCTAACAAAAAGCTAATTAGAAATATAAGCACTTTTCACAGTCATTCACATGTACCATTTAAAAGCCATGTTTCTGCAATTAACTCTCCATTTAGGAAGGACACAAAGACACCTTCTGGACTATGTGTTATCAGATCTAATCCAGAAGAAGAGTAGGCAAACTTGTAGTAAGCGTGAACTTGCAAATTAAGGCCTGTTAATCAACTCCACCTAAAGGTTCCTTGGATGTTATAAACAAACCCCATATGTATATAATGTTTCTTGACAAGCTCTAACAGTACTATAAAGTAACATCAGCCAGCTCTTGAGTAAAGTGCAGGGCATATTTAACCAGCCAGAATTTAAAAACCAACATCAATTATTTAAAATGATTTCAGTTTTCTAATCAATGTCAAGCAGATTGCATAAGAAAAAACAAAGTGTTTATAAAAACATAGGAGGACTGTAGTTTTACAAATGGCATGTTTGTGAATTACCACGGCCAGTTTTGTTAAAGTGTTGTTTGCGGGATATAAGAGATTGTTTGTAAATGCTTTTTTTCTCAGTTACAATTCCATTGAAAGCCAGCCCAAACCAACACCAGAACTCTTTGTTCTGAAATGAGTGGAGCAGTGTTTCCAGAAACTGCTTTACTCAAACTCCACATAATATAGTCATCAACTCTCATTCACTAACGCTGCCAGTTTTGCGCTGGATCTCACAGTTTGCTGTGGATTCCCCAGCAAGAACAGCATTTCCTTACTGTGCACATAATTGAGCTGCTGGTGGTACACAGCAATACCAAAGCCAGTTATTGTCAGAAGGATGTATTGCTGAGTGACCTCATGGGCTAACGAGGGCAAACAGGCACCGAGCCCCGTGCCAGCGGTCACGGCCGCCAGAGGTGAGGGGGACACTGTGCCTGTATTGTCCTCTGAGCAGGAGGGCTAGGGCTCCCTTATGCAAAAGGCAGAAAAAACAGAATAAAAAGGGAACATTTCCATAGGGGATACCACCTCTTCCACAAGTGTACTGTGCAAATCAGCAGGGAGATAAATGGTAAGTTTTTAAGACTGGTTAGCAGATGATGGGGTTGACTGTTTGACTTGGAAAGCGAACTTCCAGAGAAGGGCATCATTTTAAACAGGCCCCAACAGCAAGGGCTGGACAGTCACAGTTTGTTCATTAAAACAAAATTTGTTACTTTTCTAGTTTTTACATATTGCTTTTGTGGGGTTTTTTTATCATACTAATTCAGATTCAAATACATTTGAGACAGTTTAAGAGTCAATAGTGAACAGTCCCTGTCCATTAATTAACTGTCTATTCCTCTCCCACAAGAAAACCCTCTTCAGAAATCAAAGTGAAGTTCTTGAAGGAAAAAGAACAGCAAAACAATTTAGCTTATCACTGAATGACCTCAAGCTGTGGTGGGACACCAGAAGGGAAAAATTCAAGACCTGCTCTTCAAGTTTATAAACCAACAGAAAATCAAATATCTATTTCCATCAGTAAAGGAGAAATCATTTCAAAGGTAGCAAATCCACAACCTTTGGGCTATCAAAGCCAACATGTGATTGACTTTGGGAAGCTGGAGCACATTTGGAGCACAGGTGTGTTGACCTGTGTTGCTGTTACATAACAAGAGCTGGGCAGTCTGCCAGAGCCCATCCTTAAAAAGCAGACGTGGTCCAGCCTAGAAAGCAGCTTCAATGACTTGTTCTCTCCCAAGGGGGAACGGTCATATCCTCGCGTAACAAAGCAGCAGAAGGTCCACAAGCAGGAAACTACTCACAATCTTTTAAATTCCCCTTAGAATAAAAAGAAAATTTCTCCTTAATGAGAGCAAGCCTGCACAAATTGTTATCATTCCTCATTACCAGGAGATAATGAAAGTTTCCTTTGCTAATAACTGGCTGGGTAAACACCAAGCTGATATGAATCTAGAGGTCAGCAGAATCCAGATGACGTTTCATGACTTCCTTTCTCCAGCAATTAAAGGCCATCACATTTCAGCATTCCCTCTCAGCTTTCCCAGGTCTCCTTGCTTATTTAACAACCTGAATGCTTTATGTTTAGTATAAACAGTTGTGTGGGTAAGGAAAAAATACCACTGTATTATAATTAAACACAAATCAGAGGGAGTTATGGGTGGGGTGGAGGGGGAGAGAAGAAAGAACTGGGAAGAAAGCCATTGTTTTTGGAATGTCAAACTACAATAGGACTTTAAACTGTTGTGTTTGCATTGTGAGCAACTTGTTTATGAACAATCCTGTTTTTAAGCAACCTGAAAGTGGGATGGTCTTTATGGTGAAGGCCATGGGGTGAGATACATGGGGTTTGGCTCCTTTCCCAGACAACCACACACTTCTTGGGACCTCAGGGAAAAGAAAAATCCAACTGTACTGCAACTTCCCACATAAATAGGGTGAGGGTGATTCTTCACTATGACACTGGGAAGCTAAATTGTTCCATGCGATGTGGTGACAAATGCCAGAGAGGTTTGTATAGAGATATGTTTGAATATAAGTACTGCTATTTTGAATTAATCAGTAAAAACTTGGATTTGTTGGGTTTTTAATTAACAGAAAAAAGTCTACATGACTCATTTCTAAAAAGAGAGAAGAAATACTGGACTATTAATAAAACTAACACCTTTAACTTATCAATTCTCTCATTTTTCCAAGTAATTTAACAAGATGTCTTGTAGAATTATGATTGGCGTTCACTATGGTATTACTGTTAAGAGATTAACTCTTCTCTGTATACAACAATTAAGAATTATTCCATCATTTTAATAGAACTATCATTAGACTAGAGGTTGCCCTACTTCAAATTTGTGTTGTTTATATGTCTAAATTTATGCTTAATTTTCTATACAGTTTGTAACAGTGAGTTCTCTTTCTAATGGATTTGTCATAAGCAGAAAATAAAAGCTGAAGACTGAAACATACCTTAACCAATTAAAGTGGTAGGAATTCAGATGTGTTCATCTTAACATACAGAATACAAAAAGTGCCCAACCCCTTTTCTTACCTCAAAATCAATTAGCTGCAAGTCAGCTACTAGGGTACTAAGAAGACCACTGTTATACAGCTCCTGAGCAAGCTGTGCCACAGCTTCCGTTTGGGGTTCTTTTTCATTTGTGCCATACAAGATTTCTTTCATGGCAACAAGGTTTTTTGAGACCTCCTCAGTGGCCTAAAGAAAATGGGAAAACAATACAGTTAAGAGCACAATGCCATTTGTCTTTGTAACTGCACGCTCCATTATTCTTAACATCTGCAAACTTCTACTAAAGGGGGAGGGGAGAATAATCAGGAAATGACAACCTGTTAAAAAAAACAATAGACATTCTTTCTGCAAATAAGACTGGTTATTTAAAAAAAAAACAACCCACACCACAAAGGCAAAACGTATATGACAAGTTACCAAAAGGAAAAACCTCTTCCTTTTTACTGCCTTTTAACTTCCCATTCAAAAATCCCCTGAAGTACAGGAACAGAATGAGAAACACCCGACAAAATTTCCATTCTGTAAAACGGTTACGCAGGAAAACATGACTGGAAAACATGACATAGAGACTCATGCCTGTCCCTACCGAATTGCTCAGAGACCAAATGCATCCTCCTACAGATTTCGCATTCATCAGAATTTGTCAAATACTAGGATCCCATTCCAGTTAATGTGGGTGAAATTTTTCCTTTCCAATTGAAAACTCCTCCAAGAGACTCTACTTTTGTTTTCAGGTTATCTCCATATTGAAGAGCTAACCATCAAACAGACCTAGAAAGAGGTGACTCAGAAGGACATGGTGATACAGGAAACAATTAAAGGTCTCAAATTCTTTCCTATTTCAAGTCCAGCTTACACAAGACAGACAGGTCTGACCTCTCACTTAGGGAAGCCAGGGCAAGGAATTCCTAAGGTGCCAGGATGAGCTGGAGCAGCATTCAGCAGTGGAAACACAGTTATCTCATGAGTAAAATTAAAAAAAAATAAAGCAACAAGAATGCTTCTACACACCCACTTCTGAATCTTACAGCACAGTTATCTTGGACAAAAAAAATAAACTCTTTTCCATATGTATGCCTACTTAGCTTGGGGACAAAATGCTGAAATGATCATCCTAAATTGCAGCTTTGATTACATTGTATCAGTTCTTCACACGACTAGAAAATCTGAATGGTTTGTAAGTGCACTGACTTTTTAGTAATTAGATGAACTACCAACAAAATAGGCATACACTTTAAAGTATTTATGATTGATAGCTCATGGAAAATTAATGAAGTGAAAAAATGACCACTTTCTGGATAGTGCCAATCTTATAAAGGGTATGTAAAAAGATTTCTCATCTGTGCTTTTTATCTACAGGGGCTTTAAGACCAGCATGACCCATGCACTATTCAAGCCAGAGACATTCCAGCTTTGCTGGGTATCCAAGTAAGGATTCCATGACCTTTAAGGAAGCTCCATATCATTTTTAGCTCCTCCACAACTTTCCACTCCCTGCTGCCTCCCTCCTCTTGCTAACTGCACCTCCTAGTCCCAGTTGTCCACTCCTCAACTGAAATTCCAAAGGATTTTCTGTGTACTTGTTAGTAAGACAGCAAGAAGCAGGTGCTCAGTAGGACTGCTCATATTCGTGACGGCTTCTTAACACATGAAATGGGAAAGCCAGCTCACCATATTGTAGCAGTACTACACCACACAAGTGTTCCTTTTCTCTAGAATTCAGAAGAAATACCTCTTTTCTAGGAAAAGAACAGGAACATTTATCAGACGTGGAGACATGAAGAGCTACCAAGAAAAGGGGAAGCTGCAATAACTCTATTGCAGTTTGTCCCTGCACACTCATATTGAAAGCAAGATGAAAGAAGAAGAAAGGCAAAAGTTCAAGTAATTACCTATTTTAAGATGAGGGCATTGAAGGAATGCTGGTGGAGAATTTTTCATATTAAAGCCCCAGGAAACAGAACAGGCCTCTTCAAACCCTGAACTTGATTTATCACACTTGAGGCCTCCCCCTCACCACCAGCCCAAGAGAGACACTAGTAATGGAAATGCTTACAAAGCAGGGAAAAAAGAATGCAGTGTTTCCAAACACTGAGGGCTTCGACAAAAAAAGGGGAAAAAAATATCTAAAAAAACTCCTTGTTTTCTAGCCTAACATGAACATACAACTTGGTAACTTCAAGAATAGACAGCAGGACTTAAATGCTCTTCACAACTGTCAAGACCATCCAAATATGCTTCACTTGAACTTGGAATAGAACTTTTATGGCAAGTAATGGCTAGAGACACAGAATCATACAGTCATTCAGATTGGAAAAGACCCTTAAGCTGAAGTCCAACTATTAACCTGCCCAGTCTACCACTAAACCATGTCCCTAAGGAACATGGAACAGGTCTATATTGACCAGTTTGAACTATTAAGGAAAACATCCATCAGAAAGAAAAACCAGATATAGCTTTGAGCCTGTATGTGGTGAATTTTTTTACTAGTGTAGAGCAGTATCTATCTTACATAACAAACATCATTTTTTAATAATGCTATTTCAACTGGCTGGATTTCAAACTGCTTACAAAAATATACAGTTCTGTACATGTATTACTATCTCCATCAGTGCAGCAGTACACTTTAAAGGCCAAAAATGAATGTATGAATTTTCAGCAGGCATTTAGCATGAAGAGCCAAGTTCAATTAGAAGAGAAGCGTGTCCTCTCAGCCTTTACTCCCAGAAAAAGCCTCATCTTTACCGCTGAGCAACAGTCCCACACTCCAGGCCAGGCAGATCACTTCACCTTTAGCCTTCTTCCAACCACGGATTAATTGTACACACGGACACAACAAAATTATAATTGTACTGCTTTGTAAATGGCAGTGTTAACTCCCTGAATGAAATCTGACCTATGGCAACGTGGCACAAGATCACGTTTGGACGAGTGAGTGTGCTGCCCATCCTATGGAGCTGGTGACGTAAGGAAGAGAGGCCAACCATGCCTGCAACAGCACGAGCTGCTCTGGGCAGGTTAACCCAAGGTCAGAGGGTAGGAAGAACAAGTTTATTACATGAGTAAACATTTACCTTCCCGACAGTAAATGTGTGCCACAAACCAAGCCAATAACTGGTAGTGTAAAAAGAAATGCTGATGAAGAGGAGGAAGAGATGGGAATAAAGATTAATAACTAATGGACTAGACCAAGGGTAGGTCCTATTTATATGAAAAGGGTTTTCCTTCCCCTTCCCTTTAGCCCCCTTTTTCTGAAAGAACACAAGTAATGGAGAACAAACAGCCTATGTGGCGAACACATTTTCACTTATAAAGCACTTGGCATTTCATTTCCCTTCCAAAACTCCGACAGACAGACAGCTCTCACCTCTGGCTAAGCACCTGTCTCCAGCCACTCCCTGAGCTGTGGGGCTCACAGCCACTTCAGATCACAGCCCCTAAAGGACCACACACTTAAAGGACATTTCAAAATGACCTGGAGAACTACCTGGTTAATTTTTCTCCAGGTTTCACAGAGCTCAAAAAAACGTAGATTAACATGTAACTAGAATTCACTTGATTATCAGATTTTTAGTTACAAGACAAATTTTCCAGTACTACAAGGCAGAATGTTTCATAATTGAACAAGAGGCATCATGACCACTACTGTTGTTTTACATCTTTTGCTTTGAAGAATATCTTTCATTTTGATTATAAAGAACATACAGGAACACACACTAAGGTTTAAAAACCTTTATTACCTCCTTTGCTTTTTCTTCCTTTCACAAAATACTAAAGGTTTCAAATTTCAGCCTAGATATTGAGAAAATTGATGAATTTTGTTCAAACATAATTAATTATAATTTCTAGGGAAAATTATTTGTCTAATTTTCTTACAAATGTGTATTTCCAAACATGTTACAAAACTGTCAAAGAGCATCCTTTACATAGCAGCAATCTCAGAATTTTAAGAAACCAAATGATGTAAGAGAAGTAGGTATTCCTTGCACCCAAATGGGTGTCTTTACCACAAACAGTAATCAATACTGATCATGTACCATGCTGCTAAGCACTGACGTTTCATCGATGATATGTGACAGGCTACAAACAACAACCATGAAGAAACTGCTGAGAGACTGTATTTTATACAAGTCTAATTGCTAATAAAATGGAGCCATAAAAAAACCCCCCACACCTTTGGCATCCTTATTCCCTTTCAGTAAAAGCTAGCAATTTCTGTGCTTTATGTGCAGTGAGTTTTTCTATTTCTGTTTCCCTACTAGCTACAGAATTCACCCTTTCATCAGCACAGAATTCTTCTCCAAAAGAGGCTGAAAAGACACATTACAGAAAGGATCATCATAATAAAAGGGATAATGAAAGATAAAAAGATGCCTAAATACTGAGATAGGGGCACAAAGAAATCTTTGTTCTTCTCCAATAATGGCTACTGCTCAGACCTCTGCTGCCTTCAAGCCCAAAGTCACTCCAGTCCTTTCTACAGACTAGACAGGAAGAGGGCAAGAATTCAGAGTGTCTGATCAGAGCTGTGCCCTCAAGGATTTGATGACTGCTCCACGACATACTTAAGAACTTTCTTTACCAAACCAGCAAACCATCTGAGATAAATAGTCACAACCAGAGTCACCTTCCCGAAGTCTTGGCTTGACAAGGAACAGCTATTTCCTGAAGTATCTCCATATGGAGATGTGGATATTGGTGCTGTGAATGTGTGGATTCATCAGCTGCTCTCCTTGGTGAGTGATGAGGACGACAGGGAACAGCACCACCAAGCCCAGGGTCAGTCCCCTGCATGTCAGGATCTAACCCTGGTGAGCGTGGGCTGCCTCCTGCACTCCTTCAGGCACAACGTGCTGCTTTCTTCGTGACACAGAAGAAACCACTCTACAGGCTCAGGGTATTATTTCCTGTCAAAGCAGCAGCCTCACAAAAATGAGGTGTTTCAAAAGGATGGAGTTACAGGACAAAAGGCCAGCAAGAAGAAATAGTACATAATAACCTTCACCTCCAGCACTGGGAACACAGGGATGTGCTACAGAGCACAGCTACCCACAATGGGATGAAGCTGGTCTGCTCCCCATTAGAGGTCTGAGCAAAAAGGGATGACACAACAGAGCATGGATTTTAAGATCAAGCCACGTCGCATTAGTAATGAGGCCAAGATGAAGGAGGTAGTGCCATGTCTCATCACAGGCTCTTCAGAACACACCTAGCTCTCCTCTCCTGACAGATGTCTCTTTTAGTGAAGGAAGAAAAGACTTCACACAGGCCTGCATAACAGACTATTACATTTTTCTCTCCAACAAGAGAGAAAAAGCATCAGGGAAAAATACTGTGGTAAATTGCAAGACACCTGGAACATCCCACATGCTGGCAATGGGATAGAAGATGCTGAATTTTAAAGAATATCAGGATAAAGATGGTAATTTAATTAAGACTCAGATTCGCCCGCATTGAAAAGTAGCAGTGCCAAATCTAAGTGAAACTGAATGTAGAGAGGCTGGACACATTCTGCTTAAAAACACTGATGAACATGAAAAGGTTGTGACCAACACCTGCATGGGACTCTGTGGATACCAAGAACGGCACAGAAACTTAAATAATGCTGGGAGAGGACCCAAGGAGGGTACTATAGCCTGCTTCAAAAGCTGGTAAGACTGGAGAGGGGGACATTATGTTTGCTTGGTTTTTTGGTTTGGTTTAGTTGGAGTTTTTAAAGTATTCAAAATTATGACCTTGTGCTGAGTTTATCAGGAAAAACTTCATCTAAACAGTAAATACCTCAGTCATACAAGTCACTGTGTGGGATCCAGCTGCACACAGGCTGAACTTTAAGGTCGTTTTCAGTCAAGTTACCAAATCAAGACTTAACAGCTGAGAAGTGAATGACTGTTGACAGGTTGAGGTCCTGAAGTAGGCAAAACAAACATCTAAAGGAAACTACACTAGCACAGGAACTTGTCACTGCATCTGCCTGTGGGCTGAAGAAAAGGCAGGAAAGTCAAAGTATATTCTCTACTGACATCCATGGAGACATGAAGTTCTTCAGTTTCAGTAACAGGGACCCTCTGCTCTGTGAATATTTGCATGGACAAGCAGAGACAGAACTCCTGTGCAGCAGCAAAGGCACTGTGGTGGTCACAGGCACCACAAGACTGTACAGCTCTGAGCTGCTTACTAAAGAATGCAATGCCCTACAGTTCCAAACCAAATTATTTTAACATCACTACCAGCTGTCAGCAGCATAAAAATGAAAAGTCAAACAACATGAAACACAAAACTGTTCAAAGGTACATAACTTACCCTTTATCAGAGTATAAACCACTAAAATAATTTCTGATTCAGTTTCCACAGCTGTGAATTTCCTGCCCTCCCTCCCCACCTTTCAAATGCTGTTTAGCAGCTGGAAAGTCACAACTGTACCTTTTCTGCCTTTTTGTCAGAGATGTCTTGTTTTTCTAGAACTGCCATACTTTCCTTCAGGTTCTTCACTATGTCTGCAGGAGACTTGTGGGACTTGCCAAAGGGGAATGGCATGATTGCAAACCACAAGGTCTTCCTTGTACAGCTCCTGCTTCACCTGGAAAGGGAGGAGAAAAAAGGTACGTCAAAAATAGAAACAGGACGTCAGTGCAATGACACACACAAAGATCAAAGAGTAGCAAAGGTATTCACATGTGGAATAATGGTCCTTGACAGGAGAGCTAGAGCTGGCCATGACAAAACTTGCATTCTTGTGTTGCTAATTCTTTTAAGACACGAGATGCAGAATCTAAGAACTCGCATTAAGATCATCAGCTTATACTTCAGGAACAAATCCAAAGCCACATACTGTACAGATGCCAAATATGGGCAAGACTACTGAGGATGAATTATTATTTATTATAAATATATTACTAATCTGTAGTAATAAATAATACATTATTTGTTAATACTCTAACTGTCAACTAATGCTGTCAAGCAAAATGCCTTTACATGGAGTGTTTGACACACAGGTCATCATGTCTCAGTGGCTCTGCAGGGCCTCCCCAGGTTCATGCTTTCACACAAATGCGAAGCAGACCCCAAAGCTGCAGGACCCACCAGCACAACACAGATAAGGCTACAGACAGCAGCTTATCCCTGTGTCAAAACACTTGTCCTGGCATTTTCGTGTAACTTCACACTGAAATACAACCTCACCTCCACTCACTTTATAGGAAATGAAATATGTTACCAGCAACAGGGTGACAAGTGTAACAAGGTAACACGGATGCAAATAAAGCACTTGAAAACATTAAAACGAACGCCTGATATGTATCTTTTTCAAAAAGATAAAATGTCTTTGTTCCCTGTATATTTATAGATATTTGCTTTACACACACATATATTTGCTTCTATTTAAAAAAAAGCATTATTAAACGAGTACTAAAGCTTTTGTTACTAAACACACACACATTTAAGCAATAATAAAAACCTTCTTACAAGTGAGTTACCTAAAGCTTATGTCTACAACTCTCATCTAGACAGAAGAGAACAGGAAACCCTCCATTAAAAATGCTGACGGTGCTCCTTCTGCTGCACATGAGACAGCGGAAGCCGGCAGGGCACAGACTGCGCTGCCAACCCAAAAAAGGGACATCACCCCGTTCATTGCCATCTCCCTGCCGTGCCCATGGAGTTAGTTAGTAACAAGTCAACTATAACCAGAACATGTTAAAGTTTCTTGTCAAGTATGACACACTTTGCCCCCTGATGAAAAGAGCAGCTCATCCACCGTGAAAACGTTACTCCTGATCTTATTTATCATGTTGTGACCAAGTATTCAAAGTATTTAATGTTATTTTTGAGTTACTTTGATTCTTAAAACAAACAAGTTGGGTTGGCCCAAGGGCAACAATTTAAAGGAGAATACCAGAAGGAGTGGAATCTTTAGCCGAGTAGATTTCCACAAATAGGGATTCCAGGTGACCAGCTATGGAGATCATCCTTCACTCCTCCTTCCATCCCTGTAACTGCCTTAACACAGCTGATAAAAAGCATAAGGAAGTAGTGTTTAGTTAGATGACTTTCAGGTAAAATTATCAGCATGGTCGTTGAAACAAGACCTTCCCCCAGCCACTTCCATCCTTCAGCAGATCACAAGGACTTCTGTTACATTTATTTTGTCATATAACATTTGTGTCATTATAGTAAACTCTCATTCACAATTTGCACAAAGAAGGGGCTGCAACACTGAAATTACAAACACAGGATTGGTACCCTAAGAGAGAAAAAAGTGTCCACAGGTCATTCCTTAGACAAGAGATTTTTATGCCTCAAGCTTTATCACATTAGTGGAACAGAAACCTATGTCTAAGAAAAACACCACTACTTTTTGTTATTTAATAAAAATGTGATGGCATTGAAAACAGTGTTTAATGAAAATACAGTATTTTCATACAGGACATTTTTTTTTCTTAGAAAGAGACAGGTGTGAAAATAAGCACAATTTCCCCACAACACAGATGACCTACCTTGACCATCACAGCAACATTTTAAATGTTCCTTTATCTCCCCCTTTGATTACTACTCCTGCCAAGATGAGCCCTGATAACAAATCTGGGTTCTTCCATGCTTGCATATCATCACTGATAATAACAGAATTTAGCAACTGTGAATATTCATTCTGGAAGATGGCTGTACCCATGTAACAGAGCAGGACTGGCTCAAAAAAATGCTGGTGTTAATTCCTTGGATTATGTGTTAAGACAGAATCAAAACAGGAATCAAGACAGCTGAGAGAACCAAACCATTCTATGGAATCACAACATCTGGTACTTCAGCAATAGATGAGGAAAATAAACCAAGGAAAAGGCTCTGGACACTCCTTTTCTGGGTCAGAACCACACTGCTTCTGAACTAAAGACTACATGGACAACACATAGAACCCACGGAAACACAGAATAATGACAAACCCTAACCCTCATGTTGTGTTCAATGTCTAAGTTTGCAAAACTTGATTTACACAGTGCTCAATTTCTTCAGTTAAAAACAGTCTACAGCTTTAACTTATTCATTAAACCTTCCAGGTTCTATGTAAATCAGATACACATCATGCAAACACAAATCATACACAAGTTTCATTGTATGTACAAGCATACCTAATAAAAATAATCAATTAATAACAGTTCACTGGCATATATTTACACTAACATTTTTTTCCCCAATTCAGGTAAGTTCTTGTATGAATTTCTCATAAGCAATTTAGAAAAATCAGGAAAGACTGTCAGCACCTTTAAGAAGGAAATCTACATCCTTGATTGCTGAAGGTGACACTTTGCTTCCAGGTATTTCTTTTACTATATAAAAAGGAATAAATACACTGTTTATGCCATTTCCATTGTATTCCTGGAAGGAATGCAGTGGCACTGCCAGGAACATCATCTGGGGCCTCAAGACTGAAGATCCCCACTACCCCTGAAGCAAAACTCTGGTACTGAAGAACCTGTGCCACATCCTGCCAAAAAAAAAAAAAAAACCAAAAACCCAAACCCATAGCAGGAGCAGCCCTTTGTCTCTCAAAGCTGTATTTCATGCCGGAAAACACTGACAGGCTGTTCCTTTTTCAGCCCAGCAAAACCACCCCCAGCAGCACCCTGTGTGTGCACAATAGACAATGACAACATCTGTGTGAGATCCCAAAGAGCTGCCACCACCCACATCTGCAACAGCAGAAAAAAGGGAACAACATCAAATGACATTTTCCGTAAATAAGAACAGGCCTTACATCATGTCAAATGATAACTGATTCACATACCAGCACCTGGCTCCCAAATCTGGGATAAAACACTGATTGTGGCTGAAGAAAGGGATCACAGGACTCTTGAAGAGTCGAACTCAACAAGTACATGGACAGTTCTGTGCTCTGCTGGGCTGCTTTGCTTTATCTTCCCTTCCCAGAAACCTCACTTTGATCCACGTGTTAAAAGAGACCACGAACAGTATCATACAAACCTGGCTTCCTCAGGCAGGCATTTTATTTCACCAACATTCCAGCTGTCCAAGACTAACAAAATTTCAGGTCCTCGAAGCACTGGGGTCACAGCCACATTTAGAAATCTTAAATGATGTTATCAATCCCAAAGGGACCATCAAACAGCACCATGGCATGCGGCCAAACACCCAGGGATTTATGTTCCACTGACACACTCTCAGGAACACTAGGACATTTGGGCTTTTGAGATAAGCACAGATAGCAGCCCCACTGTTTCAGACAGCATATAACTTCCAGGTCTGTCGATGCATGAATTCATGCAGTTGGCTTTATGGATAAGGCTTTGTATTTTTTTATTCACTGGAGTGACCACACAATCAATTCATGCCCAAAGTAAATCTAATGCATTCCATATATAAGATGGTCTTATATGAGATTTTAACTAAGCAGAACACTTAAAAACATTTCTCTGTCAGGACAACACTTGCAGAAAAAAAAAGTTCCACAAGAACAAATACAAAAGCAAGATAAACAAATTCCTTTCCCCTAATTAATTATCTAAATAAGAGATACAGCAGCCTGGAGTATGGTCTGTCATGGAACTTAACTTTTTCTTATTCAAAGGGTCAGAAGATGTGCCACCACTGTACCAGAAATGCGTGCTACAGTTTCAAACCTGACTGATTAACAGCAGCAGGGGTTTCTCTGTTGTAGGTAGGATGTTTTTGTTATTCCAAGACTTCTGCATTACTGTTTTCAGAACAATACTGGTACAAGAAATAGTACAGTGACACTCCAGATTGCAGTGACATGTGCAGAGTTACTCCACAGACAAATGCATTACCAGCACTCAAGTCTCACCAATGCAGGTTTTAAAGCCACACTGAAGGCAAAGGAATACAAGGCAGCATAAGCAAAGACACAAAAGCAAACTCAGCCTTTCTACCTGAGACATATCATGGATTTACTGCACCACAAAAAAGTTTTAACTTTTTTCCTCTGCATTAATAAAGCATCATTCAAGTATCCATACACCACTGCAGCTCAGGAGAGCAAACAGCTGCCTTTCCCTCACGCAAAATTCTACTTAAATAATGTACAAACCCCCTACATTCCCAATTTTGGGAAACAAACAAGTGCATTAAACTCAACCCCTTATGCTTTTGTAGCCTCACAGGTTAATTGCACTGTATTAAGTTCCCTTGGTGCCCTGTTTGCACACCAAGAGTTTAAGGTGCCTGCTTTTACCAAGCTCCTAACAGGGAAAGAGGAGGAAAAAACCCTTCAGCTATTTCCAAGCTGTAACTGCACGTTAAAAAAATCCAAGGCTAGTGAAAAAGAATGTGGCAACATCCAATTAATGTGCACATAAGAAAACTGCTTAAGAAAACCAACCTAATTTTAGTAAGGCCCAACCATTAAGGTTCCCCAAGACAAATGAGCCAAGCCAAGGGCTGTGCCCTGCTCATGGGGAGGTCCTGCTCCCACCCCTGCTCCCAGCACCACCTCCTTCCCTCCATGTTATGCTGAGCCATCCCTGAGCTGAGCTACCAGAAAGCTACCACGTGAAAGGGAAGGAAGGAAGGAAGGAGTAGTGTAGGGAATGTAGAAAAACACATCCCTTGGACCAGCAAGTAGCTGTGACTCAGCTCCCTCACCCCATGCTCTCGCCCAGGGAGCACCTCGTGGCAGGGCTGGCAGGAATCACCAGCAGGACCCGAGGGAGAGGGTCACTCTCCATCGTTATGGAGTGGTTTGTATTTGTCTGAGTGCCCAGAGTGCTGACTGAACTTTCCAAAATGGCACAAGACAAAGCCAACAAAAATAAGGGAAAATAGATTTTTAAAAATTCAGAAAGGTTCTTAAGACAAACCAGTACAAGGCAGTCTCAGCTGTGAGCCAGTCATCTCCAAGGAGGAGAGGAAAGGCTGGGGCAGGCACATCTCCTCCAGGTGGAAGGAAGCTGCCACCCTCCATCCTGAAATCATATCTTGTGTCTACTACATTCAACAGCGTTAACAACACACAGAAGGGCTTAAGCAAATACAGTTAAATAAACTAATGAGTCTACAAAGGCAAAACACCCAGATTCCCAATAAACAGTTGGGTCTACTCTACATGACGATTTTTAATTGACAATTTATCAGTTTATTACTGACAAAACATGCAGCATCTTGCTAGAAAGAGGCACATTGTTATTAAAAAATATAACACAGTGGGCTCACGTTTGTCTTGATAGAGCTGATTTCCCTCAGAATCTGCTCTTTTGCTGTAGGCCTCTTGGATTAACAGGGATCATTAGGCCAATACTGAAAACAACAACATAAAGCCATTTTCACCAGGTCTTACTGTCACAAGTGCCTGTTAGTTCAGTCAGAACTCACTGCTGTGGAGTCTGGTTGGAAGGATAAAACCAGAAATAGATCAAGAAATTATGCATTTTTAAAAGCACCGTCTCACTTCAGACATGCCCAGCATCCAGAAGGGAGCCTGACAGCCATTCCTTTGATCCATTCCTTATGCAAGCTGCCATGCTCTTTGGGAAAAAATACTTGAGTACTTCAAAGCCAGAAGCAGACACCACATCATCTCTGCAGCCCTCCTGTACAAGACCAGGAAGTGTCACCAGTTATAAGAGCCTTTAGCAGAGTCAGTGCTGGACTGTCCCCCCTGGCAGCCCCACCTGAGAGCAGCAGCCCTGCCCTGGGGCACAGGGCACACCAGCCAGGGGCCCCTGTGAGGCACCTGGACTATCACTGCCGGCCCATCCTGCACATTCCTGCCGACAACACGTCTTCCTGAAAGGCCCTACACTTCTAATTGCACAAGTGAAGCTGACTGAAGGCAGCATCCATCATTTCCTTCAGTGTATTATTTGAGTTGAGTCCTCACATTCCTCATTAAAACATTCTTCCACATTTTCACGTGCTGTTTTCTACTACAGCTTTCAGAATCCTCAATCTGGATGTGGTTTCTCACTAGAATAAACAATTTTCAAGCGCTTCAGCACTGTACCAAAACAATTAATTTTCTTTTTGATACGATAAGCCAATTGAAAGCTGACAGCCTCCCACCCGAAATACATGCATAAATAACATAGTTCATTAATACAACCTCACCTGCAAACCTTTCCTGTCCCAGAGGAAAAGAGACTGATAAAGAGCAGAAGCCACAGCTCGGTGGATTCAGGGCTCCAGCATGAACTCTTCCTATAACCACGGCCTGACCTGCATAAGCATGCCATTAACAGAATGGCTGGGGCTGTAAATGGTAATTACTGGCAATACCAGCTGGCAGGATTTAAGACTATAGTCCAGCTCCAAGGCATTTTTGCTCTCCTGTAAGTATTTCCCCACCCCTTTCCTGCATTTCTTTCAACATAACTTTTTATCTAAGAAGCAAAACTATTGACATACAAAATTACTAAAGCAATCACTGATCCATTTGGATCTGACATGATATTTTGTTAATAACATAATTCATACAAACTAGTTCTTTTGCAAGACAGGAATATTCATCTGGTACATGGGATGCTTCACCCACCACTGAACACCAGAATCTTTCTTAAAATGCACTATTAACTTGTTCTATCGAGTCTGCAGCACACAAAAGCTTTAATATCATTCAAAAGCAGTTTCACAACTCTGCAACACAGAATTATTTGTGGTGTGACCCACTTAAAGATTAAAATGGGGAAAAAATCCCCTCTATGAATGGCAACTTAGTTCAGGAGAAAATGAAAATCATGCAGAAAAAAATTCCCTCATGTAACACAGATGAACAATTAAGTGAACAAAGAAAACCGAGTCAATAGATTCGGGGGGAAAAAAGGAAAATTGGAAAAGAAATTTCTATATAAAAATGAAACTCATAATGTGACTTGGTTTCTTAATTCCTGAAAATTTCCAAGAATTGAGTCCTTAGCAGTTCACAGCCCTGCTTGTTCCTTTAGCACCACATGCCAGCTGATTCCTCTCTTTAAGTAGGCTTCTCTCTTGCCATTCAATTAATTTACCGATCCTTCTGCCTCTTCAAGAGCCTCCCTCTCCAGCAGACACCTGCACTGTGCTGGACAAAGAGAAGGGCAGCTACTGCCATGAGGCTCCCCCAGCTGCCTGCAGCCTCCCAGAGCTGTGTTATACCTGCCATTGCAGCCACTGCAGTTTGACACACAACTACAGACACATCCAGTGGAAACTGTTTTTAAGTAATGCTGCTGCTTTTTAGGGGCTTCCAAGATCCAGCATAAGCAGAAAAGCTTGTTAACAGTAATGCTTAGAATCTGAGCTCCCAGCTCTGTCTCCATGTTCAAGGAAATCTTATGACTCAGCTTCTTTCCCTGGTGTGCTGTTCAGAGTCACCCCACCCATTCACTTCCCCACAAACCTCACCGCTAGAGTGCAAGATGGTGCACAGACAAGCATGCAAATGCCTCACCCATTCCTTGGTAAATATATTTTAAAAATAATAATAATCCTATGTTTCCTCACAAAAAGTAACTCCTATCTCTAATACACTACACCAAAAAAAACCCATCCAAACAAAACCCAAAAAAACTTGTCAGACAATATTCCCACTTCTGGCCAGGTAGGAGCTGAAATAATTTTCTCATAACCTGGTATTACAGTCAATCCCTGTTGCCACAGATGCCTGCACTGCATCATCACAAACCCAGAATATTTGTTAATTGCAGCGTTTTTTGTCGTGTATGTACATGCCATTCTACCCATCTTTGGGAGCAGAAATGCAAAGAGTCTCATTTGTAACTATTTCTATTCCCTGGTAGATATTGTTCCCATTCCTTTCCACAGGTTCTCTTTGCATCAGATTTCTGACAGACACCTAAGGGTTAAATTTGAGAGGGAAAAGGTGGCAAAAGGGCACATCTGTATCAGAAAACAAAGAGGGGAAGGACAGAAAACCCCAGCAGCACCAAAACTGTTATCAGATTTAGCTGTAAGCAGACAGGCAGTGCAGTGGTCAGAGGGAAAACAGATTCCTTCCAACAGGAGTCAGTTACGTCAGGAAGGAGGAGGCCAATCCTCAGAACCAGCACAGGATAGGAAGGGAAATGCACATGTGCTTTCTGGGCGTTTTGTTTGGAAGAGAAGTTGAGAACAATTAAACTGTGAGAATAGTCCTGGGATTGCTCCAGACCCAATCCTCTAAGGTGCAGTTTTCTTCAGAGAATATTCTCTCAAACGAAAAACTACACTCAGCAAGGTCGTTCTCTAGTAGCACAAGCAACAAAGCTAGGGGAAAAACATCACAATGAAGTATTTACCCAAATGCAATTTTCAGTAAGAACTGTCTCACAGTATTACTTTTAAAACTCACTTTTAAGAAAATCAATCCTATTTTTCCCACACTTCCTTTAGGGACCATATTCTATGACCTGCTGAAAACTTCTAAAGCTCAATGTAGGTTTATGGAAGTTCAACATATCATAGCTCTTCATCTAACTTACCTGGAGACCAACAGGTCTTGATAAATATAACCTCCAAAAGAGAAAGATCGCTTAGGGAATGACAACATTAAAGCCTTAGGTTAATGGGCTATAAACAACGAGCTCAACATTGCTCAGGAACATCCTGAAAACAGTGACTTTAAGAACTGGGAAGACTTATCAAGGAATATTCCCTTCTCCCTGACTCCTGCTGGCCCCTGCCATAGGCAGCACACAACAAACTACACCCACCTCTGCTTTGGCAGGTTCTACCTGTGAAGGCTTCCCTTGCAAAATAATCAATTTGGGAGTTCACAATTAAACACTCCTCATGCCAGACTACATCACAATTCACCTCAGTCCCGAAAGCTTTACAAACAAGCTGAATGCAATCAGGCACAGCTCAATGTCTCTGGGTTCACTTCTGTGCATCAGCTTGACACAACTAGGGCTGAGCCTCAAAACCGGCAGGCACAGCAAGAGGCAGCACAAAGAATTGGTCAAACTCCCGGGAGGTGACTGAGACCACGGATGAATCCTCCATTCTGCCATTGTTCCCTCTACTGGGAGATCTCAATGGTGTGACACGAAGATTAAAATGTAAATTATTCTGAGTTCAACTCCCGTGAATCCAGGCTGATTCTTGCTACATGAAACTGAGAGGACTTGGGCCATGATTCAATGATTATAGATCTCCTCTGCAAAAGGGAGTTCCTGACAAATAACCTATGGGAGTTATGCAGTGAGTCACAAAGCAGGAGATGACAATCAATAAAAGACTCAGAATCATGTCCCTCTCATTACTGTGAATCTTTCCCCTCTACTTCATTACATCCTCATTCAGCAAAGGGAAAGAGTTGCTCAGGGTTTTTTTCCCCTGAATTCTCTTACCTAGTAGTAGGTGCTGAAGTACAGCCAACATCTGAGCTGATCCATAAGGTCATTATCCATTTGACTACTTTGTTTTCTGTCAAACTATTTTTTTGCCGTGGTCCCTGGCATTTTAAGACACAGTTTTGATGACAATACAAAGGGTTTACTGACACAGCTCTTTTGACAAATCCTACCAGTGCAGATACAGCTTAGAGCAGTAAAAAATACAACCTCTGACCATAATAACTGCAACTGCGCAAGAGCTTTACTGGTTAAGTACCTTTATGAAGAGCACTCTCTCCTTCCCTCTGCCAGCCAACATCATACTACCATCAATCAAGTGTCCAATTTTCCCAAGCTAGCAGTGTGGAGGTGTCTCTTAGTAAGAAACTTTCACCCAGGTCATCCTCAGACAGAAGTCCCTGCTTCCTCCTGAGTGTGCTGTACCAAGGACAAAGCGGCAGATGGGAAAACATCACAAAGATCAGCCAAACCACAGGCCAGCCAGGAGAAACGTTTCCCCTAATTACTCCAGATCAAGAATTTGTTTCATGGGCGTCACTTGAAAGAGAAAATAAAATAAAAATCACCATGTTAAAGGCCAGAACACACCTGTGACATTCAGGTGTACATCTCCTTGCTCCCAAGGCACCAGCACATTTGTAAGACATAAGCTTATGAGAAGCACCTGGTTGGAATCAACTGTCACAGGTTCAGGAAAGAGAAAATACTTTGATAATGTATTTTCCCCCACAATGACTGGTGCTCCTCAGGGGTCACTACTGGGCCATCACTGTCCAACACCTTTGTCAGTAACATGGGCAGTGGGATTGGCCACAGCCTCAACCAAGCCAGCTGCTGACATCCAGCTGTGTGGTCCAGCCCACGCCAGAGGGAAGGGATCCCATCCAGGGTCTGGACAAGCGTGGGAGGTGAGCCCATGCAAACCTCACCAAGTTCAACAAGCCCAACTGCACGGTCCTGCATGTGGGAAGGGGCAATCCTGAGCACAAACTCTGGGCAGAGAAGGGACTGGGAACATCCCTGCAGGAAAAGACTTAGGGCTGTTATCCATGGGATGTGAGCTGCAGCCCAAAAACACAACCAGGTCTTGACCTGCACCCACAGCAGTGCGGGCAGCAGGGGGAGGAGGGGATTCTGCTCCTCTGCTTCACTCTCATGAGACACCACCCGCTCTGCTGCCTCCAGCTCTGGGGCCTAAACACAGGGAGAGGAGCAGGGTCCTGCTGGAGTGAGTTCAGGGGAGGCCAAAAGATGATCAGAGAGCTGGAGCACCTCTGCTGTGAAGACAAGCTGAGAGCTGAGGTTGTTCACACTGGAGAAGAGAAGGCTCTGGGGAGACCTTAAAGCACCTTCCAGCACCTCAAAGGGACACAAGAGAGCTGGAGAGGGACTTGTGACAAGGACAAGGGGGAATGGATTTAAACTGAAAGTGGGCAGGGTCAGATTAGATATCAGGAATTCTTCCCTGAGAGGATGGTGAGGCACTAGAACAGGTCACCCAGAGAAGCTGTGTCTGTCCCATCCCTGGAAGTGTTCAAGGCCAGGTTGGATGGGTCTTTGAGCAACCAGGTCCAGTGGAAGGTGTCCCTGCCCGTGGCAAGAGAGCTGGAACTGGATGGTCTTTAAGGTCCATTCCAACCCAAGTCAATCAATGATTCTACGGTAATATTACCTCTCTTTTCAACTAAAAAAGAAATCATTACTGAATTGCTGATTGAATTTTCTGCCAAGACAATAAACAAGCAAGCAAACAAAACCAAACCTTAGAGGACAATTCACTTCATTCTCTCAGGAAAAGAACCAGTCATGATGACACAGAAATTTCACATAAATAATTTTAAGATTGCAATATACCTGAAGTGGTTGTAAAAAAGTGTCCTTTACTCAGTTCCCCTAAATCACCTCTGTTTCTCCTGCCAGTCCACGTGTTTGGTCCAAATCTTCAAAGTCACTAATGGATTTGATTTCTGATACATAAACCACAGCACATCTCAACTGCCAAGACAGGTGTATTCCTCTGGGGCAAGGCAGATCACAGAGCACAGAAAGATGTATTTGAGGGCAGAGATGATGCATCCCAGGGTTAGGAAAACGATCTGTGGCACAAACCTTCAGGAGAGGTGAGGCCAGAGTCATAACATTTAACACCATGCCATTGCATTTTCCTTTTGTATATTTTGAGGTAGAGGGAAAGGGGTTTCATCTTACCATGAACTTCACTTTGTGCAATGAAATGCTCTGCAGCACAGGCATCAAAAGGGGAACGATCCAGATTGCCTCCCAAACATGCTCAACCCCTTGCCATGCCAAATTAAGAGTCCTTCTGATGACTCACAAGACACCAGTCCAAAACTCCATGATACATCAGGATCCTTCAGCACACACACTTTGAAAAGCCAGATATGCCTGAGAAACCCATGTCAAAGTCCTTTTCCCTCCTGACACCACCCAAGAGTGTTCCAGTCACTCAAAAGTTATTGTACATTAAAAACAAACAGACCCTGTGTCAGACATCTGTGGTCATCCAGCAGTTGCTGCTTTTCATCTTTGTTTTTAGGGACACCCGAGTTATTTTTCCAGGTAGATGTCTTTGCAAAAGGAAGACTCCCCAGCTGATTTCACTTCAAAGCAGCCAGCAACAGCTGTAGTAGATAGGACTGCAAGGCAGATCAACCAGGAGGGTTCATGAAACATTACCAGAACCAGCACTACTGGTATTTGCTATCCAGGAGTCAGCACCTCTCCTGAGACACAAACACAGGTCCCCAAACCAAGAACTATTTGAGTCCTACCTGTGAAAAATGAGGGTTGGAACAGGAAGTGACTAATATTAAGTAACATGGTGGGAAGACTGGAGCATCTCTGAGGGACAGTCCCCTTATCTAATCTGCTACGAAGAGCTGCACTGCAAAAGGGAACAACCAAATTGTTCCCAACCCTCCTCTATGCAATGCTAACAAGAGAAACTTGAGCACTACAGAAGTGACCCCCTCTACAAGTTTACCCAAGGAATGATCACATCATCTCTGGAACCACTGAAAAAACCATTCCAAAGGACAGCACATCTTCCAAAGGGCTGACACCAAGCTCAGATGGAAATACTCAGATTTCAGCTGATACCTATACTCCTAATATTATGTATTTCTAACCCTCTCTTCCTCAGGGCAATATGGAAAAACAAAACCCCCACAATGTTTAAAATTATTAATTGGTGCACCATCTTAACATAATTTTATTTAATTAGGGATTATAAAAATTACTTAGACAGTTTACAACAGTATAATGTCATCATTTTCTATATCACCAAAGGGCTTCAATCGAATGAGAGCTCTTAATACAAATAGTTTAGAAATCAAAATTCACATCCTTGACAAACACCAAAGTTAATAAAATCTTTTTTAAAAAAAAAACCTCTTTTCTATGCTAAAAGATTTGTTCACAAAGGTGAACTGAAAGAAGCAATTTTCAAAAAAAAATTTCTATACAACAGTCCCATCTCTAACAACAAAAGTAATCAATCTAGTAGGAAAAAGCCAAATTTAAGAAGAAAATAAACCAGAAATCTGAAAGCATAACCTTAAAACTATAACCTAAGGTTTGACTACAGTCAAAATGTACTACTGGTTATAAATTCTATAAGATAACAACAGAATCACAGAATGGTTTGGGTTGGAAGGGAACATTAAAGATCACCTAGTTCACAATCACTTTAATATTAGTTTAATTTGATTATCTAATTCAGGGACTTTATCAGATTTGGCATAAATCTCAGAGGCATGAACCCACCACACAAAGTTAGAGCACCACAATGAACACAAGTGATAAGGGTGTAGAAACTTCTGTTGTACTTACTAACACTTTTCAATGCCTGTCAGTAATTCTGAAGGTTTAGAGAGAAAAGCTTCTGTATTTCAGGCCAACAATCATTCTCCTTGTTTGCTAAAGAGCTCAAGAACAGCTACTTCTGAACCACAGATTTGACATTTCTTCCTAGATTTGATACTGTTAAGTCCTCAACGTGGATAAACACATGAGGGGCAACTGCAAATGCCAAGGGGAGAGCAGGAACCACCCTCCAGACTCCACTCCAACACAGACCTTATCCAGGGAAGCAAAAAGCCTTGCACGGTCAGTCTCAAAGCAAAAAACCTACTCCAGCTTTGGCTGTTCACATTTTCCATTTATACATATCACACACATATATGTAAGGTCCCAAATAACAATGAAAGCTCACTGAACAGTCCATTTCTCTTTCAGATAAATGAAAAAGGAATGTACGGGCAGGAAGGAATAACTGCAATCACAAGTTCAAAAGCCGGGGAGTTGAAGGATGTTTTCTCCAGGTGAAAGGAATGAAGAAAACTGACATATAGTTCTCTCACAGAATTTATAACTTTAACACATCCCTAAGTTTGTCATCGTGCACAAAAGCCCTGAAGTTTTTATGGAATGTTTTCCAAAAAAGCCATAACCTTGCAATGAAGTGGCTTTTCTGGATCTAATGATGTTAATCCCCTCACCACACGAGATGAGCTCAGGGCAGCACGGGTCACACAGCACAGCCATGCCAGGAGTGCCCAAAGTGCTCTGGGAATGGATGCAGCTCCCAGCAGAGAAGCTGCTCCCTCCAGCTCCACCCTGTTACAGAGTTAGCAGAGTCTGGATATTGCTCAATGCCAATTACAGAGGGAAAACGGAACTGTGTTAGTCAACTCTGATGAGTCAATACACTGCTTTTCTTAGAGATTACAAACCTAAATAATCACCTCCAGAACAGCACTTGTTTAGAAAAGAGAATATTTTCAAGGAGCTGCCTTTGTTGTCAATCATTATCCTGAAATCCATGAAAAAAAGACGGTTTGACCTGGTCACTGGAGCTTGTGTTTGCTTTCAACCATATTTTAAGACAAGCTGAACTTCTCACCTTTATATAGCAAAGTCCTTGAGTCCAACATCCAACACTTCCAAGATTTAGGGTTTTCCAATTATTTTGATTATTTCAGTTTTCCTCAGTTGTACGTTTTTTAAGAAAAGCCTTCAGTCGTTCCAGACAAAATACAGCAGACCACAAAAAAGGCAAAATACCCACAGAATTGTTGCTTTTTTTGGAAGGTGGAAAGCAGGCAACAAGGCAGAGGGCAGCAGAACCAGGTCCCTCAGTCCAGACTGCCAAGTACTGCCCCAAAGTACTGCCAAGTACTACCCCAAATCTTCCTTTCTCATTAAGACAGTATGTAACTCAAGTGCCCTACATTGTCACTGCTGAAGTGTTCATCCTCTTCTGGAAGCCTAAAATGAGATGCCAAGACCAACAACTAATACCACGGCATCAGCTCAGGAGCCTGAAGGACCAAGAGCACTGGGAATGCCCCAGCACAGCACAGCACAGCACAGCTGGTCTGCATCTGCCCCTTCAAGGAAGCACAGACCTCCTCCCTGTCTGGGGCAGGTGCCTTGGAGCATCTAAAACACAACCACACGTCTGTGTTTAAACAACTGAATTTCACATCTCAAACGGGCGTCACAGTGGGGAAAAAAAAAGGTTTAGAAGTGCAAATTCTGGAGGTGCTGCACCAGACAACACACACAGCACCACACTGTGACACAGGAGAAAACTCCCTGTGCTGAAGCCTCACTGCCTAAGAAAGGGCAGGGAGAGGCACCAACCAGGCTGCTGAACAACACTGTGAAACCCACTGCCAGCTGTGTCTGGGAACCAAAGAAAAAACCACAAGGACTTGAATCCTCAAGTCTTTGGAGGACTGACTGATTGTTATGCAGGAAAGCAAAAGGCCAAATACTACACTGGGACTGAACAAGTACATGCAGAGGGTGCCCCTGCACTGAGAATCCTCTGTGCAGTGATGGAATGGAAGGTCCTGCTGAAGAAAAATGAAAATGCATAATCAAACCTCTTGTTCCAAACCAGTACAAGCACAGCAAGGTTCTCACTTTCTCGATATTTTTCTAATATAGTGCTGACCACATACAAGGTCCTTACTAAGAACCGTGCCTCAATGCCGCCCCTCCAAGGGATCTCTTTAAATTCTCCTGAGAAGCTTCTCCATCACTACCAACCTCCAGTCAGAAGAAACTTAGGACTTGAAGAGCAGGTGTGGCAGGTTAGAAGGATGCAGTCATAAACTGTGTGGGAGAGACTTCTCAGGGATCACCTGTGTTACACTCACTGCATGTCTGCATGGCTAAGGTCTCCTTTAGGGAGAATAAAATATTTTCTTTTCTGAAGCCTTACTCCTCTGTGAACAGACTTTTTTTCTTTGTCTTATATTCAATAAAGTCAAAATGTTTTGTGTTGGTTAATTTTATAAACCATTACAATATAGCAAGCAGGAAAAATTCACCTTCTGACATCTATTAAAAGAGATATTTCTGCCAAAGCAGGAACTCCACATGAAACAGCCAGAAGTCAAATGCAATGACACAAATAGCTTTTGCCTCATCTCTACGACTGTAGCACAAGCTCCTGAAACTGCTTACCCAGAGAAGAGCTCAGAGCCTCCACTGCAGCAGGATGCTCTGACTGGGTGCTATCAACACACTCATCTACCACACAACATGTCACTGAGAATTCAGGGTCTACACATGTTTTTTTCAAAGCAAGCTCCTCTGCAGATGAGCTGGAAGCTGGCTCTGAATGTGTATTTGGAAAAAAGACATCCAAACGTCCATGGGAGGCTTCCCAGGTGAGCACTTAGCCAGGAGAGAAAAGTGACAAAGTGACACAGTTGGATTCTGCCTGGTACAACCCAAAGCAGCAGCAGGCACAGGAGCTGGGTGAGGAGACAGAGGGCCCTGCCACAGCTGTCTGTGCTACTGGCTTTCTCCCTGTGTCCATGCTTTACTCAATGTCAGTAAATAAAACCATATTTTCAGAAAGGTATCTCTTCAGATGTCAGCCATTTGTCTGGGCAGCTCCAGCAGCCACAAAAAGACCATGCATTCCACATTCCTGGGAGCACTTCTTAGTTTTTTTCAATCTGCTTTAACACAGGTAAGTTCAAAGGAGATAAGGGATTTCACACACACGAGGCACTGGACACAAGCACTGCTCACAGTCACACACACCCAACTCCCTGCAAAGCTGACAAATTATTTCTACTCAATTTAAAGCCAAGCTCTGTCTTACCTATTCTCAAGTGTCACATTTCAAATCTTGCAGAGTTTGCAGTTAAACTCACAGTTACATTCTCTTGGTAAGAAAAATGAATTTGTTATCAAGAAAAACTGACCAAAAAAACTACAACAGGGCAAGGATCAAAA
Source organism: Serilophus lunatus (assembly GCA_013399895.1). NCBI lineage: Eukaryota > Metazoa > Chordata > Aves > Passeriformes > Eurylaimidae > Serilophus > Serilophus lunatus. Next base: position 198,123 of record VXBA01004184.1, read on the forward strand.
GCACAGAGCAACCTTCCCCTGAGCAGCCATTTCCCACAGTACCCCCATGTATGGCAGTAAACCTGAAGGTTTTAAAAAAACCCCAAATAGTAACTCACAAATAACGTCATCCCAAGGTGTTTGGGAACTTGGAAAAACATCTTACATGAATACTACAGTTCTCTACTAACTGGAACTTGCCAATTTTTGAACTGTCTTGCTATATTTAACTTTTTGGTGATGAATTCTCTGAGTGTTTGAAGGGGAGGGAGGATTACAGAGCAAAGGGATATTTAGAAAGGAACTTGGAATTTAATTACAAGTAGTACATTTTCAATAAACAGAAAGATTAGCTACGACATTCAGCAACATTCCCCAGAATTTTATGCCCTTGTGGATAGGCTTAAAATTTGCTTCCTTTCATCAAATTTCAAGTCCACTTTTTGTAGTGTCTTTTTATTTTACGAAGCAGCAGCTGGAATATTCAAAGCAAGGGAGTTAGAAAGCAAATTGCAGTTGTTTATTTAAACACAAGCAATTTACTTCCTAAATTAACACTGTCTGAAGAAAAAAGGCCAGGGAAGCTCTTGAGGAATGACCACAGTTATTCCTGTAAACACACAGTATTTTGGCTGCTTCCAGTTCGGATCCATCCTGAATCCAATCCTTTGTAAGGAGCATTTAAACAGGGACAAATGAAGGTGTCGTTTCATCACAAGGTGCAGTAACTAAATCACATAAATCTGCTCAGGCTAAAGAAAGACCCAACTCACATGACAGCAGGGTAAGCCTGAGATACCCCCCCATGGGGTATTTAACAGTCCAGCTCCAGGCTGTTCAAATAATTCAGGACAGTCTCATCTTCTAATTTAACCTTTGTGTTTGCACTTGGGGGTGGGGAGGGATCTCAGCATAAAGTTTCACCTTCTAACTGCAGATATTCAGCTTCCTTCTGGCTCACACCTCTGCCCCTCGTGCTGCCAGAAACGTGGGGCTCACAGAAAGCAAGGGTGGGGGCAAGGGGAACTGAACCTGCACACAGTCCTCACTAATTAACCCCTAAATTAGACAACAGACTGGGGAAGTAGCTTTTTAAGGGCTCTCCTGCTAAAACAGCACAAGCCTGAGAACAAACAGCAAAAGGAATTTCACATCTTGCTGGAGGTTACTCTCCAGCTGCAGAGAACAGTGTGACTTAGGATCACTGAGCCACTGAGGGGTTTGTCCCGTGTCATTAATACCAGGCTTCAACTTGCACCTAAAAAGCCATAAAAGGACATACAGTCCATTGTTTCCTTAACAAAAATTGGAAAATTTACAAGTTTTCAACTCTACGATGTAGAAATTACGATATTTGAAATTCAACTCATATTTTGGCTGTGCACATTATTCACATAAATAGCTGCAGGCTGTTGTGGAACCATTAATTTTGAAGGAGCAGATGAGTCAAATCTTATTTTTGATAGGTAGCTGCAAGATGCCTCCACTCAGACAGAGATAATCATACTTTAATAGCTGCTCTTGTAATTAAACCATATTACAAAGTGTCACAAGTACAGAAAAGCAGGGCCAGAAGGGAATTCAAAAGGTCACCAGGCTCCTTCCTGCCTCCTGCGTCAAACCATCACCACCTCTTAAGAGTTCTGAAACTCTACCAAAAAAAAAAATCATTATTTTATCAAGTGTCTAAAGCCTCAAGGATTATCAGCCCTAAGAAATATCTTACACAAAAATTAAGGCTGTAAACAACTCATTAAAAAAATCTGTAAAAAGTCAATAAAGAACAGATTCAGAAGGGAAGATATTGGTCAGCAATGATCATACTCACCAAAATGCCCTAAAAAGCCCTTTAGGAAGTGCAGGCCAACAAGCCAGATGTCCTTCAATTACTATCAATTAATTAATAAGAGGCCACAGAATGCCAAAAACAGTTGCCATTTCCTCCTGAATAAATGTTCCATAAAACAAATCAAGGAATTCCAAGAGGTGGAGTTTTAATATTATCACACACCCCTGGGAATGTACATTTGTCTGCACTTGATAGTTCCCAAGGAGCAGAATTATCTCTCCAAGACAGACTGTCACAAAGTATTGCTCAACTGGCACTTCTATTTAGCCTCCTTGAGCTGTACAAACACACGTACCTTCAAAAGCAAGAATTCTGTTCCCTAGTTCCCCACCTACACCCCACAGAACACACAGAGCCCAGGACAATTTCAGAACACACGTCAACACAAAGCAGAGAATGCAATTAACTCAAGGAAAAAGCCCAGGCTATCAGCATTCAGAAACGTTCAGCAGCATCTTGGTCTGTTCACACCAACTCAGATCCCCACACCCCTGGACACAACTCCTGCTGCACCAAGGCACTTGTGTGTGCACAAGGAAAGCCCCCAGCAGGTGCATCAGACACAGCTCCACGGAAGCCAGGGGCGCCCTGGCTGGCCCAGCAGCTTCTCACACCCCAGGAGAACCACGAAGCTGAGGGACACAATGTTCCTCCCACAGCCAGTCCAGGGCAGACAGAACCCCACCAAGCCATGGTGCCCTCCTACCACTTACACATCAGATGAGCTGCCAGTCTGCAAAGGACAACGGGAAACAAACCGCAAAATCCAGTTATTTCTGCCCCCAGCACATGTGCCACGGCTATTCTGCTTCACAGAGTATTTCTTGGCCTTTTCTTTCTCTCCCCGGTTAAAGGCACGTGCCATGTCAGCAGCTATTAGGTAATAGCTATTAACTAAAGGTACACGGGTTTTTAGTAGTAAAAGTCTATTATTTAAAAGCTTCACTATCAAGGCCCCAGCTCAGGATGTTAAATTTCCTTTGACAGGGTAGGCTTGCATGAGGTGTTCGTGTTAAAAAGGAAGACACACTTCCTGATGAACCACAGTGCTGAGAGGAAAGCGCAGGGCCTGCAATTAAGAGTTTGTGACAGGTAAATTGAAAAAAAAATGCCACAAGCACACAAATCTTTACAGTGTGTTGATGCCAACAAAATTCCATTCCTGGTCTACACTGAAACTCTCCTTCCACACATTGTTACTTCCCTCCCTGAAACTCAAGAGCCTCGGTCATGTAATTTAATCTTTGACTCATCATGCAAATTAAATCACACCATTCCCATAAGACAGCATATAGGTTTTAAATAAATCCTGAGCACCCACACGATCCCTTACCAAAAATTATTAAAAAAAAAAAAAGAACATAATTAAAAAAAAACCACCAACACCGGCTACATCCCGGTTCCAAACCCGCAGCACTTCACAGGAGGAAACACCGACAAAACTTTCCCCCCCCGCAGCCCCGCCGTGCCGGCTGCTCCCGGGCCGGGTCGGAGGCTCCCGGAGCCGCTGCCGGGGGGCCCGGGGGGCCCCGGGAACAACAATCGCAGGGAGGGGCCCCGGGCCGGGACCCGCGAGGCCGCGCGGGGCAGCGCCCGC
>VXBA01004184.1:201854-243163 GCA_013399895.1 Serilophus lunatus
TCCCCCGCCCGCCCGCCGCGCTTCCGCCCGCCCCCGCACGGCGCCCCCTGCCGGCGCGGAGGACTCGGGGCGGCGGCCCGAGCGGCTCCCTCGGGTTTGCCGTTTATTGTTCGCTGCTCTTTTGTTCTTTATCGTTGTTACAGTCGCAGAACCGTGGGCTCTTCAGGGTTGGAAGAGACCTTTAAGATCATCCAGTCCAACACTCCGCCCAGCGCTATCACTGTGACCCCTAAAGCACTAAACCACGTCACCCAGCTCCTCGGACGCCTCCAGGAACGGTGATCCCACCACCTCCCTGGCAACCTATTCCAGTGCCCGACCAACCTAACAGGGAATACATTTTTTTCTATTATCTGATCTGCATGTCCACTGTCTCACGTTAAAGCCGTTTCCTCTCCTCTTACTGGAGGCACGGCAGAAGAGAACAGCTCCTCCCTCCCCTCACTACAACCTCCTGCCAGGCAGTCGTAAAGGGCGATGAGGTCCCTCTGAGCCTCAAGACTGAACAGACCCAGCTCCAAGTTTTCTACACCTTCCACAAGCCCTTTTGTTGCCCTTCACTGGGCCGTCTCCCGCAGCTCCATGTCCTTTGTAAAGCGAGGAGCCCAAAACTGATCACAGCACTCGAGATCCAGGCTATTCTTTTATTCCTTGGTTATTTAGTATTCCTTGTTATTTAAATTTATTCTTCGGTATTTATTGATTTATAATTTGCATTTATTATGTTTTTGTATGTATTATTGTATTTATTATTTATTTTTCATCATTATTACCTCCCACTCTCCCCTCTGCCCTCCTGCAGACCCTCTGCACTGTCACAAAGCCCCTTCCCCTACTGGGACCCTCAGGCCTCCTGTGCATGGAGCTGGGACTTGGCACTGTGCCTTGGACACGGACTGATCATCCGGATGCATCAGGTGCCGGTGCATCGTGTTGCTGGCAAATTACAGTCTGCAGGTTCTCCGCAGTTCCCATTGCAGCACGGAAGGGCTCCGGGCTGTTTTTGTGTCCCTGTACATAATACTCACCTATTATTGCCACCGTGACGATGCAGATGAGCCTGGATTGAGAAAAGCCCACACCTCTCCCAGCATAGATTGAGTTGATACCGTCCATTAGTGTAGTATAATATACAATGTCTAAAGCATAAAAACACACTTGTAATGGAACAAGTCATGAATTTCTAACAAGCCACGAGATGAAACCTCGCCCTGTTTGGTTTTGTGCTGCCATGCAGCAGTGTGGGACTTGCTGGCCTGCTTTCCCAAAATGTCTGTAAGCTGCTTGTGAGCTGACAGCTTCTATCTTCAGCTTCTTTTTGATTACATGTCTCCACATCCCTTTCCTGCACTTCCTCATCACATTGCTGGGGAGGGTTTGGTTCAGGCTTCTCAGTGCCATAATGTTTTCCTGCAGCAGCTCGTTCCTGCTGCGAACCCCACGTGCCATGGTTCCCTGGTTTGCTGTACAGCAGGCAAGTGGCACTGGTGGGCAGAGCTGCCTCTTGACCTCTTGGGAGTCTTCTTGGACCAACCATTTTGGTCAGCTCAGACATGGAAAAATGCTTCTGACCACCACACTTGCAGCCATCCCTGCAATATAATATATATAATACAATATATTTATATATACTTCGTTATGCACACACCCTCAATATATACTTCCTGTTATAGAAAGGTGTAAAAGATGCAGCAGCCCTGGATCTGAAGCAGGTGGGGGACATGCTGCCTGTGTGAGGTGACAGGACCTTGCGGAGCTCGCCTGGACCCACAGTGTGCAGTCAGCAAAATGTTGGCAGTTCATATACCCCACTTGTGAGCTGGGAATAATTGTTTTCAAAGCCAGCATGAAAGGGGGTGTGTGTCTGAGTTCAAATTGTTAACCCATAATTGGGCTAAAAACATTCAAGTTTAAATAGATAATATTCAGGTTACTGAACAGAGAGTAGAAGGTGTTAAAGTCAGGTGCTGATCCAGAGATTCAACATCAGTTCCCAGAAAATAGACACTACTGCTTTACAAATGGCCACTGGAAAAGAGATCATGCAAGAAATGGATTCGGTGAAATTACCATCTTTGCACACTGCAGGGAAATCCCCAAGCAGAGAGAGCATAACTTTTCTAAACTCTCAGAAGCAGGAATTACATTCAGCACGAGAGAGCTCTTAGTACACTAACGATTCACTAATTCACAGCCATGACTGAGACATCCATTGTGAATTAATTAATCCTTGCCAATTAGGAAGTGAATAAACATTTTTAAAAAAATTAAAAAATCCAAATTACTTCACTGGGAAACAAAGGTAGTTAGAAAGGCAAGCACATAGGTCTTTGCTCAGGAGGGACAGAGAGCTGAATGGGATCCCAGGGCTTTCTGCTGCTGGTGGGAGGCCCAGGGAGCTCTGAAGCTCAGTTCCAGCTCCTCTCATCACCATCCCACACCAGCAAATGGCAAAAGTGGCGAAAAACAGTATGTCAGCCTGTAGAATTGATCCTCCTCCAGGCAGCCCTGTTTTGCTCTCCTCTTCTCTTCCTTTGGCCATACCTTACTCAGAGTGGCTGTACTCACGTGGAATGCCATGGCAGCAGAGATCTCCCCACGGCCGGCCCCCTTGGCTTTCTGTGAGGCCCAGTAACCCATTTTATCTTTCCAGTTTATCTTTTCTCTTTTACAGGGCTGCAGTGCAGTAGGATGTGCCCTTTCCCTTTGGAGGATGTTTCCTCTTCTCCCCGATATCCTGCTGTGGCAGCAGGTCCTCAGTGCCTCTGTCATGTCCTGCACAGCCTCCCCACAGGTCTTGCAGCCTGCCACCCACTTTTGGAGGTCACAGCCCACAGCTCAAACAGGGACAATCCCAGGTACAGTAAATGTCACACTACAAAAAAGCCCCACACTGAGTTTTACTGGCAGTGGTGCACATAAGAGCTCCCCAGCACAAGCCCCATTTGCACAGAGTTCAGACTGTTAGGAGTGGGGCAGGAACCCCGGAGGTAGAAGTAACTGTGCTATGGACATGTTGCCCCTGGCCACACGATGGGCTGAAGGTGCTCCTCTACCACCTACATGGCCATCTGAAAAGGCACGCCACAGATCATCTGAAAACATAATCTGGGTCGTCTTGTCAGCTATCTGGACAAACATACAGGAAAGGAAGAACAGAAACGACACCCAGTTCATGTTGTAACTGAGAAGGGGCATGCACTGATGTCATTCACAGACCAGATCTCGGGTTCCTTGTCCCTGACAAAGTGCTTCAGGGAAAAAGCATTGGGGAAGAAATGTTAGGAGTAGGGACGATTGTGGTTATGCTGAATGTCTTCTGCTTAAAGTTTGGCAGGATGAGAATCCTGAGTCGTCCCACGGACTTTGGACCAAGCTGCAGTGGCTGAATTAAGTCATCAGGTTTCGCAAGTGCCTGCAACTGTTGCTGAAACTGCACTTCTCCGATTTCTGGCTGAAGATGTCCACTGAAGACTCTTGAAGCTTTTCTCAAACATCTGCAGGTGAGTATTTTGTTACCTTTCAGTTCATTCTGTTAATACATAGTGAACAGACTCACACTCCCCTCTGAATTCTATTTACAGTAGAAAACACAAAAAAATGTAATTGTTTTCCATATCAGCGGGTTTTCTCACACGGATGCTATGATTCAGGGTGTCACTACAGAATTAGGACATGTTTTAAAACTATTAATGCAATTCATAAGATCTAAGGGTAACATGTAAAGACTGTCAGAAAAAACAAACAAAAAACAATTGCCAGAAAAATAATAGGAAAAAAATCCATTTCAAATTCCTGTCCTGGAGAGCAAGTCCTTTTAATAAACTTCTTCTTATTATGGAACAATTGGAAGTTATCTCTAAAGTGCAGCATCCATTCCAGGGAGAATCTACTACTACAGCCAAAGTCAGGTTTCCATCAGCATGGTAAACATGAAAGGCAGTAACAGGAGTCACCCTGAAAAGCAGCACTGTAGTAGAATGTTATTTCCTCAGCTAAATTTAAAAAAAAAAAAAAGAAGAAGGGGAAAACAGTAAAAAATTGAATCCATTAATTCAATAGAATTCAAAGGAAGCAAACACACTACAGATCCAAAATCATACAGAGAGGCACAAGGCTGTGAATACAGCTGAAAATGACCGGTGGGTTATTATTTTTTCAGATGCTTTCCCTGTTCTTTTACATTTTAAAGAAATTACAAACCAAAGTTACTAATTCGGTTCACATTTGAGTAGTGCCCATTAAACTCTGAAGCTCACCCTCTACATAACGTTGCCATGCACTTACTTAGCCCTTTATGCCTTCAAAAGGCTTAGCAGAAACTAATTAATTATTTCATATAGCAGAAACCTGCTGAAGTGGAGGATGTGGGCTTAGTGCTGCTGTTCAGCTGGATTTGGGCTCAGCTGCTGGGGGGCTGAGTTTAACACAGGAGCCATTGTCACATCACTTGGCACTCAGTGTGTCAGGCCACTCCAGCAAATACATACAGGGACCTTCCCTGAGACTCTCCAAAGCTTTTCTGGGCCTCTCCTCTTCCTCCTGATGGGATCTCTGGCTCCTGAGGAGGAAGGCACTCTCGAGCTCTGCCTGTCCCCACCTTCAAACTCAGGCACTGCTTTGGGAAGGGCTGAGCATCTTTCCCTTGGCTCAGCAGGATACACCCTCAAAAGAGAGTTTATTCACATCCCATGGCAAAATTGTATCTTCTGAAAAGTGTCCATGTGCAGGTGTGAAAGCGTGACTCTGTCTGCACATGCGTGTGCATATGCACCTTGAATGGGGAGATGGGAGGAAACCACCTTTGAAACACAACAGGACACCCAGCTGGTCACAGGTATTCTGCTGGAAAACTCCTCACGGAGTTCATGTGTGTTGTGGCCTCTTTTGGTTGACTGAGTGAACCCAGGGTACTGCTCCTAATGTTAAAGATAGACAAGAGGAAAAAAAAAGGGTTGTGACAATGAGGGTTTTGTTATTATTTTTATACACCTCATTATGGAGAAGCCAAAACACGTGCAAGATATGCTTTTGCCTTTCCCAGACTGGCCCATGGACCATCACCCATCTTCTTGCAGCTCCTGTCTGATCTTCATACTGTCAGGGCCAAGGTTTTCCTACACCCAAGTGACTGTGCCCCAAGAGCTAGCAGAACACGTTTTTGTTCCTTCAGAGGAATAAGAAATGCTCATCACTATAATGAGAAAGAGTGAAAAAAGGAAAGAAATTGAAAAGGAGTAATGAATTAAACCAGATAGTATTTGTAAAAAAACAAACCAACAATAACAAAAATCACCACAACAACAACAAAAACCAGGATAAAACGTTTCGCTTCAATTGGCAAAAAATTAGTTACAAAATACCGATGGGGGAGGAAATAAAAGTAGCTTAAAGAACATAATGAGATTCTACATACAATCCAGCACGGACTTGGCTCAAAGGACCACAGACCCTGAGGCTCACACCGTCCTCTCCTAAACCCTCCTGGTTTTCACTCTCACACTGGCAACTGGGCTGTGCCGAAACTGAACCAGCAAGTGCAAAACACCCAAGTTTTGCACTCACCCAAGTGAGTGTTTCCCAACTTCCTCGGGTGCTGCAATCCCAGCCCTGCAGTAATAGAAACGGGCAGCAGGTAAGAAATGCTGCTGGTGAGCCCAGTGCCCCCACGGGCTGCCCCGCTGCCCACCCAGCCAGGGCCCAGGACAGCACAGAGATGGGAGGGCTGCAGGTCATTCTCCCTGCAGAGCATGGATGATGACTGGCCTCACTGTGTCGTTCATGCTGACAAGGTATTTTGTGTCAGGGGGTCAGGATGTGGTGTCAGTACACGTATGCACACATACTATAAAGAGTTAGTGTGTGGCCAAGCCACATTTAAAAGAGCCACGTTTATTCGCAGAAGAGATATTTTTTCTCACAAAGGTGAGACTTAGCCCAGATCATTCTGTGGCCTCAGGAACTGAGAAGCTAAGAAGAAACAGGCTGTGAGTGATGTGCAGGGGCTGAGGTACAGGGTTCTGAGCCCCAGGTCACGATGTCTGGGGTGTCAGGCACTTGTGATGCTGTGAAAGTGAAGCTTACCGAATAAAAAAGCACTTGCTACATCATAGAACAGGCTTGTTATCAGGTGACATCTGGCAACATCTCACACATACAGAGTGTGATAATGCTCAGGGCTGCTCTTGTGAATTAAATAACTCCTGGGATGCCACATAAGGAAAGTTCAAGTACCCCCCTGGATGCTCCCTTGAAGCCCCCTATGCCATCTTTGTGAAGCTTGGCTCTTCTCCCTCCTACCACCACTTTGGCACAGGCAAGGGGCTAACCCTTATCAGCTTTTCACCACCCACACAGCTTATCAGATTTTCTTCTTCCTGTAAGACAGTTTTGGCCCAGGAGCTGTGTTTCAAGTGGCAGCTTTCTGGCTGCAAAGCAGTAGATAAGTCTTCCTGCGGGGCCCAAAGCACTGCTAACCTGCCAGGCAGGAGACAGCTTGAGCAATGGCAGGAGCATCAGCTGATCCTTAACACGAGGGCTGGATGGGGGTGTGTGAAAGAAAAGCTGAGAATTACTCAGCTGGTACCAGCCTTGTAATTATTTCCTATCCCGGGGGTTCACTCCCAAAGATGGTAGAGCCAGCTGGTACCCAGCAGGCTGAGCTATACCCAGGGAGGTTTGGTGTACTTGGTAAAAGTGATGAATTGAGAGACGTTAACAGAATTTCCAGATGTCCAGTGCTACTTTTGGAGCTAGATTTTCCCTGTGATGAAAATACCGCGTGTAGCACTGTCCAGTGCCATATATGACTTCTCTCTCTCCACCTACAAATGTCTTTGGAGCAGGTGTACCTTCAACTGCACTCCTACCCCTGCCTACATTATGGTGAATTGCACAGGATATTGCCTTGATAAGCTACCACTTACCACAGACATCAAACTTGTCTGCCAGATCCCACACAACCCTCACCCAGCCACAAACCCCATCACCTCCCAGCCTTCTGCCAGAATTGGTGACCTGTCACCCCAATCCAAGGATTCCAACACAAAGGAATCTGGAGCAGCCTTCCCCAGCAAAGCTCTGACAGCGCTCTCAGTTCCCTGTCCCACTGGGGGTGGTGCCTGCTCATGGAGGCTGCAGCCTCAGCCCATTCTCCTTAACACAGCAAATGACTACAAATGCTCTTCCTCCATGCCTCGAGCACAGATAAATCATCCTATGCTTTTTTGCTTTTTTTTTTTTACTATCTATCCTGGCCAGGCTGTGGGACATGTGATCCCCCTGCAGACCCTGCTGCACTGGGCTGAGGTGGGGCATAGCAGGTACAACAACTCAAACTGAGGCCAGTCTGGAGATGTAGCCCTGGTCCCCCCAGGCCATCCAGCAGTGAGTAATCTCCAAGAGACTGTGGTTGAGCTGCCTGCGTGCCGGGAGCCAGGCTGCCTGCCCAGGCACCACCTGCACCCTCCAGACCTGGTGCTTCCTTCCAGTCACTGCACCGGCATGTCCTGCTGCTCCTCACGTTCCTCTCTTGCTGTAACATTTTGGTAGCAAACCATCCCTAGTGACATAGGGCTTCAGGACAGGCTGTTTAGGATTTACAACTGTTGAGAAACATTCAGATTTAAACATTTCTTTGAAGGAGAGCTTTACCCTTCATCTTTAAACCTCAACCTTGAGCCAGAACTGACCTTCTGAAAAAAGCCAGACAAAAATCTCTTTATTCAGAATTACTAAAGCCCCTGTAAAACAGCCTTTCCTCAAAGAATGTTTGCTCATAGCAAGGTGGGTCTGAAGCCCGACCTGAAGGAGGGAATGCAGGGTGTACTGAGTGCCCTGTGGTTGCACATCAGGACCAACCCAACTCTCCATGCTGACCGTGGCCACTGCCCCCACCTTACCCTGCCTACTCCTGAACCTGTGCTTGGCTCCTAACTTCACAAACCTCACGTCACTGCACGTGCTGAAAGCAGAGATGCTGTCATAAAACCAGCCCCAGCACATCCACAGACAGCAGGAAGTTCTGGATGAGGCAGGACCCCTGGAGCACTCTGCCTATCCCTCTGATGCCTTCCCACCAGCACTTCTGGGGCCAGGTACCCATACTCCCACAACCAGCCAGCAGAGACACTTCAGAAGAGGGGGAAACAGTCACTTAGCTGGGGACAAATCCAGCCTGGATGATCCCCAGCCTGGAAAGGAGAGTGGGCCAGGGAGTCCTGCTATGACCACACTTGCAGCAGATTGAGCAGCGCTCGGGAGCACCTGCTCAGTTCTCCCACTCTCCCACAGCAAATCCAGCCCTGCAAAAGGCTCAGCTGTGTTAATGAGGCCATTCATTAACCAGCCAGGGCCTAGTTGGACTTGGAGCTGCCTCAGTGCTGCACAGGCCTCCTGATTAGTCCTGCCAGGTTGTGAGTTGGTGTCCACAGCATAACTCCGAGCTGTAAGAGGCAGAAGGGACAGTCCTGGGTAGCTGCATGGATCTCTGGGGACATGCAGCATCCTTCCTGCAGCATGGGGCTCCTCAGTCCAGCTGAGATGCCTCCTGCTTCCCAGCTGCTGAGCAGGGAGAGCTCTGCTGTCAGCAGAAACACAGTGGACACCAACAGCAGAGTTTTGAGCTATTCACCTCAGCACATGGCCTCCAAAGAAGCAGAACAGCTCCGTCTCACTGGGCTTTCCCCTCCAGCCCTGAGCAGAGAGGAGGCAGAGTTGTCTCAGCACATGGCAGCCTCACTGGCAGGAGTGACTCTATCTTGCCCAGAGCCCACAGAAAATGGACTGGGACAGAAATGAGGCAGAATGAAACTTGGAAGAACTAGAGGAACAATCACAGAACTCCTCAGCTTTAAAAGCAAACTGGACTTAATTACTTTCTTATGTGAATTCTCTTGGCTCTGCTTCCTTTTCTCTGGGCTTCTTACTTTCTTCCTATGAAGTGCCTAAGCTGAAATATCACCAGCTTTCATGGCAAAAATTTATTTTAAATTATTTTGTCAGCCAGAAAGAAGGGTAGTGAGAGGTTCACAGAAAATACATTCTTCTCTCAAAATTTTTGCCTTCCATTAAAATAAACATTTTTTTTTCTACCATAATGAGTTTCACAAGGCTCTTGTCCTAATCAACAGGACTGGGGCAGCTTAACCAGGAACTTCCCCAGAGTCCAGCAATCGCTCCTCCGGCGTTGCCTTGGCCGGTGTGTGTGAGGTAGCCCAGCGCAGCCCAGCCCTCCTGCCCAGCAGGTACCTGCCCTGCGCCTCCTCTGCTGCCACCATGGGGCAGCCGGGGCTGCACAACAGCCAAGACCATTCAGCATCTCGAGAAGGACGGTGCTTGGCCGAAGCGCCGCGCTGGCTGCCCCAGAGGGAGCAGGCAGGGGCAAGGAAGGGACACCCCTGCTTGCAGCCCTGGGGACGTGGTCAAATTCCCTTGTCCTGTGGCCACCGGCTGCCCCGAAGCCCTCCCTGGAGGGGCCGGGGGCCGCTGACCATTTCTCTGCTGGTTATTAGATTGTTCACGGCTCTCAGGTTTGTTTGAATAAGCCCCTTTGTTCGGCGGCGCTTTCCCACGTCCCTCCGCTCGCTCGGCAGTCGCGTGTCCCGAGTCAAAGAGGAGCCCTGGACGCCAATCCCCCCAAAGAAAGTTTTCTTCGGAGCAAGACATCTGCGTTGGAGGGAACCTGCCAACATCTGCCACACTTTCCCCCTTTTCAAGAGTCTTTCTTTCCCTCTTAAAAAGTGCAGGAACAGATGTTAAAAGTTGTTTTCTTTCTCCACGGTGTGAAATGTAGAAAAACAGCAAAAAAGAAAACTCTAAGCAGCGCTCACCCCTTTCTCTTTCCTTTTTTTTTTTTTTTTTTTTTTTTTTTTTGGAAAGCCCAGGAAAAAGGAAAAAAGAGAGGCTTTGTTTACTAAGGAGAATCCCCCTTTCAGAGAAACCTGGCAGTGGCTGTGCAAAAGGAAAGCGGGAATTTGCAGAAAGCTCCTTGTAATGCTCATTTGCATTGGCCTGTTGGGTCTCTACAATCCTTGGCACAGATGTCAGCCTTCCCCAAAGCCAGGGCAGCTCTCCTGCCTGCATCCCCCGCCTCTGAAATAAAGGCTTTTGCCGTGACTGAGAGGTGTAAAATAACTGTTTACAGCAAAAGCTGCTCTTCTTTTTCACTGTGGTGCTGTCTTACAAATGAACCTTGAAATGAGCTCACCCAGAGCAGATGCCCGTGGGCAAGCCAAGGGGCTCACCCTGCATGGGCTGGGCACAGGCTCTGGCTGGGCACCAGGGACCACCGTGCTGCTCCTGGCCTCCCCTCTCTTCCAGCTGTCCCCAGTACCCACAGCCCTGCCACCACCTTTGCTTCATGGTCTTGTGGAGCATCCCACTCACCCCAGGGCTCTGCAGCAGCTTGCAGGGCAAGGGAAGCTGGAGAGAGGGTGAGGGAGAAGCAGCAAGTGCAGGTCAGGGAGGGAAGGGAGAGCAAGGGAGGAGGTGCTGCCACTACAGGGACTAGAGAGACCTTTCCTGGTGGTTCTGGGGGCTGGACATGATCTGGGGCCACTAACATGGGGGGCACACAAAGCACCCTGCAGCTGTGGCCACTCAAGGAGGGATGCCAACAGACACAGGACATGCTGTTGAGAATTTCTAGGTAATTCTGCATCTGCAGACACCTCTGCCAAGCTCAGTGGGGCCAGAAGCCAAGGTGGTCTCAGGCTTCCCCCTGCTGCCTTGACTGCCTTGGGAAGGTGTTTCTTTCTTCACAAGGTGCTGGTGGAGAGGTCTGAGTGCAGATGGAGGACTTTTCTTCTTCACCCATCATTCAAGCCCAACCCAGCTAGAAGCCGTGTGCTTAGGTGATGTATTTCCTCCCTGCTCCCCAGCCCACCATGTGCTTCCTCCACACTGAGATGCTGGACACGTGGCGATACAGATGTCTCAGCTATGCCTTTTATAAGTACCAGCAACAATCCGCTTCTTGGATGGGCTGAAAAAAGTTTGGAAAACTAAAAAAGGGTCTTCACTGGTGACTAGCTGGACTGACTGCTGTGAGAGGTTCCTGTGATGGAACGTCCTTGTGCTGTCTGTGCAGAGGACACACCTGGGATAAGGGACCCATCCCTGCTCCCTTTACCCGGCACAAAAGACGAATTATTAACCTTTCTCTCCCAACCCTCCTCTCCCAGTGCAACAACCACACCAGCTCATCCCAGGCCCCTGCCAAGTAGGGCGCTTATAAAACTGCAGCCCAGCTCTGCATCTGACTGACAAACAGTCTCTGCCTGCCAGATTCCATGTCTGGGGACATGTCTTCTCGATGAGCCGAGGCAGCAGGGTGTGCAGACATGCTGCAAGTATGTTTGCATTTACACACAAGCAAACACACACCCACCCACGCGGCGCTTAAGCAAGGGACACGATGTCCTTGCTTTTATCGCCGGGGATACATCCCCACCCTCGGCTGGAGGGGGAGAGGGCTCTGCAGCCACGGCGCTACATTGGGAGCTGGAAAATCCCACCAGCGGGTTGGGACGGCTTGTGGTGCTTCCTCGCCACTGCAGCTGCTTCCTCTCCACTTCAATAAGGTGACACGTTCGACACCCTTCCAAAGGGCTTCACCTGCGGGACCCAACAGGACACTGCCAAATCCTGCTCATTAGCAAAGCAATCACCAGAAAGCAAAAGCACGGTCACGAAAAACCTTCATACTCTCCCCCAAACCAAGCACAGGTGAGGAAGTATAAAAACGTATTCTTACCCCATGCCAAGCTTCCTCCAAAGGCCCCTACGCTCCTGCACCAGCATTCCAGAGGAGTGAACAGACAAAGCCCCTTCCTCTCAAAAGCACCCAAGCCTCCTTGAAGCACGGGAGGAAAAAAAAAATCAAAGTTTGAACCTGCAATAGACTGTCATTTTAATATTAAATTCTACACAGCAATCAAAAACTAGAAGAGTTGCATATTTCTTACATCCACCCATGTGCAACAGAGAATTCAGGCTCCCAAGAGGTAAATAAAGTTCCTATGTTTGCCCTAGAGGATTTCTGTGATGGAAACAACCTTCCTATGGGTGTCTGCTGTCAACAGGTTTTAATCGATCATCGTTTCCTTGTAATAATAATTCCTGGGAGCAGGAACTCCTAGCTGAAGTACTCTATTATTAAATTAAGAAGCTGTTTCAAAGATGTGAAATGACTGAGGTCAGGTTAGCAGGTAAAAACAGGCATCGCTTCGAGGAGATGGAGAGGGAAAAGATGAGTCGGGGGCATTTTCCCAGGTGTAACTCAACTGCTTCCCAGCTATTGTTTCCCTCCCTGGGAATCTGTGCAAATTGAACGAGGAGCCGTGCAAGCTGCTCAGATCGCGCCCATTTTCCTTCCCTTCTTCCCTAACAAAAGATCCCTCCAAAGCCCAGCGTCAGAGGCCGGACATCTGTCGCCGTTTGGGGGGGCTGGCGTGGCCATTGAAAAGAAGCAGTGACCTGTCAGCTTTGATTGATGGCCACAAAACCCCGGGCTCGACCCCTCGTGTGGGAAAAGAAGTCCCGCCAAGGAAAGTTCCCTTTCACATGCTAATTCGGGGTTATAAATACAGCAGAGGCGCAGCGGAGCCGCAAAGAGCCCATCTGGAAACGGAGCGACCCGCTGCCCGAGTGGCCCCTCGCCGTCCCGTCCTGCCGGCGCCCGGGGCGGCCGCCGGGCTTAGAATGACCGCCGCAGCCACCTCTGGCAGCGCCCACAAGCTCGCCAGCACCAAGGAGGAGAGGAAGGTACGTGCCCTCTGTGCTGCTGCTGCTGCTGCTTCTGCAGCCCCAGGGATGTGAATTACGGGTACTGGGAAAGGGCACTGCTTCCAGGAAAGAGAAAGGGAGCATTTATTTTCCTAATATTATTTTTTCCTCCGGATTTTAAACCGTATGGGTATTTTTTTTTTTTTTTGCTTCCTTTCTCTGCCTTAGAAAGGCTTCTCTCTGTTTTGCTTGGGTGAACTCTGCCTAAAATGAGTGGAAGTGGGAGAATTGAGAGCTGAAGCCATCTAAGGGACAGGCCGTGGCTGGAGCTGGAGGTGACACACACTCCACCCACATCTTGTCCCTGCTGAGCTTCACACAGGGAGTGGGGCTCTCCACCCTTGCTGAATTGCAGCAGGGAAAGGAATTAAAAATATTAACTGCAATTTTTCCTTTTCATTTTCTTTGCCAGTTAAGGAAACCCCTCATTGAGCGAAAGAGAAGAGAAAGAATTAATAACTGCTTAGACCAGCTGAAGGAGACTGTGGTGGGTGCATTCCACCTGGATGTAAGTGTTCATTTTTATGCTGATTTTTGTCCTTTTGCCAGTGGGAAATCGGGTTTTTTTGAGAAGGTGTCTCATCTTTTGAGAAACTGGGCATGGCGCAAACCCTTCGTTGCCTCTGACTGCTGCACTCTTTCCTTATCAGCAGTCTAAACTGGAAAAAGCAGACATCCTGGAAATGACAGTGAAGCACCTCCAGAACATCCAGAGCAGCAAACTGATGGGTGAGTGTCCGTGCCGTGCAGGAAGGTGCCAGCAGGTTTGATCTGCTGGCAGCTTGGCAAAAGCGTCATTCAAATGAGCCAAGGCCCAGGCTGCTGCTGAGTTTTGGCTTTCTCCACTAGATGGGGGGATGGAGCTGGGCACTGGTTAATCTACAGAAGGTGATCTTTCCTTCCAGAGACGCTTTCTGTTTTTTTGCTGTAGTTTTGCCTTGGCGGTGGGCAGCAGGGCACAGGAGCTTCACACCCTGCTCACCTTCCCCCTGCAAAAGAAGCATCTTCTAGTAAAGCCCAGTGGCTTCAGCAGTGAGACCCCCGGAAACCTGGTGAAGGTTTCCCAGCAGGAACACACCACTCAGCTCTTTCGCACTCACCGACTCCCCTTTTTCTCCTCCCCAACACAGCTGACTCCAAAGTGGGTCTGGAAGCCCAGCAGAGGTACAGCACTGGGTACATTCAGTGCATGCATGAGGTGCACAACCTCCTCCTCACCTGCGAGTGGATGGACAAGACCCTTGGGGCGCGCCTGCTAAACCACCTGCTGAAGTCCTTGCCCAGGTCTGGGGAAGACACCTGCAAAGCAGCACTGAGGTCTTCGAGCCCATCCCAGCAGCCTCCCTTGATGCCAAAAAGTCCCCTAACCTCTAAGGGAAACACTCGGGGCACAAACCCAACACAAGAGCGCTTCCACCCTGCAGAGAACAAGCAGGCTTCCAAAAATTCCTTCCAGCTGCCACCACTGTCGGTTTTCAACCAGGTTGATGCTGCACCTCCCAGACAGGTTCTGCAGCCAAATTTTTCCCATAACAGCCCTAGAATGGGGTCCTTAGATATGTGGAGACCGTGGTAAAGTGTGCTTTCAGTTTTTATCCTAACCTTAGACACTCTTACGTATGTATCTTATAGATATGTTTCTTTAAAACACTTGTGGAGCAAGTCTGTTCCTGTAGGTGTACTAAAGACCAGGGTACTTCAAGCCGAAGTAAGCCTATGTGTAGCCTGCATTGTAGAAGGCTGCTATTATTTTTTATTTATTTAATACACCTAAATTATTGTAGAGAATCTTCTCATGCTTTTTAGCTTATACTATGTAGTTTTCTTGTCTTACATTCTAAAATAATTAACTTCCTATTAATAAAAATGCAAGACAACAAGCAACAACCCTCTCTGTCATCAAATTTACTTCTCAGATCTCACATAAGCCACTGAGATCGCTTTGTTGAATAGAGGGATAAATGGTTGATCTATTCTTCTTTTTACTTTTATTACTATCCCTGTGTAGTTGTAGGAGATTCCAGTGTCAATTCCTGCAAAAATGCTGCAGTGTTTAGGAAAAAAAAAAAAAAAGAAATGAAGAAACTTGTTCTGGATTTTTTAGGCTGTTCAGAAATCCTCTCTTGGTTGCTCACTCTGCCTATGCTGTTCCCAGCCACTTGGACATCCTGATACTGCTCTTAAACTAGTGGGCTACGTGTATGTATATGTTTATAGAGGTTACATACAAGTTATATGTAGGGATTATGTTTTTGTTTCCTTAACTGAAAGTTCTAAATAAACTTTTGGCAAGTCAACGACTGATATTTCTCCCAGCCTTGTCCTGTGTGCTCTGAGTAAACAGTCTTTGAGAATCTGCTTTTGTTTTCTTTCATAGTTTTTCTTCAGTGAGGTTGAAAGAGTTGGCTTGGGTTTTGACCCTGATGCGTTGTAGGAAAGCTCTGTGCACCACACACAACAGACAGCATCACCTGGATCACAGTAACACTTAAAAAGTTATGAAAGAAATGGGGAGTTTGGCTTATCAGCCTGGATCAGTGCTTTATCTTTTACTTATAAGTGAATCACAAAGATCATCTAAAGGGCAGAAGGTAAAATTCCCTGCAAATTGGACCAAGGAGAGTGGGACAAATCTGCTGGCTTGCTGGCAACTTTTGGTCCCTGTTTTTCATCTCAAAGGCAGTTAAAAGTTCCTCACGGTTAAAATAAAAGAGCAGGGAGCTCTTAAACAAACACCGTGCATACTAATGAATGGACCCGCAGTTCAGAGAGGCTCATTATGCAGCGAGATCTATTTGATGAGGTGCCTAAGGAGTGAAAACCAGCACCTCTGGGTTTAGCATCCTTTTCTGTGAAGCTTTCCCTTTCATCCAGCCCTCTTGAAGAGACATTAGGAGCAGTAGTATAAGAATAGTAGGAGAAACAACTGGCCTACACATGGAGCAGGGAGGCGAGGTCAGGTTTCTTCAACCGTGGGGTCAGAAGTCAGGTAAAGACACACGATTGTACAGATCTTACTTCAGCTTCAGTTTCCATCCTCTGCCTGAAAATGTAGACTTCCCCTTTAACGCTGGGAACCTCCAGAGTGACCACCAATGTGGAAAACACACATCACGATCCCACTGCAAAGATCCAGAGGGTTGGGAGCTGGGCTTACCCCAAGGAAACCACCACAGTGTGCACAGAATACACACAGGTAGAGAAAGCAATCAGGCAAAGGAAACTACAAAATCCTGGAAGCAAGAAGACATTAAAGATCTTTCCATTTTATTGTCAGGCATATTGCTGAGTTTAAATAAAAAACCCCCATGCCATAAGAGCCCCCACAGCTGCACCCACCAGAGGAAGCTCCATTGCACACCAGTGGGACTGACAAGAGGAGCAGCTCCCTAACCAAGATCAGGCCTGAAGCGTTTTTTTACTGCTGGATGATGTCAGTGATGCATCTCATGACACTTGTAGCCACCTTATTGTTGTGCTGGGAGGGGTTGCAATGAAAATATTTTACTACAGTTTGACAGCATCAACTTAAAAACACACATTCCCTCTAAAAGCTGTAAATCCCCCGTGACTATAATTATCAGCTATGGTTACCATGCTGAAAAGAGATCAGTGGGAAATATCTATTTCTCACTATCTCTGCTTGTTTATTTTGTGTCGGAAAATACTTTGTGGTTAGTGAGTTTTATTATTTCCTGTTTCTAATCAGTAAAGGTTTTTTTCTGTTGTGGGTGTGGAGGGAAGGGTCACATCGCAGCTGGTGAGAGAGTTTTAAAAATAGAAAAGTAAGCACTACTTGGCCAACAATCTTCAGTAACAGTTTTAGTACAAGACTCTCATTTTTCATTGCCTTCATTTCAAACCAAGGGTGCCCTTTTATGTGATCTCCTTGTCACGTATCCAACTAGTGCTGTAGGAATCCATTGCAAGCCACTAGTTTTCAGGAAAAAAATAAAAAGTTTCTTCAGAAAGGCAGACGATTACTCATAGCACTTCAAGTACATGAATTTCAGCTCTTACTTACGTTTGACAAAGGAATCCCATATGTGTTTCAAACCCACCTGGTTTTATCACAAGAGACTGTACAAGAGCAATAATACTTTGCTCTCCAATATAGGCAACTCTCCACTGATAATCCAAAAGTGCATTGCCAGCTCCTGCCATCTTCTCCCCAGGAAAAGGAACAGAGCAGCTGGTTATTGAGGAGTAGAGAGCACTGTCCTTGTGAGCTGGTGTTTGAAGCTGCCCCCTCACACACTGTCTGGACACAGCAGGAGAGCCCAGACAGAGGCTATTTTCACATCTGCAGCAGGTGCCAGTGGCTGTGTCTCTTGGCTACCAGAGGTGCCACAGCACAGCACAGCACAGGGATTGGTCCCTCAGCACCCAGATGAGGAATCCTCAAGGTTCCACCACCTAGGACTGCATGCCCAAGGCACAGGAGTTTGGAGGTAGAGACAGCAGGGGTGCTGCACACTCTCAGGTCTGAGAACGGCCAACACAAGCACCCGAACCAGATTCCTCAGCTTGGGCATGGCCAGACAGACCTGTTTGCCAGAAGCAGTCACAAGATGCACCACATCTCCCCCAGCACATGCAGGGTTGGGACAGCCTGGTGCAGATCTGGGCTTTGTTTGTCCACTGGCAAAGTGCTGTTCCAGACATGCATTTGTGAATGGAACATTAAAGATCAGAGGCCAATTGCTACGTACACGGGGATGTGAGGAGGGCTGAACACGAGGCTCAGGACCCTCACATGCCTTTAATACAAAGCAATTACTGATTTATATAGTAATATAAGCCCAGGTGAACAAAATACCCACATGCATAGCAGCTCTCTTTATATAAACTTCACTCCCAGATGTGCTCTTTTGAAAACTAAGAAGAAAACTCATTTATTTGTCAGAAAACAAGACCTTTCCCATTAGGGAAGTACAGAAGTTCATGAGGATGTGAGATAAATCAGGGTCCTGCCATGCTGTCTTTTCCCAGGCACATACAACCCTCAGGGCCTCTGAGCATCCCTGTCTTTTCCCTTACTCCTCCTCCCACCCTGAGGGTCCCGCAGCTACCCACAGTAACAAGGCCAAAATGCTTCAGGGATTTAGGAATGATGCTGAGCCCCAGTGGATTATTATCTGAGAGGACTGAGCATAGGGATTAAAAGGGGAACACAAGCTAAGTTTTCAGTTGACCTCTTTGTTGAGTGCTCACTTTGGCAAAAAGAGATTACAGGTTGTCAGTGTGACTTCTCCAGAAGCCATGGAGGGGCTCCTAGTCCTCTGCACTCACAAGCAAGTGGCCTTGCAAAACCCCATGCAAAGCAATTCTGGGGCAAAATATTTTCAAACTGACTTGAACCACACTGCCATGGCTTGAGTGCTTGCAGAGCATTAGAAAAGTATTCTGCTTGGGAGGAAACTGAAAAGAAATCCACCACCAGCAGAACACCAGAGAATTCACTTTGCCTTTATATATGCCATTATCCCACAGCTTCCAGTGTATACATTCCTGTCCTAAGAGGGGCACAGTCATATTTCATATCATGAGAAGTAATGTTGTGTTGAGAACCTAACCCAAAGTCTGTCACATTTTTCATAGCTTTCACATACTCATGAATAACACAGCAGAAGCTGAAGCCAGCCCTGGGTCTGTTCTGTACTGCTGAGATATTTCACTTCTAAGTCCCAGCCCTGGTGAGAACATGGCTTTCTGCCCGAGGCATCATCAGAGCCTGGGAATTTGCTTTGCTCTGAGACTCCTCTATAGTTCCCACATTAGTTGTTATAAATCCTACCACACATTTGGAGTTAAAAAGCATGTTAGAGCATTTCTATCAAGTTTTCCATGGCTAACGTGACCAAGCAAATGGACTTGCTTCATTCAAACCTGTATCTCCTGCCACAGACAGATTGCATCCTCCAGAAACAACTCAAAGGGAATAAACTTTGGGGACAGAGGACTGTCCCTTTTGCTCTGCCAAATAGCAAACACCCTTGAGCAGAGCTGAGAATGATGCCTCTTCTCCAGGGTCCCTTCCCGAGGAAGCCTGGGGAAACGGAACACAGAGGCTTTGTGGCTATTGTAAAGCTGCTGAGCAGGGAACAGCCTCACTGGGGCAAGAGGAAGGATGGAGAAACAACTGCCAAGCTGGAGCTTCCCAAAATGCCTTCCTCTCTTTCCATATGCCCCTGCCCAGGCACCCTCATCCTTGAGCATATTCACGCAGCAGAAGTCACTTCTCACTCAAATTGGTATAACCTGAAATTTGTAAACTGGCAGCCCCAGCAACATCTCCCAATGATCACACCATCTCCCACTGCTCAAGCTGTTTCTTTCTACCTGCTATGGACTGAGAAGAAGAGTGAGAGAAGGAAGCATTTCCTCACATTTCAGAAGAGCAAATGTTAGGCAGGATAGTGAAGTGAACCAGGAGAGCCATGGCCGAGCTTCTTAGGACAGAGTAGCTCCCAGAGCAAGGGCAAAGTATTCTTGTGCAGGAGCTGGGACTTTCCTGCGTCTATCTGGGGCCGTGGGAAGAACTGATCAGGAGCAACCACACAACCGCAAACCTCTCTGTCCCCTGCCCTTCCCCTGCCCTGCCCTCGTTAGCCTACGTGAGTATTAAAGTACAAAGTGAAGCACTTCAAGACAGGCACTCTTCCTATTGGAGAGGCTGTGAGAACAAGCAATCCACATGGAATAGCAATCACATCATCTCATGCACTCCTCAAAAGTGCTGAGATATTATTTTGATAGGTGTGATAGAAGAACCATCCAGCCATTGAACACTACGAAAGCCATAGCTGGACAGACAGGTTCTCCAAACCAGACACAATGCTGTCAAAATCCTCTGGGAAGAAGAAGACCAATGCCTCCTGGCATTTCCCATAATTTGGCACTGTTCTCACGAATACACACCTATTAGAAGACCTCTGCAGGAGTTCAAGGCTTTATCCTGCCTTGCCCATAAGAATCCATGAGCAGAGAGCACTTTCCAACAGACTCAAGACACCAGAGGAAAGCCCTGAGCCTCCAGTACAGCTTATCACCAGTACAGCTTATCTCAGCCACTGCCTTGGACTTGATGGTCGAGAGCCCTGTGGTTCTTCAGAGTAGATGCAGTTATAGAAGGCCACAGCCCCACGGGACAGCTGGTCTTGTTCTATGCCCAACTCACACCCCTGCCCAACTCACTCACACACTCCTGCCTGGGGGTGATGTTTGTGAGCCACATTCCACACCAGACGCTGGCCACTCAACTGCTCCCCTACTGTTCTGCTCTTGTGTTGGAAATGGTATATGGTCAGCCCAGGTCTACTACCTGACCCCAACTGCCCAGCTCACACAACATTAGTCCTGCCTGAATTCACCTCAGATGAGGGGCACGTCCCCCCTCACCACACCAGGCATTGCTTGTCCTCCCACAGCTGACATAAAGGCAACACGAAAGTATGATGCTCTTCTTGGGAAGACTAATTTGTGGTTGAGAGGTGCCTTGTTTTTGCAGAGTGACCCTCTGCTGCTTTCACGAGGAATTTTTTCCAGCCCTGGTCCCTTATCAACCAACTGTGAGGTTATGTCTGTATCAGAGTAGCAGGCTCTGCCCCTTCCTGCTGGAGGCAGTGCGTGGCCACTCCAAGCTCTAGTGATTCACGCAGGAAGCATGTGGTTTGAGATGATACCCACGGCTAGACAAGAAGGAGTGAGAAACCTTGGCATTAAGCCTTAAAAGAGCCTTTTTCTGTGCCAGCTGTTCCCTGACAGTTGCAAGGAAACTGGCACTGCTCTGAGCACTCACTGCATGGTTCCACTGCCATGCCCAGGTCAGTGGCAGCTGAAGGACAGAGTCTGAAGGTGGTGAGCTTGAAGGTGCTCCTGAGGCTGTTCCCTGGAACAGTGCAGCTCTTGGTCAAGATGCTCAGCCCAGGTTCAGCACAGCTACCACCCCGCATCTCGCAGCAGAATGCTTCCAACAAACCACATCATTACCTCCCACACCCTGATCTTCTCCTGTAGAGGAGCTTTTACAGCAGCAGAGGGTGGCAGGGGACTTCTCAAGGTATTCCAGGGTGGCTACAAGTACTTTACTGAGCACAGGGGCCCCAGGGAAAAACCAAGCATTTGTCCTGATGGAGGTCTCAGCAACTGGGAAGAAAGCCATTCTGACCATTCCTTCAAATATAATATTTAATATTTATAATTACAAATTTAATATATAAAACAGCAGCCAGTGTTCTCTGTGATGGCCCATGCTGATCCTACTGCAAAGAGGGGATACTCAGTCCTCCCCACGGCATTGCAAAGCCTGCAAACACTTCAGCACAGGCCACTCTGCAGTGGTAGGTGTGGGCCACAAGCATGATGACCTGTGGTCCCTGGAGAGCTAAACTTCAACACCCACTTCAGGGCACTATTCACCAAGGGCTCAAGGTCACATAAGCTCAAGGGCAGTGCCTATATCAGCAAATAATTGTGTGTGATAGAGGGGATCTGTTGGCTGAAGCAGTTGGTTTTGAGGCTCCTACCTCTACCATGCATGCTGCTCAAGGATGAGACTTGCAGCTAGGCCAAACCTCTGGATGTGCAAGAAATGCCCAGAGGACCAGCTGCTCTTTTCAACCAACACATCCTCGTCCACAGTTGCTACAAGCTCAGAGCAGAACTTCTTGTCTAGTTTCCACGAAAATAAACCCAGTTTATGTGCACAAAAACTATCGCCAACCAACACAGAGAGTGAGAACAATTAGGAAATTTGCTTCGAAACCACACGACTGCTCCAAAATGAAACATCAGTAGAGTTAGAGCCTATGATCTTTCAACAGCCACTGCTTTTGGAGGGAAATATGGCTACTCCAGATGGAGCCTAAAGTGTTTCCATAAGCTTTTGGTTTCACAAATTCAATCCTAGCCCCTCAGGGAGGATTTTACACACCTTTCACCTTTCATCCAGCTGTCTGTGCCTATATCCAGCTCCTGGCACACAGATGAGAGAGGCCTCGCCCAGCGTGCAGACAGCTCTCCTTCCCTGAACCCAGGGCAGGCACTGCTCCAGCTGTTTGTAGAAAGCCTGCCCGCAGTACTCCTGGGGACTGGGAAGCAAGTCTGAGCGGGAAGGGATCTGCCTGCCGAGGGCACACCCCTCCTCCCAAAGGGCCACTGGGCCAACAGTCCTGAGATGCTTTTGGGGGGCACCTGTCTGTCCTCAGCTGGCCGGGGTCCCATCACCCCCACAGGGGTTTGTGCTCCACACTCACACCTCTGCAGTCGCTCCATGGTCAGGGTGGATCCTGAGAGAGGACAGGCAGCTTGAGGCAGGCATCAGGAAAACACCCATGGCAGAGGAGCAAACACGGGCACCTGGGCTCCCCTCAGGCAGGCTGACAGCCCGCTGCCAGCTTGAGCGGATAGAATTCTCCATCTATGTGTTTTTAGTAGCCTTCATCAGTCAAAGAGGAAATGTAGAGAGAAAAATGAACAACAGGAGAGCAGGAACACAAGCTGTATGCTTTAGAACAAGAGCAGGTCCACTCCAGCACCAACGCATCTCTGCCATTCCCAGCCAAGTCCTTCCACAGCTGGGACATGAACCGCAGCAAGGTCGACAATACCCATCTTCTCAAAGGTGAGGTGACTCTCAAGCTGCACAAATGCATGTCAAGGTGGCAAAAATGATCACCCAAAAGGCTTGTCTACAGACAGCTCATTTACACCTCTGGGACACAGCATGACGCCGTCCAAGGGTTTCCTGCATGTTTGAGGACCTGGGTTTTACAGAGAGCTTGGCTCAGGCCTTGGGTGCTGAAATATCTGACTCTGAGGTGCTCTGAAGAGAAACCCTCGACCTTCAGGTACAATGGGGGATGGGCATGTGGGCACAGCCCACACATGCATGCATATTGTTCCCTGATGAATGCTCTGCTCCCAGTGATGGGAAGCCCACCACTGATTCCTGCTTCTAGATAAGGGCAGGGATCAGCCATGCCTTACCCATGGCACACTGAATGCTGGCTTAGGGAGCAAACACCCTTGCTCTTCATATTCCTGAGCCAGCAGAGATTGCACAGGAGGTGCGGTGTATTGGCTGCCAATCAATTGATATGCATCCAGCTCCTCTCACCTGCCTTTAACCAGTCTTGCTGGTACAGCTATACTGCCAAAACTCCCCACCACAGCAAAATCCACCAGTGGAATCAACACATCAGACAACCAAAATCAGCTTTGTTTACCCAGTGTTTTTATACTGGCATGACTGGTAGGGATTTTGCAGTGAAGCAGCATAATTAAAAGCAAACAAAGGAACAAACCTTTGCCACTGATATCCTGCAATGAACAGCCATGACACTGTGAGGTGTCTGATCTGGGGTCCTCTGCAAAACAGGCACAAAGGACTATTTAACGGCTGGTGGAAAACTCCCGTTCGTGCTTTGGCTGGGGTAAGCAGTCAAGCATATTGTAGGCAGCTGGAAACGAAGACAGAGAAGTAGAAGAGAGCTCTTAGCATGAGGCTTTGCCCACTGTTACTCTGAGAATGGTACATGCAGCCTCTGGCCTGAAGACCCTCCAAGCTGTGGGTAAGACATGTGCAGTAGTATTTGGTAACTAATAGGTTAGAGACAGGAATTTCCCATTTGCACCATTGCTTGAGATACTTGTTCTGATACAAGAGCATATGAATCACTTTAGATGAGAGTAAGAGCCCACCTAATAGAGCATCTCATCTCTGATGGCCCGGGGAAAGAGCAAACAGGGCAAGCGTAGAGCTGTCACTCCGTAACACACCCTTATTTGGCTTTTTATTCTATGACTTCCCTTCGCAGATTGCCTATGCCTGCATATTGAAATCAGAATCAAGCAGGGCCAAAACAAAGAAGCTCAAGGAGAGTTAAATTTCAGAAAGCTGATGTTGAGGTTCCTATTTTAAGTCGAGTCAGATTTAGGGCTGCCAGTCAAAGGGTCATATTTGCCTTCAAAGAGTGCTGTGCTGTGAGGGATTTCCTGATGATAAGCACCCTGGCTTAACTGCCCATTGCTGCAGCAGGCAGGGACCAATCCCTCTGACATATCAAATACCCAGCAGCTCAGTGCTCTTGTCTGGGGGATATAAAAAATATTTGCCCTAATCTCATTTTCCAAGTGATGGTGCAGCCTCACAGTGAAGGAGATGCTCTCTAGAAGATCTCTGGGATCTTTTTGCCTGCTTGGGGTGACACAGCCACAGTGCTGGGCCCTGCAGCAGCATCTCTCCTGAGATGTGTCTCCACTTCCACAGCACACCAGTGAGGACACCTGAAGTGGTGAGGGCCTGTATTTTGTTTCCATAGCCTCACTCTCTCCATGAAAGTTTTCTGATCAGTCAGCACAACTAACAGGGAGGAGATGGGTGAGTCTCCAAATGGGTGCCCCTGGGAAGGGGGGAGCTCTGCCTGGGGCAGCTGCAGCATCGACAGAGCAGCTAGGGCAGCGATCTCCCCCACACTTCCCCTCTTCTTCCATCATCTTGCCAAAGATTTTACAATTACTTTTATGTG
Organism: Serilophus lunatus; assembly: GCA_013399895.1. Classification (NCBI taxonomy): domain Eukaryota; kingdom Metazoa; phylum Chordata; class Aves; order Passeriformes; family Eurylaimidae; genus Serilophus; species Serilophus lunatus. The sequence continues at coordinate 226,172 of VXBA01004184.1, forward strand.
TTCCCCCAAGGGAATAAAAAGATTAAGGCATGAGTAACAAAACCAGAGGAATGTGGAGCCTGGCTGCAGCATGGGGGCCGGCTCAGGATCCCACCTGCACTTGGGGAGCTGCTTTGATGCCTGCAGCATGTGGAAACTCCCATTTGGACTCTTGGAGACAATTTTCTCCAGGAATTTCACCACACCTTGTGCTCCTACCATGCTATCCTCCATTGCAGATCTGACCCTCGACTGGAGTTTATCTCATCTCATCTCATCTCCCCAGGGACTGCAAGCTTTTCTCAGCTCACACCAGCAGTAGCTATTCATCGAGGGGAAAAATATTTTCAGAGTTGATTTTTGGCACCTCACCCCGTCCCCATTCCAGGGGAATTTGGAATTCTGGTCCAAAATCTGAACAACCAAACCTTTTACCAGACCACAATTCTCCAGCTGCCTACAACAACTCAGCCTGTGGGTGGAACCCACCTTTCTGTGTGGTATCAAATCTGTGTTACAGGAGCACAGTTGCAAAAAAGGACATGACATGTCTCTGCAGGAGAAGCAACAAAGGCAGGCCAGGGGAGGAGAAACTACATGCTGCTCTCTTTGAAAGACCACCTCTCACACCCAATTTTGGTGTGGCTGATCACCAAACTTGCTTTGAGAGGCCAAAAATAGTACCTGTGAGAAAAAACAGGCATAGGACTGACTGCCATCAACAAAGCCTTCCTGGCTCCCAGGTTGTGCTCCACTTAGGAACAACCTGCTCTGAGCGACCTCACATCCCAAGACCAGAGTTTGGGAATCAGAAATTTCAGATGCAGATAGAACATGCCAAGGTACTGACCACAGGCAGCCCTTTCCCAATTAGAATTGGAGTGATAAAGCAGTCTGCAAAGCCCAGTCCAGCTCCCCATGCCTACATGAATGGCTGGCTCAAAAGCCTTGGTGTGGGCAGGGTTTGCAACAGCTCCCTGCTGGTATCTGAAATCAGAGTGCAGTGAGGGGCTTATCCACAGTGGTACCTGGTAGGGACCAATCTGGTGGGGAGAGCATTGCAGTGTGGTATGACAATCTATATTTATGGGAATACAATACCCACATACAATATCCACAAGAACACACTGGGGAGTCTCCCAGCTGGCGGAAACGTGGCAGCTCCTGCAATTACACTCGACATATGAGAGATATGATGCCAGCTAACACCTGCCCTGCGTTTGTACAACACCACAATACAACAGCTGCTGCACGTCCCCTGCATCCCAGACCTCTTGGTAGGTAAATACGCTGAATATAGGATAACCCCAAATTTTTGGCAGCTAGGGAGAGCACTCAGTGTCATTGCTGGGCTCTGAAAAGGACGAGCACAGGGATTTGTACCAGGTTCCCTGGGAGGGAGTTATCAAAACACTGATGCCCATGATATTTTCTTCTCTGAAGCTGCATCTCTTCCTTCTTCCCTTCAAGTCAGTGTGTTATTTGCAAAAGCCTAGTGAAACCTTGAAATCACTCTTGAATGAACTCTAGAAAACAAACCCACATCTTAGCTGCAAACGCTGGTTTTAGGAGAAGATGAAGCTTCTAAAAGCTGAACAAAGTCAAATATCATCCCAAGGTGGGCTGCTCTAAGGCAAATGTGGGCAGTCAGAGCAGGAGCTGCTGAGGGCTGGTGGAGGGGTTGCAGGCAGATGGCATTCCAGTTTATGATCTAGAGAAAGGAGAATTGGTAATTCCAGAACAGAGCAACCATTTGGCGTCCTAAGAGAGAACACGCAGTTCCACAGTGCCATGCAGGACAGCTGGGCCCTGCCCTCAGGTCTGCACTGGCTTTCTCTGTGGTGCTGGTTCCCTTTGCTCATCTCCTGCACCTGCTGCCCCCTTCCCACCTCCCTAGCACTGCCTCTCAGCCCTGCTCCTGTGCCATAGTGTGTGGCATGGAGGAATTTACTCTCCTCAAAAGTGCAAGTGGGAGGTATCTCACACAACCCCAAACAAACTTTCCCTTGGGTGTTTTTAATTGCTGTTTGAATGATTGGTTTCTCCCCCATCCTCCTTTGCCCTCTGCATCTGGTGTGAGAGGCAATTGTGCCAAGCACCAGACCCTTTCCTGGCTTCAGATGATCAAGGGACTAGCTTTTCTGCAGCATAGTTATAATTGAAGAAAAATGAAGAGCAGTAGAGATGAATGCCAGGTTTGCCCTGAGCAGGCTGGATTCTGCCAAATTACAGCACACAGCACTTAATCCACACAAAGTCCTGCTAAATTCAGTGAACCAGACTCAGTGAAAAGACAGGTAAAAGAAGATTCAGAAGTAAAACTGCCAAAATTCATTCCCGTGGGAGGTGTGGCAGACTGCCCAGATTTCCATGGGACAACAGCTAATTTAAAGCCAGAACTCATACAGGATCGTTTCAAGAGGATCTGCTGATTCCAATGTGTAACTCTAGTGCCGTTTCAAGAGACCTATTTCACGAAGAAAAAAATGGGATGAACTGAAAGAAAAAAACCAAAGTGAAACCATCAAGCATCCATGGACCTGTGCCACGATGGAGTTCTCTGCTCTTGGAACCCCAGTGCTGCTGGCTCCCTGATGTTACTGGTGGAACGCCGACGTGAGCGTGGCAAAGTGCCAAATGCTCCCACTTCAAAGCTGAACCAAGAAACCAGCTTGTCTGTTGGCTTTTATTATGCCACTATTACTTGCGGGGTAAATTCCAGGTGGGGAATGTAAGAACAGGCAGGCTGGGATTGCCTCTCTCATGATAAAGTTCAGGTACATTGTGTAGCCCATAAGGAAGGAACCTGTGAAGTTTCATCCTGGAATCACTGCCGAGTCACGAGGGTTTGCACGGTGCAGACGCAAGGTGTGACGACAGCGTCTGCCTCCTCTGGGGAAAAGGTGGATTTGTGACCCGGTACTGGAGAAGGTAAGAACATACCAACCACGTTTATTCCTGCTAACGGCTGCCTTGCCTGTTGAAATCCCTGAGCAGGGTGTTGGTTGCAGATAGGGTGTGTTGTGGAAATTTATCTTCCAGATGGAGCTCAGCAACTCAGCCTCTCCAAATCCATCCCTCTCCACCTCGCCCCAGAAGCTGGAAGGATGAAAGAACAAGGGAAGGGAATATACACAAAGGAATATCATGGGCTGTCTCTAAAGAAGGAAAAGAACAACAGCAATGTTCTCTGGTGGGTAGGGCAACTAAAGGGCTGGGTCGTTGCTACATCTGCCAGCTGTCTGCTATGTGACTTTAGGGGAAGTCTTCCCTCACTTTTCCAGTCTGTAGAAGTATTTAGATGACAGTATTTGCAAACTAAAGAACCAAAGTCCTACATATTACAGGCCTACTTAAGTCCAGGTAACTTGTGTGTGCAGTATTCAGAAAAGGGCTGTTTTCTTTGACCACAGCTCTTACACACATCTAGAGCCCAAAGGTGTATGTAAGTCTGTCAATCCTTGTAATGCTACACCTCTAAAGTGTACAATGAAGCAGAGAGCAGCATCCAAATACTATGGAGAGCCAAAAACTCCACCACACTACATCAACAAGCAGGTGATCAGTGAGCAGTCATGCAGCCTGACTACAATTTGGGACTGCTGGCACATCTCTACCGGACAGTGACCTTAGAGGCTGACATCCCTTGAGGATTTTCAACAGCAAAGTCAGGCCCTGGCATAACAAATCAGTTACCAGCTGACAGCACCACTCAGATTTGGCACTGTGGTGCAGATAGAAGCTGAGATACTACTAGGTAGGCGTACACAGGGAAGACACTCAGACCCTTCCTTTGCTAGGACATGCTGGGCATTGCTTGACTGTCTCAGGGCACTGATCCACCAAGATGATACTACCTACATTGATATATCCTCAAAAGAGCTGTGAATATATCCCTGCTTTGCTGGAGTGACAGGCTGGGCTATGTGCAGGGTGCCTGAAGGCAACCAGAAGTGAATGCATGCTTAAACAGCTTGGCCAAAATAGATCAATAGGCACTAAAATGGGAGAGTCCCCATGGAGACCCTCGAATTAGACAGAAATCCAGTGAAAGGAATGGAATGTGCCAATGAGCAGCTCTCCCCAAGATATGATCTGAATCAACCTGAAGCAGCCCCAGCCAGATGCACCATCTGTTCAGAGCATTCCACAAGGACATCCCAGTGGATGGTGTCAAAACCAGCAGACAGATCAAGGGGTATTAATACAGAACACACCCCTGAGCCAGCTGGCAGGGAGATATCATGGAAGACCTTCAAAAGGGCTGTCTCAGGACCATGCCTCCTGCTTGAGACAGACTGGAATTTATCGGTGGCATCATATATACACAGAGGTGTGACTGCTGCTGTAATGCAATGGCTCTCCTGGACGTGGGGAAGGCATGGCAAGATGGACATCAGACAGCAGCTGACAAACCACCCAACAAAAGAGATGGCTGCCACGAGACAGAAGATGAGCCATGCAATGCTAGTGCTCTAACAAAACCAGCCAGTAGCACTGAAAAAGGTACAGTTTCACAAGTACCATTGGTACACTTGCAAGCAGAAAGGCACTCCCTCAGATCACAAGGGTAGCAATGAATTGCCCTCAGGTCCCTCGACTCTCTGCCCACCACCATTCCTCAGCTGTCTGAGGCTCAGCACATCTCTACTCTTCCCAATCCCAACACAAGGGGTAGGAATAGAGACCATGTGATTTTCTCTCTGCACCTTGGCTCCTCCCCCTAATTCACACACCCACACAGTTGTCTGAGGTAAAGGGGGAAGCAGGGGGAAGCAGAGGCAACTGTATTACAAACCCGGTTCCTGAAGGATTTTGACATGGGATAGGCATTAATGGGGAAGATGAGAATTATATATCTTTCCTTTATGGGATAGTTGTATCAGCAACAACACGGGTAATTGTCTGAAACAGGCAGATCAGGATGCTGGCTGGACATGTTTGCTCATGTCTTAGGAGTAAGATGATTCAGTGCAAGAAAAACAAACAAGCAAACAAACAAACAAGTGCTGGAGGCCAACAAAGGGCTAATTAGCACTGTACAGCATTTGCCAGAAGAGCTCCCTGCTGAGCTACAGCTTCTCCTGGCAAAGAGAGCTGCCTGTCTGTCCAGACGGATCACATCCCAGAACAGCTCACAAGCAGGGGAGGGCCAAGAGGGCTCTTCTGGGGGTGCCTCTCATGCTGCTCCCCAGGCCTAGGACATCCTCCACAGCACCCTGCAGGGCCAGATGCCCTTTCTTTCTCACTCCCCTAAGACAAGGCTGTGCAGTGGAAACACTTAGGCTGGAGGAATGCAGCCCACTGGAGGACAAGACTCTTCTGGCAACCTGGATTTTAAGAAAGAAATGTGGAAATTTTACAGGTCTTCCTGGAAAAGTTGGAGCGTCACCAGCCAACTGCAGTACAGCCAGGGGACACAGAGGTGGCTCAGTGCCACCGAGTACAGTAGAGCTCAACTGCACAACATCTTCACGCTTGGCTTGTTCTGCTGATCTCATTCATATACAGAGGCAGGCCCTGGGAACACAGTGTATTTACTGTTTGAGGTGCATTTTAGAAAACTGATTCCAACTGCATTAAAATTGAATAACTTGGCAGAGAGTCTGTAAAAGAGACTGTGTTTCAAGACATAGAAAGACAGGAAGATGGTTCATACAATTATGCTGACAGTAAAATGCTGAACTTAATTATGACTTCAGGAATGATGACATATTCGTGACGATTAAATTCAAGATCTGCACCCAACAGGACACGGGTAAACTGCTGGGTTCCCTGGACTTTCCCTCTCTTCCCTTCCCCTCCCCTAAGGAAACAATCCTGCTGCAAGCCTCAGTCATTCCTCTCCCAGTAACTTTTTACTTCTCCAAATAAATTTAATGAAGGAATAAGGTAGAAAAAACCCATGAGGAAACCATGTAAATTCTGTGAATGTGGCCATCTGGGCCAAGGTGAGAGGTGCTGCAAGGAGGGTTCACCTTTTGTTGCGATGCCAAGCAACCAAGTATGGGCATAAAGGAGAGAGGGTCCAACTAGGCTACACAAAGCCACAGGGAACCAAGCTTCATCGCTCCCAGAAAAGCTTGCTAGATGGCAGGTGCAAAAGATTTTCTTCTGGAGGCTCATAGTACATCACAGAAGATATTAAAGATAGCTCCATGCCACCTCTCCTCTCTTTCACTGGCTACTTGTATTGCACAAGTGCTAAGGAGGCCTGTTGTTACTGCCCCAGGGTCTTCTGCACACACACGAGGCCTTCTGCTGCTCCAACAGACTTTGATTTGCTTCTTTTCCAAAATCCAGAGTGGAACATGGATGAAATTCCATCCCTGTTGGCCTGTTAGAACAGCTCCCCCTCCTCGCACCCACCTCCTGGTCAGGGGGCAAAAGTGCCTTTCCACATCTGTCCCCTTCCTGAACCAATAATCTTCAAATTGACATCATACAGCCCTAGTAAGTTGGAGCAGACAGCTCCTATCTAGATTTGGGTTACTGTGTAAAACAAAACCACCAGGTTTTCCGGCCAAGAAATTCTCCTTGAAAACTCTGACAGCATGCTGGCAATGTTACCAAAATGAACAGTGGCTGAAATGTTTGTTGGGAAGGACCTGTGGAGGTCTCTAGACCAAACTGCCTTGAAGCATGGCCACTGGCAGCACTAGATCAGGTTGACAGTGACTTTATTCAAACTGAGCCTCCCAAGCCACACAGGAGGGAGATTCCCTGACCTCCTTGGGCAATCTGTCCCAGTGCTGCATCAACCCCATGGGAGAGAGGGTTTCCCAGTACCTGGTCTGAACCTTGTTAGCTGCACTGTGTGACCTCCTGGTTTGTGATCTGCCACTGGTGAGAAGAGCATGACTCCTTCACTCTGTCACTGCACTTCCAGTAGTTGTGGGATGTTGCTAGATTCCCCTCAGCCCCCTGTCGACAAGCCCACTTCCCCGGGTCCTGGCCTGTTCTCTATTGGACACCTTACCTCCTCCCCTCACAACCCTTCTCACCCCGGGGTCCCCAAATTGAACATTACTTGTTGGCACTGGCACAAATCCAGGATCCCGTCCGTAGGTCTCAGCATTGTACTCAGCATTTCTGAAGCAGTTTAAAGCTGATCAGTCTCATATAGATAATTTCTATCCAAGAAAGAGATTCCAATCCAAGAAGAGGAGTTGCAGTGAAATACTGAGCAGTTCAGGGTGAAAAGAGAGTTTTCAAAAATTTGTAACAGCAAGCAATTTGATTGCTGTATTGCTCCATCATGTCGTGATGAGTTGCTCAGTGCAAAAACGCGTGGGTCCAGGGTGTCAGCTCTGTTCACTTTGCTACACAGGGATGGCCAACTGCTACAAGTACCGACTGATGTTTCTCCTGCTCTCCCCAGGGACTTGCCACACACCAGGATGGGGCCCCTCTAGCCTTGGGAGGCCTCAGGTAGTGCCTCTGTCTGGAAAAGAACAGGAAAGTGTGATTTAAACCAGAAGCTTTCAAGATCACTTCCTCCTTCACATGAATTCTGTGCAAATAACTTTATTGACACAACAAAGAGACGGGCAGCACTAGAGTAAATCACTGAATTGCCCGAACACAAACATCATAAAGCCTTTTCCTGGGACCCAACACAAACAGAATAAAAGCAGCCTTGGAGACAAGACCTGAAACCACAGTTCCCCTCTCTTAACCCCTAGCCCAGAGCCCACATTCCCCTTCCCTTCTTGCTTTCACAGTACAAAGAAGTTTGCCTAGCCTGAAAGGAAAAATTGAAAGCAAGTCTTCTACGTGATGCAGGGCTGAGCTCACCAAGAGGCTAGGACAGCAAAGGCAGTACCTACCCTGATGGAAGCAGTGCTGCCCATGAGCACTATGTGTGCTCGGACTTACAAGGTGGGTCTAGAGTCAGAATGGATGAGCAACTTTTTGAAGCCTTAACTCGGCTCCAGGGGTTGGGAGGGTTTCAGACACACAGTGTCTCTTGACTATTTCCAGATGGCTTCTTGCTAAGCACATGGATTTTCTAGATCTTACTTCAAGAGACTTAACTCTCAGGCATGATGTTTAGATGTTCACGATGTTTAGGTTCCTTCTTGGAGCTCAACTCTTCTTGCAATACTTTCCTTCTATAAAAAGCCACAAGAAATAAATGAATACTTAAAACCAAAACAGTCATCATATTATAAGAACTTTACCTAGAAGAGGAAATACTAGAAAACAGGAAGAGTTCTAGGAGACACGACTGTGTCAGTAGAGCTATGGGGAAACACTACAGGAAACAACATGCCCTAGCACTCACAGGACCTGTTGATCACAACCCACATGACAGCCAATAGAAACTCATGATAGCTCCTTCTACCTGCCCTTTAAACTACACTTATCATTGTTTCTCCAGAAAACATCGCATGCTTTTGGCAATATAGAGCATGCTAAGGAGTATGTGAGTATCAGTTGATTGAGGAAAAGCAGCAGAGGACCATGACTAGAACCTCCATACATCTATCTGACCCAGATCCAGTGGGCACAAAGATGTTTGGCAGAGATGGGAGAAAGAAAAGTGAGAAACCAAAGGTGTTCAGGATGCTACAACACGTGACATGCCCAGAGTGGAGGCTACAGTCACAGCACCACGCAGAAACATGTTCGATAGTCATCCACCACTACCCTAACCCTGCCCTCCTGGGCTGATGGCTCTTCATCAGAAGGACAAGGGGGCTGACAGCAGGGCACACATACATCCCACTCAAACCCTAACCCTAACCCTTGTCTGGGAGGGTGCTGTGACAGGATCAAAGGTCCTGCCTTCTTGCTCCATGAGAAACAGCATCAGCATCTCCAGGGACTCTCTTCCAGAGGATGCTGTGACTTGCTGATCCTCTACCCAGCAGAATCACACTCAACCCTACACTGCCTCAGTCCAGCCTTGTTGTTCTGCCGCCTGTGGTGGCTGGTGCCCTCACATGGCAGTGGTCTCACCCTCCAGCCGCCACTCTGCAGGCCCCTGCCATGCCCAGGGCCAAGCAGGTTTTCCATTCTCATCCAGGCAAGACCTAGGCTGCTCCCAGGCAGCTGAAGGAGGCAGCGCAGCCCTACCTGCCCAGTCTGGGCTGGCTGAACTTCAAGCACTGACAGGCAGGGACTTGCATTTTGCCCTTGCTCTCCATAATAAGAGTGCCCAGAGGATCTGTTTACACTGATCTAGGGTCAAGCCTGAGGGTTGACTCCACCCAGCTCAAGTTGCCTCAGAGCTTGCACTGAAGCCACCTTCTCTGTCCTTCCTGATCCTCCAGATGAGCTCTTCAAGTCAGTCCTGTTTCTCCCAGGCTTGTCTCTAATGACAGGTTTTGCAGGCAGGAAGTGAGCTCTGCTCAAGACCAGGCTACTGTGAGTTGGGTGTTGGCCAGCTGCTTGCACTTGCATCTTGTAGGCAAGTGGTTTGATCCCAGGCACACAGCATGGAGGCATGGGACTAACAAGTTGATTTCTTCCTAGATGCAGAAGTCTAGTCAGAAAGTCTTCAAGAGCAAAGCTCAGGGAGGTGTCAGAGTAGACAGCTAGCGGGGCAGGAGCTAGAGGGGTCTCTAAACCCAGTGATTTCCCTGCTATGGCCCGAAACAACATCCCTGACAAAGTTTGTACTACATACCCCTACAAGCCAGGGGCATTTTATAGACCACCTGGAGCAAGGGCCACCTTCCCACACCTTTTCCAGCATGTGTCTCTTGTGACGAAAATGCTTTTAGGAAGTCACCAGTCATAACCCCAAAGCTCTTGCTGCCAAACATCCACCTGATGGTACAGCTGTCAGATGAGCTTGCTGGGATCCAGGCAGCTCAGCAGCAATGGGGACAAGCCACCCCAGCTCTCACGCAGCCCTGGCAGACCACATACCACTCCTCTGAAAGGAGTTGGAGGGAAGAAAACCAAGAAGAGCAGCTCGGGCAACTACCAGAGTTACCCACATTGTCAGCTTTTTCAGAGCTGCCCTCTAATTACAGTTTTAGACTGTGTATCATTGGGATTTTTATTTGACACAACAACGTGCACTAGGCTCTAGTGGATCTAGTCCTACCACTTTGTTCAGAATCCCCTGTTTGTGCATGTGTGCAAACTTGGCATTTGCTTTGACTGTTAATTGCAAGGACACAGAAGCCATGGCTATGCTAAGAAACTTTTACTGGAGCTCAGAGAACATCAAGCAATCCCCAGAAGCCAATAAAATGGCTTCCCCTCTCCCAAAACTAGCCATTTCAGAGTTCAGTTAAACTGGAACCTGAATTCATCGAGCAAATGAATCCCTTTCTAACATGTTCCACAAAACAAGGCATGTTGCAGAGGATAGTGCTGCCTTTCCTCTAGAGCTTAAAAAGATCATACCAACCCCCAAAACAGAATAAAGCACTTTTAATTCTCTATAAAAATACCATGGTTTAATACAATCCAGTATTTTTTCTCTTTTAAGTTACCCTGCAGAGAATAAATAGGAGTCCACATGATGTTCCTGACTTCCCATTCCAGTATTCTTTCCTGAGCTTTTTGGCTTATGTGATTTGTGTCGAGTCACGTGAGCTGGCTACAATGCTCTGTGCCTATTGACACAGGCATAATCATGGGAGCAGCCACCACTTCTTACAGAATTTGGAGGCACAATACTTTACTTCAACCCTCTGAAGGTCCCTTCCATTGCCACCCCATACCTGCTGAGAGCTGAGTGGAAGTACTGAGCAGCCCCATGTGACCAAAGTCAGTGCACAGAAAATAGTAGGAAGACATTTTGCATTTTCCTGCAAGCACCTGTGTCCCACTAGAAAAAAGATATGAATAAACATGATGATCCAAGCAGATGAACGATATTCTCCTCTGCAAGTGTAATCCTGCATCACGTTCATGAGCCTTGGGAACACATCAGGACGTTGGGATCAGGAGAGCCAGGCAGGTAACATCCACTGGCTCTATCCAGACAGAATATATCTGCCCATAGTTTGCAACGTCCTTGAATGATTTTGTTTCTGACACCCATTACTAGCCCAAATGACATTTACTGGCACTGACTTGCCAGCACCTCACTGGTCTCCCAGATGAGCTGGAGGCAGTGGGTTTCCAGCCAGCAGCAGCCCCTTGCTCTGTAGCTGACAGGGTTCAAATGTGCATTGCCTGTATCAACAAGCTGTGAAGAAGCACCTTGTAGACCTTATGTTCCTCTGTGCTCAAGTTCCAGAGCTATTTCTTAATCTAAGAATTCAAAAACTTTATGTGCCTCTTAGACTGTCCTAAGATTCTCCAGAAAGAAGGATAAATACATATGGAGAGGAAGGAATGGCAGCACTCACCTGCTCATTCAAATCTGCTTGCAAACCTTCCTTCACACAAACATTGGTGGATGCCTTCCAGCGTCACCGTGAGTGATGGCTCCTCATCAAAATGGATGCAAGGAGCTTCTGCAGAGGATTAAGGGATTCAATCACCAGCATAAATTAGCTGTGCTCTATGCCAAATAGATGAGCTGTGTGGATCAGCAAGGCTAAAGTCCAGTCTAAACTTAGAGGAGTTATAAGACATCCTCTTCCATAGTACACAACAGATACAGTCCTCAGAAGGGTCCTTTTCTGTACCATTAAGGGGCTGGGGCTGCAGAGTGTCACCTCCTTGAATAGACAACCAGGTCAGTGTGAGAGCATGGCATGGTTAACACAAGATCCACAAGTATCTGTAATTGTGGTCGTGTCCCAGATTGTCCATGGATACCTCCAGAAAACACATTTGGGGCACTTGGGATGCAATCTGTGGCATCTCCTGCAATAGGGTCAAACCCAGTATTTATGCAAAACACAAGATGGGGTACTGAGACTCTCAAGTAAAAGGGATTGCTCTCTGCCTGTAAAATATTTCTCATTTTGATTTAGAAAAGACCACTGTTAATCAAAATTGACCATTCTGTCATTGCCAAAAAGGATCTCGCAAACAAACCTGAGAGCAACAGGTTTTTTCTCCACCTCTACATATGCAATTTGTAATGTGAATGCAAATCAGCGAGACAGTGAAAAGGGGGCACTTTCCAGAGCATTTCACAAAACACACAGGAGCTAAGTTCAGAGCCTGATTATGTACATGTTAATCTGATAAAAATAAAACCTGTGTCCTGTCAACAAACTTGGAGTGTCATTGCCAGAGGTACAGACTGGGAGTTACCCTGGCCACGTATTGCATGTTAGGAGAAATATGCTCTGAAGGGCACACGCTTAAAAAGCTTTTAGCCTTAGCCAGGATGGTGTTTAAGGGATTCAGCACCTTCTCTGAAATAAATGTACTTTAAGGAGGATGCCTGTAAGGCATTTAGGAACTAATATAAATATCTTGCAGAGGAGGACTAGTGATACATGCATCCCTGTTACAAAGATAGGATAAAGCCTATGATGAAGACAGCTTCATGATAAGGATAACTCTCAATCACCAAAAATATTAGAGATATCAAATAAAAGAGGCTTCCCTGGAAACATGACAAAGCTGCTCCCTGAAGCACCACAGGCAGATTATTTTTTTAATCCAACTGAAAAATAACTCTGTGCTTGCTTCAGACAGTTATTCTCACCTCCCTGAAATAACTTCCACTAACTCAATGTGACCAAGTGATAGTCTCTCTAACCTCAAAGACAAGAGATCCTGCCATCCACTGACAACAGACCACAGGTTAAGTGGTAGAAGCTGAAGCAGCTTGCAATGCTAGGTGAGTTTAAGCATCTCTCTGCTAGATCCCAACAGGTTGAGAAGGCAATAAAAGTGGCACAGAAGGTTTTGCTGAGGGAAGTCCCCCCAGTGCACGACACCCATCCATCATTCACCAGCAGGGAGAGGCTCTGCTGTCCTCATTGCTTGCTCAGCACAGCCCTTCACCATTTGTCATATTTGAATATGACCACCTTTGAAATGTCAGAATGTCAAAGTACCTTTGAAATGGCAGAAGGCAGGGCCCACCCTTTCAGGCAAAGAGGACCCTGAGCCCTCACAGGCAGCAAATCCAGACTTGGGGCTCTTCTGAGAATGGACATAAGACCCTTTTGAATGTACTCATTAGTGCTGTGGTTGGCAGGAACTGTCCTTCTGTGCCCCAGCTGATGAACACGAGTGCTGCTGCCAAGTCTGCTGATAAATAAAAAAGGATAGGAAAAGCCTTACGGTTTCTGAAAAGGGCAACAGGAACTCAGTGCTCAAGGCAGCAAACACAATTTGCAGTAACAAACAGACTAGAGTCCAAGAGCAGCTCAGTGGTTGTATTCAACCCTATTTTCCTCTTAAACATCAGCTTTTAACAGCAGAGAAATCGATGGCACTAAAGGCAGCTAGGATCAAGCTGATGGGGAATGCTGCAAACTTCTCCAAACAGCCTTCCTCATTCGCTTCATTTATCACCTACAGCTTCAACTCCTCCAGCTCCAGGCATTCTCCCCTCCTCCTCAGCTCTGCAAGCAGGACTAATTTTCATCAGTGACAAGGCAGGAGACTAATTACAGTACACGTTTAATTTGTGAAGGGACCCCAGGGAGAGGAGGAGAGGGAAGACAGCTCTTTGGTTGCTCTGCTACCTGAACAGTTTGTATTTGTTAGTGTAGAAATAAGTATGATGGCAGCAAACTGATGCCTAAGGAGCAATTCACCCATTAACCTGACATCCGCTCCAGTTCACACCCACCACCATTTATATGCACCATTAATATTTATAAGGATGACGTATCTTTTTGACAGCAACTTGTGCCTCCAACGACAACAGATGTTATACCATTTATGAAAGAAACTACTCAAGCATTTCCAATGGACCTTGTCCATGCTTATCATGTCTTTATCCCATGCTCTGATTATATTATTCACAGAGAGCCTGGGTCATCTACTGCCTCCAGTCCAAGAGCACGGATGGCAACACACTTGCCTGTAGAGTACTTAAAATTTTTCAGAGTTTCATTATGTCTCTGTGGATGTTCTTCTGGGAACCAGAGACCTTCCGAATGCACCTGACAACTTAGAAGTGTAGGAGGCATTACACAGTACCAGACACCCCCATTTCATGAGGATTTACCACTTACTTGGCCATCCAAGAAACATGGCATATTGCTGAGGCTGCAGGATTGCCTCCCACAGTTGCCTGTGCCACCACGGCTTCATCAGTGATCATACATCATCTACAAAGGACTAAAGCCTGTTATTATATGCTGTGTTGTACTTCTCTGCGCATAGGCTTGCAGGAGAGTACATGCAGCGAGGCACAGATCTCATTATCTCTGCTAAAACTATGCTGTTCCTTGGCTAGGCTGTAATTTATAGCATGTGTAGGAGCCTGCCTGTGGCAGGACAAAGCTCCCTGTTCTAGCAAAGGTTAAACTCCCACCCTCCATGCAGGAGGAAGTGGTGCCTGCACACCTCCCCATCAGCAATGAGCAGGATGGGTTTAGTGAAATCTCCTTCAGGAGCCATGATGCATGGGCAAGCACTGAGGTACTGGACAAGGTATCTAATGAACATTTTCTTTTACTAGATTGCAGTTGACATTTCCATTAAAATGCATGAGGTTACCATGATTCGCTTCACCTGATGTGATGGAACTTGCTCAAAGTAGCACAAAAATGTCACTTTATCCCTGTGGGCTAGAGGAGATAGCATGCATTCCCCCTCCAGAACGGCAGTTCTAGTGATGCCCTGATATTTGTGGCACATGCATTTTTAATGCCCAGCACAAACAGCTCCAGCATTTATCAACTGATTTGACCTACTGCTTTTAAAAAAAAAATACAAAAAGGCATGCTGCAGAAGAAGAAATAGGAACATGTACAATGCCTTGCCATCAGTACCTACCCAGTCAGAACAGAAATAGGATGTTACAGCCACAGCAAACTCTCTCTGGCCATTCTTGACCAAGATTTGCCAGCCTGCTGCTGGAGTCTTCTCTCCTCATGCATCCAGAGGTCCTCGCCCTGTGCCTGCAGCTCCTCGCTGCTCAAAAACATGCAGATCTGAGGCTTGTGGGACATCGTTGCTGTTCAGCAGCCACCAGTGTTTCATCACCCAAGTCCTGACACATCTGGACCTCAACTGAGGGGAACTCGGGAGCTCCTTAACTTTACATTTTCCTGGATTATCAATGCAATAACTCTAAGTAAGTTAGCTCTGAAACACAATTGATACAAACAATTGAGCCAGTTTCCACATGGTGTTACAAAGAGAATTAGGTGCATCAAAAGCAGAAAGACAGATTTAGTCACCCAGGCCCCAGTACCTCCCACTCTGCTCTTGCCTGGTGCAGGGAAATGTGTTGCCGTCTGAACAAACTCTCTGAAAAATTCCAAGAATTGACGATTTAAAATGAAAGGAAAAAACATAACACAACTACTTTTCTGAAAACAGCACCTGCTGTCCATTGCAATACGAAAAGCAGGGTGGCCTGAGCTTAGGTCTCCAGCCAGGACATCTGCTGTCCCTGGTGTGCTCCTTTGTATGATGGCGTGAGAAGACAGTGCTGGACTTCTCCATCCCAGTTCACTCTTTTATCAGACACGGATTAGCATAGTGCAAGCATGGGTGTTTATACAGCGCTTTGAAGATGAAAAGCAGCATTAAATAACAGTGGGACTGACTAAGAGCTTCCCCGGCCCTTCTCAGAGCACGTGCCGTTACCCGCTGAACCACGCGGGACGTGCCAGGGCTCCGACCCACGGGTGCGATCCATAAAAAGTGATGGAGCCGGGGGTCTGCGGCTCTACGCGGCTGGGGGCACTCCCGGCTCAGGCCAGAGCTCCCAGCAAGGAAAACCTCAGTACCGCCAAGCCAGAGGGTTTCCCACAGCGAAATAACCCGGGAGAAAGCTGGAGCGGGAGAGGAACTACGCCGGACGCGTCCAGGGGGGGCAAACGTGCCGCTCCGCCGGCAGCGGCGAGTCGGGCGGGGGACGCGGCTCCCGTTTCCTCGGGCAGTAAAAATATGACACGCATTAGCAAGGAGAATAAAGGGAGGGAAACAAAGGAGCGGGAGCGAACACCTGTCGAGCCCTAATGCTTTTATTTGCCTCAGTCTGCTGGGGGAACTGCAGCTGCCAACTGTCATCAGCATCAAGTTACCCGCACAAAGCTCGCCCGCCCGGCGCTTTCAGCCAGGGGAGGCGGAGGCCTGGACGCGCCCGGGGCCGGCACCGAGCGCTCGGGGCCCACCAGCTGCCCGTGGCCACAGGGCGGGCGAGCGGCCCCCTGGGCTGGGGAAGGGCTGCACCGGGGAGCAGCCGCGGTGTCTGGCACAGCATGGCTACACGGCCTGAACGAGCGCGTCCTTCCGGGCAGGCATCCAAACCCCGGCTCCGAGAGCCTCCCCATCCTTTGGGATGAGAGCAGGACAAGGAAGACCTGGCCCATGGCCAGCTGTGCCTGCTCAGCTCCGCTGGTTCCCGCTCCGAGCCCAGACTGGCTCTTTCACGCCCAGCTCGGCGCTGACGCCCGGCCGCCACTGCCGGCAGCGAGAGGTACCGACGGTCCCCACTGCGCCCTCCGCCTGACGAGCACCCAAACCGCACGCACGCGTGTCCCGCAACGGGCGGAGAGGTTTGGGGTTCATTGGAGGTGACTGACGTGCCCCGCTCGTTCCGGGAGCCGCACGCCGCAGGCAGGAGCACGCCCGCTTCCCACAGCCCGGCCCGACAGTCCTCGCGCGGTGCCCGGGCGGGAGTAGCGCCAGGAGCGCGGGGCCGGCCGTGCCAGCGGCGGGTCCGTGCCCGTGCGCATTCCCGTGCCCACGTCTGTTCCCTTTCCCGGCTCCCCGTCCATGTCCGTGCCCGCTCCGCTCCGGCAGCGCCGCCGGCCCCGCCCCGGCGCAGACAAAGCGCGCGGCTCCCATTGGCCCGTTCGGCCCACGCTCGGCGCTGCCCGCGCGACGCAGCCAATGGGCTCATTGACATGCAAATCACGGAGTATAAAAGCTGCGGCGCGGGGCGGGAGCGGCGCGGGGCCGCCGGCGCGGAGCGGAGGGAGCTGCCATGGCGCCGGGCAGGGACCG